>JARQOD010000010.1:9746680-10005335 GCA_033576555.1 Oophaga sylvatica
TGTTTGGGGTTAGCGTCCTTGCGGTTGAGCGCAGAGATTGGAGCAGTCCGGGAAGAGAAGTGCGGTATGAAGAGGCGGTAATAATTGGCGAAGCCCAGGAACCGCTGAATGGCCTTCAATCCCTCCGGTCGGGGCCATTTCTCGATGGCAGATAGTTTCTCCGGATCCATTCGTAGACCTGTCTGAGAAATGATGTAGCCCAAAAACGGAAGCGAAGTCTGCTCAAAGAGGCACTTCTCATATTTAGCGAAGAGGTGATTCTGCCTGAGCCTGAGCAGAACCTGACGTACGTCCCTCCGGTGAGACTGGAGATCCGGAGAGAAGACCAAGATGTCGTCCAGGTACACCACTACGCAGGAGTAGAGAAGGTCCCGGAAGATGTCATTGACCAACTCTTGAAAGACTGCCGGAGCGTTACAGAGACCAAAGGGCATCACCAAATACTCGTAGTGGCCGTCCCGGGTGTTGAATGCCGTCTTCCATTCATCTCCCCGACGGATACGGACTAGGTTATATGCCCCACGAAGATCCAGTTTGGTGAAGATTCTAGCCCCCCTCAGACGATCAAATAATTCTGGAATGAGCGGAAGGGGGTACTTATTCTTCACCGTGATCAGGTTAAGACCTCTGTAGTCTATACAGGGACGGAGAGAGCCGTCTTTCTTTTTTACGAAGAAGAAGCCTGCTCCCGCTGGGGAGGTAGATTTCCGGATGAATCCCTTGGCCAAATTCTCCTCGATATATTCGGACATCGACCTGGTCTCAGCAGCAGACAATGGGTAAATACGCCCACGGGAGGCGTAGTACCGGGTAGCAGGTCGATAGGGCAATCATAAGGTCTGTGAGGGGGTAATGTCTCTGCCTCCTTTTTATTAAAGACATCAGCGAATGACCAATATGGAATCGGGAGCCCAGGTAGATTAGTTGGAGTAGGAGAAGGACGGACGGGATGAACAGGAACCAAACACGTTTTATGACAGTCTTGTCCCCAGCGAAGGATCTCTCCAGTCTGCCAGTCGAGCACGGGTGCATGCTTTTGGAGCCAAGGTAGACCTAGTAAGAAAGCGTGAGAGAGTCCAGGCAGAACATGAAAAGAGATGCTCTCAGAATGCAGCATACCCACCTGCAGAGTTATGGATTAGGTGATAAGTTGGATGGGACGTGGTAAGAGACCCCCATCCACAGCAGCGACAGATACTGGTACAACCAGAGGTTTGGTAGGAATGCGGTATTTTTCTACCAGAGCCTGTGAAACAAGATTCCCGGCTGCTCCAGAGTCAAGTTGGGCTAGTTCGAAATAACGGTTTCCCCGAGGAGAATTGAGACTGACAGCAGCAGAGATGGAGAGGATTTATCTTTGTCTAGGTTGACCTCTCCGAGCGAACCTAGACACAGGCGTTTCCCGACCTCTCCGGACAGGTACGGATCAGGTGCTCCTTACTGCCACAGTAGAAGCAACTCCCCTCGGCACGGCGTAAGTCCTGACGGCTTTGACCATCTTGGTCTGGTCGACCTGCATAGGCTCAGAAGTGTGTACCTGGGGAGAAACGGAGGGAGTGACGGGTTTCTGAAACGTAGGAGCTAGACGTGGAAACCTCCTCTCACGGGTAACCTCTTTGGCCCGCTCCTGGAACCGTAGGTCAATCCGGTGGCAAGAGTTATTAGGTCATCGAGAGAGGTAGGAATGTCCCGACCGGCAAGTTCATCTTTAATACGACCGGACAGACCCTCCCAGAAGACAGATATTAGAGCGTCGTTATCCCAGGCCAGCTCCGAGGCAAGGGTACGGAACCGTATGGCATATTGACCCACGGTGAGACTTCCCTGACGGAGGCGTAACAGAGATGATGCGGAGGAGGTCTTCCGTCCGGGTTCGTCGAATACCTTCCGGAAAGCCGAGAGAAAGGCAGGCAGGTCGGACACCAGAGGGTCTTCTCTCTCCAAAGAGGATTTAGCCAGGCCAGAGCCTCCCCGGTGAGATGGGACATGATGAAGGCAATTTTGGCCCGGTCGGAGTTAAACTGATGGGACAGGAGTTCAAAGTGCAGGGTGCACTGGTTAATGAAACCCCGAGCCAGAGCAGGGTCACCTCCAAAACGAGGAGGAGCTAACAGTCGAGGTCCGGGAACGGAAACCACGGAATTGGTGAGCAGCGGAACTGCCGGATTGCGAGTCATGGCGCCAGCGGTGGTTGCTGGTGAAGCAGTCAGAGTGTCCAGGCGGGAATTGACATTCCGCAGGTGACCCAGGATGGACTCCTGTTGAGACCTCTGACGAGACAGTTCATGACACAGGTCAGAGAGCGAGGGAGTTTGGGTGCCACCGGGTTCCATGGCCCGAGCAAACTGTAACGGGTCAGGGAGGCGGAACCTCTGAGCTACTATACAAGGAGGCGGTCCTTGTAAGGGAGCGGGTGGCGACCAGGGTAGACGGGCAGGCAGTCACAGCAGGTAACCGAGGAAGTCTCTGGATGAACGGGCAGGAGGTCACGGCAAGTGACCGGGGCAGTCTCTGGATGAGCGGGCAGGAGGTCACGGCAAGTGACCGGGGCAGTCTCTGGAAGAGGTAGGTAGACCTGTGATGGCTGAGCCTCCCGGTAGGCTAGCAGGCAGGTAGCAGATGAGCGCTCCCAGGTGAGCGGGCGAGAGTCACTGGAATAGCAGGCGGTCACGGCACGTGACGGCAGAACCTCCAGGTAGGCTAGCAGGCAGGTAACAGATGAGCGCTCCCAGGTGAGCGGGCAGGCTGGTCCATTGACAGACTGGCAGGTGATGGTGGGCAGACTGTCGGACGGTGGAGCCTCCAGGTAGGCTAGCAGGCAGGTAACAGGTGAACGCTCCCAGGTGAGCGGGCAGGCTGGTCCATAGACAGACTGGCAGGTGATGATAGGCAGACTGTCGAACCACAGGCTAGCAAGCAGTAAAGCGGAATATCAGGCAGGAACAGACAGCAAACTGGCAGGAATCTGGCAGGTAACTGGCAATGGACCCTGAGGACTGAAGCAGAGTAGTGAACAGTGCAACAACATTGCTCGGGCACCTCCATTTTGGAGGAGGTGCCTTATATATGGTGAAGTCCTCCGGTCATTGGCCGGGGACTACTTAGGAGGACGCGCGCGGCCCCTATAAGAGGAAGGAAGCGCGCGCGCCCTAAGCACAGTGGCCGGAAAGGGGCGCACGCCACCTGCAGAGCGGGAGGAGGAAGACGGACCCGGAGCAGAGGGGTGAGGGAACAGCGTCCCTGCCTAGCAGAGGGCAGGGACGCCGACGCTACACAGTAGACTTTGTAAAAATTAATATTTGTGTCATTCTCAAAACTTTTGGCCATGACTGTAATTGTCCACATAGCGGATGACCAGGAGCTACTTGAGTCACACGGATGGGACCGGCTCTGTGTGATTGTCCACATAGCGGATGACCAGGAGCTACCTGAGTCACACAGATGGGACCGACTCTGTGTGATTGTCCACATAGCGGATGACCAGGAGCTACTTGAGTCACACGGATGGGACCGGCTCTGTGTGATTGTCCACATAGCGGATGACCAGGAGCTACCTGAGTCACACAGATGGGACCGGCTCTGTGTGATTGTCCACATAGCGGATGACCAGGAGCTACTTGAGTCACACGGATGGGACCGGCTCTGTGTGATTGTCCACATAGCAGATGACCAGGAGCTACCTGAGTCACACAGATGAGACCGGCTCTGTGTGATTGTCCACATAGCGGATGACCAGGAGCTACCTGAGTCATACGGATGGGACCGGCTCTGTGTGCTTGTCCACATAGCGGATGACCAGCAGCTACCTGAGTCACACAGATGAGACCGGCTGTGTGATTGTCCACATAGCGGATGACCAGGAGCTACCTGAGTCACATGGATGGGACCGGCTCTGTGTGATTGTCCACATAGCGGATGACCAGGAGCTACCTGAGTCACACAGATGGGACCGGCTCTGTGTGCTTGTCTGCACAGTGGATGTCCAGGAGTTACCTGAGTCACACCAATGGGACCGGCTCTGTGTGCTTGTCCGCACAGTGGATGTCCAGGAGCTACCTGAGTCCCACAGATGGGACTGGCTCTGTGTGCTTGTCCGCATAGAGGATGACCAGCAGCTACCTGAGTCACACAGATGGGAACGGCTGTGTGCTTGTCCACATAGCAAATGACCAGGAGATACCCGAGTCACACAGATGAGACCGGCTCTGTGTGATTGTACACATAGCGGATGACCAGGAGCTACCTGAGTCACACAGATGGGATCGGCTGTATTTGTCCGCCAAGTGGATGACCAGGAGCCACCTGAGTCACACAGATGGGACCGGCTCTGCGTGCGTGTCCGCATAGAGGATGACCAGGAGCTACCTGAGTAACACAGATGGGATCGGCTCTGTGTGCTTGTCCGCATAGGGGATGACCAGGAGCTACCTGAGTCACACAGATGGGATCGGCTGTATTTGTCCGCGAAGTGGATGACCAGGAGCCACCTGAGTCACACAGATGGGACCGGCTCTGTGTGCGTGTCCGCATAGGGGATGACCAGGAGCTACCTGAGTCACACAGATGGGACCGGCTGTGTGTTCTTGTCCGCATAGAGGATGACCAAGAGCTACCTGAGTCACATAGATGGGACCGGCTCTGTGTGCTTGTCTGCACAATGGATGCCCAGGAGCTACCTGAGTCACACAGATGGGACCGGCTCTGTGTTCTTGTCCGAACAGAGGATGACCAGGAGCTACATGAGTCACACAGATGGGACCGGCTCTGTGTTCTTGTCCGCATAGAGGATGACCAGGAGCTACCTGAGTCATACAGATGGGACCGGCTCTTTGTGCTTGTCCACACAGCGGATGACCAGGAGCTACCTGGGTCACACAGATGGGACCGGCTCTGTGTGCTTGTTCACATAGCGGATGACCAGGAGCTACATTAGTCACACAGATGGTAACGGCTCTGTGTGCGTGTCCGCATAGTGGATGACCAGGAAGCTACCTGAGTCACACAGATGGGACCGGCTGTGTGCTTGCTTGTCCACATATCGGATGACCAGGAGCTACCTGAGTCACACAGATGGGAACGGCTGTGTGCTTGTCCACATAGAGAATGACCAGGAGCTAGCTGAGTCACACGGATGAGACTGGCTCTGTGTGATTGTACACATGGCGGATGACCAGGAGCTACCTGAGTCACACAGATGGGACCGGCTCTGTGTGCTTGTCCGCATAGTAGATGACAAGGAGCTACCTGAGTCACACAGATGGGACCGGCTCTGTTTGCTTGTCCACATAGCAGATGACCACGAGCTACCTGAGTCACACAGATGGGACCGGCTCTGTGTGCTTGTCCGCACATTGGATGACCAGGAGCTACCTGAGTCACACAGATGGGACCGGCTCTGTGTGCGTGTCCGCATAGTAGATGACAAGGAGCTAACTGAGTCACACAGATGGGACCGGCTCTGTGTGGCGTGTCCGCATAGTAGATGACAAGGAGCTACCTGAGTCACACAGATGGGACCGGCTCTGTTTGCTTGTCCACATAGCGGATGACCACGAGCTACCTGAGTCACAAAGATGGGACCGGCTCTGTGTGCTTGTCCGCATAGAGGATGACCAGAAGTTGCATGAGCCACAAAGATGGGACCGGCTCTGTGTGCTTGTCCGCATAGAGGATGACCAGAAGTTACCCGAGTCACACAGATGGGAATGGCTCTGTGTGCGTGTCCGCATAGCGGATGACCAGGAGCTACCTGAGTCACACAGATGGAACTGGCTCTGTCTGCTTGTCTGCATTGTGGATGACCAGGAGCTACCTGAGTCACACAGATGGGACCGGCTCTGTGTGCTTTTCTGCATCGTGGATGACCAGGAGCTACACGAGTCACACAGATGGGATCGGCTCTTTGTGCTTGTCTGCATCGTGGATGACCAGGAGCTACCTGAGTCACACAGATGGGATCGGCACTGTGTGCTTGTCCGCACAGTGGATGACCAGGAGCTACCTGAGTCACACAGATGGGATCGGCTCTGTGTGCTTGTTCGCACAATGGATGACCAGGAGCTACCTGAGTCACACAGATGGGACGGGCTCAGTGTGATTGTCCACATAGCGGATGACCAGGAGCTACCTGAGTCACACAGATGGGACTGGCTCTGTCTGCTTGTCTGCATCGTGGATGACCAGGAGCTACCTGAGTCACACAGATGGGAGCGGCTCAGTGTGCTTGTCTGCATCGTGGATGACCAGGAGCTACACGAGTCACACAGATGGGATCGGCACTGTGTGCTTGTCCGCACAGTGGATGACCAGGAGCTATCTGAGTCACACAGATGGGATCGGCTCTGTGTGCTTGTTCGCACAATGGATGACCAGGAGCTACCTGAGTCACACAGATGGGACGGGCTCTGTGTGCTTGTCCGCACAGTGGATGACCAGGAGCTACCTTAAATTGAGGAAGGAAAGGAAAAATCTCTCCTGTGTATTGATATACAGGTTATTATTGGATCAGTGTACTGTCTCATCAGCACATCGACAGCATACTGACCAAATACACGCCTGTCTGAGAGACCGGTCAAAGGGGTATTTCCATCTCTAAGATAATATGCCAATGTGTAGTAGGTGTAGTAGAAATAATAATACAATTATTAGGAAATGCCTCCAATTAGAAATGTAGTGTAGTTCTTCTAATTCGCTATGTCGCTTAAACCATGTGCAGGGCATTGCAGTAGCTTAAGTATCCATGGTTATATAGTGACAGTTAGTGGTCGTAACCATGGAGTCCTAAGCTATTGCAATGTCCTGCACATGGGGTAGTCAACATAGTGAATCAGAAGAACTACATTACATTTCTAATTGGAGGCATTTGCTAATATTATTACACCTACTACATATTGGGATAGGATGTTGGAGATGGGAATACCCTTTAAGCCATGTTCAGACAAAGTGTAATTACTGCACTGTTTTCGGCAGCAGAAAAAAAAAATCAGGATTTACCCCCATGTGAACAGAACCATAAGCTGATGCTACCAGGGGCATGTTTAGTTTAGCACCATGCCTTGGTTCAGGATTCTAATTCCGCATAGTTGTCAGTAGTGATACATTTAATTCAGTTCTTCATCTTAATCCTTTTTTTTTGGAAAAATATATTGTGTACATTAAAAAAAAAAAAAGATTTCCCAAAGAGACCGAGTCAGTTCCTGGGCAAGTGATCTGAATGGCCTCTTCTTATAAAGGGTGCGCACCTATGGGTGTATGAAGTGACATGGGGGAACGCGTGCCATCTGTGGTGCCATGTGACGCTGACTTCTTTGTATGCCGGATAAAGAGAATGATGACGCTCCATAATGTCTGTCAGGGCTCCGATCTCGCTACCACCGCCTAACAGCTCCCTGCGGCGCAGTGTCAGGCAGGGAAACCAGAGGTTAACCTAATTCTTACAAAACAGCTTTTGATCCTCTTCGGGGAAAGACGGAAGACTTAAGAAAATAATCACAGAGCTGCCTTTGTGGGGAACCCAAGGATGGAGCCACGGAGAAGGCCGTTTTAGAAGCAGATACCTCACACATTGCAGGTTTGATCATTACTGCCAGGATACAAATGGCTGAGCTACGCCTGCCTCCTCACAAGGGCCGGGAGGCTGGCTTTATTGTGTAGTCGAGGCAATTAGTTTACATGAACGCGGCGACTCTGGCACTGCGGGCGCCGGATCCGCTCACTCCCCCTCTCCAAGGCATTATCAATCTTCTCACTGCATTGCCGTGCGGAGATAATATGAAGCAGCCACTGATGGAAACTCCATTTCTGCTCCCGACACCATATAACCATATTATAAGGAGCTAATTCCGATTCTTGACAATTTTTAAGAAGATCAGACAAATATTTTTAAAGGGGACCTGTCACTAGCCAACAAGTGTCAATTTTTTCCTCTTATTTCGTTCCCTTGGCTCTCCAGAGTAATCCATTTTTTGCCTTTTTAAAATCTGCCGCACGGTTCCAAAAATATGGGGCTTTTTATTTAGTTCCAATTCTTAGGATCTTCATTGAGGGGGGTGTGGTTCACAGGATTCTCAGGGGGCGTGTCTGCATAATAATTACCCTGTGAGCCACGCCCTTTTGTGAAGACCATAAAAATTTAAAGTGAATTGAAAATGGCTATATCTCTGGAACCGGAAGGTGGATTTAAAAAGGACAAACACCGCAATACTCAGGGGAACAGTGGGAATAAAATAAGAGCCAGTTTTGACCTGGTGACTGCTCTCCTTTAAATTAAAAAAATCTATTGCCAACATACACTTTATTTATTCCATAACAATGCAAAAGAGCAAATGGTCAGCAGAGGACCTCTATGCAGAATATGAGCCATAACCTCTCTAATCACAGTGCACCCCCCATAATCAGCACCATAAATCTCTCCAGCATTTGAGCTACAAAATGCATTACTCCAGTCCCTTAAATGAAATCAAGTGGCCAGTCGCACATTAGAAGGCAGTGCTCACCCCCTCACCTGTAACATGCCCAGTTGCACATACCTGACCCTGCAACAATGGCCAATTTCCAAATATCATCTATTGTTTCAAAAATGTAAATGATACAAAACACTTCAAAAGTAGACCAATTCATCATAACGAGTAAGAAATGACAACCAATCCATTCCTAATTCAATCCATTATCAGCAGGAGCCAGATTATTCATTATCGTGGATATTAGATGCCCATAGCCTACATTCACATCGTGAGAGCTGTGTCCTGCCACATGTGCTTCTCTGCTAGGTGATTACAGAAGATAACCTGAAATAAAAAGCCGTCACATAGTTGGCGATTGTCACTTTGTCCTTAATCAGACAGATTGCTATTACAAGGCTGGAATATCAGATGCTGGATAAAGACATGACTGATCACAGATCGTTCACTATTCTTTTTTTATAGTGAGATGTGCTGTATCGTAAATGTTGCCCTTATTTACCGAGTGACCGCCGGTAATGATGATTTCCCCGGGAGCGGCTATCCATCAGGCTTCATTGCGGCCGTTCTCCTTCATTCACACGGATTACTCAGAATTACAACAGCCAGGAAACAATCAACAAAAAAACGGACACACTGATGGTAAAAACGGACAGTGATGGTACAAGTTCCAGATGTGTGAAGGAGGCCTTAGCCTGTGTGCACACAGTGTGTTTTCAGGTGGATTTTGCCAAAAATATAAATGAAAAAGCGCCCCTTAAATCGAGCAGAATGCACAGCAACGTCAAATCAACATTGTTGTGTACATGTTCCATCTCATGTAACTTGTATTAATCGCTTCTTCCGCTCAGAATCTGTCAGAGCCCTATACGTAACATGCACAGAGTAAGAGACGCCGGCGGTGACTTGTGTACGTAGCCTAAGGGTTTTTTCGTGCTTCTCTGCTGAGTTTTCGCAGCAGTAAGTCTCCAACCATATCTTGTGATCTTTGAACTCCTTGTGGTTTTTTCTCCAAAAACTCAATAAAAAATCAGTTATAACACATCCTATGCTATGTGCGCACAATGCCTTTAGATGTTAGTCTTTGAAGCAGGAGGCTCTTCAAGAAAACACCCACACTGTTTTTCCTGAAGTTTCCTTTTTTATGTCTTTTTGGACCTCTTTTGCTGCTGAAATAAAAACCACAAGTGCAAATAACCCTAAAGGGTGTGTTCACACTGAGTTTTTTCCACCGAACTTTTGCATAAAGGAAGTATCAGTGTTTTCTTTACAAGTGTTTCTCTATATACCCTATTCCATTTTTGATTTAAGAAAACCCTGAATGTGAAAACTGACCCCAAGACTATGTTCTCACGATGAGTTTTTCACACTGCGTTTTTTCGAAAAACTGCAAGAAACCCATTTTACTTAATGGGTGCAGAAAATCTGTAACACGAAAAGCTTATGGTGGGAACGTCACCTTATAGGACACAAATGAAATCAATGATTCCCTTCTAAACTGTCCATGTCGCCAGGTCTCGGTGTGAACTCGGACTTGAATCGCATGACACATGGACCATGTGTGTGTCCTCCGATTTTTACGCACACGTCTTAAAGGAAACCTGATATTTCATCAGCCGAGTACAGTACACTCGCAGTCTGAACCGTCAGAATAGAATAGATAGTAATATGTCAGGGAGATGCATAATTAGTGTTGTGCGTGCGTAATTTTCTGTACTTGAATTTAGGTAATAAAGAAATAGATAAATAAAAAAAAATGGTGTGAGGGCCCCTTTATTTTTAATAACCAGCTAAGGGAAAGCAGACAGTTGTGAGATGGTTTTATTAAGCTGGGAAGGGGAAATATCCATGGATGTTCCCAGCCTATAAATATCAGATCACAGTTGTCTGCTTAGCCTTTGCTGGTTATTAAAAATAGGGGGGGAACCCATGTCATTTTTATAGGGTCCCAACTTTTTAATAACCAGTAAGAAGACAGCCGTGAGCTGAAATTAAATGGCTGGGAAGCTCCATGGTTATTGGCCCCTTATCAGACTACTAAGACCACTCACAGCTGTCTGCATTGCTTTAGCTGGTTATCAAAAATAGTGGGAACCCATGACATTTTTTGTTACATTTATCCCTAAAATGCAACCGAATAATCTCCACAGAGCTTATTAAATATCTGATGGCTATCTCTCTCTCTAGCTATATCTGTATATAAGACCGCTTTGTTAGTTTGTAAACTACCTTTAAATTGCATAGAGAATTACAGTATGTAAAAGAGGATGTTAAAAACGCATTGCATACAGATTGCACATGCATGTCATACGGAAGCTAGCTGAAAAAAATTGCATTGTACTCGCACGACACTCGTCCGACTTTTCAGGAGCAACATTAAATGTGACATTTCAGCAAGCCAAAATCCCCAACAGTGTACAGCTAGTAGTATCGCGATGTAAACCAGCACACATCAGAGTACAGCTTCTCCTAACAGAGGGGACACTTTATCTTATTTATATCAGGGGCACATTGTATTTTTCTTTATACTTAGGCTGCATGGTGTATGCATCTTATAACTGGAGGCACAATACATTTATTTTATATTCGGGGGCATATTACATTTATTTTATATTCAGGGGTAAAGTATATTCATTTCATATTTGGGGGAACAGTACATTTTATATTAAGTGGTAACAGTATATTAATTTAATTTTATGTTTGTGGGAACAGTATATAGATTTTATATTAGGGGCACAGTATACTGATTTTATATTAAGGAGCACAGTATACTGATTTTATATTCGGGCACAGTATACTGATTTTATATTAAGGAGCACAGTATACTGATTTTATATTAGGGGCACAGTAACTGATTATATTAAGGAGCCAGTATACTGATTTTATATTAAGGAGCACAGTATACTGATTTTATATTAGGGGCACAGTATACTGATTTTATATTAAGGAGCACAGTATACTGATTTTATATTAAGGAGCACAGTATACTGATTTTATATTCGGGGCACAGTATACTGATTTTATATTCGGGCACAGTATACTGATTTTATATTCAGGGGCACAGTATACTGATTTTATATTCGGGGCACAGTATACTGATTTTATATTCGGGGCACGTATACTGATTTTATATTCGGGGGCACGGTATACTGATTTTATATTACGGGGGCACGGTATACTGATTTTATATTAAGGGCACAGTATACTGATTTTATATAGATGTCGGGGGCACAGTATACTGATTTTATATTTGGGGCACAGTATACTGATTTTATATTCGGGGGCACTAATATACTGATTTATATTAGGGGCATAGTATACTGATTTTAAATTAGGGGCACAGTATACTGATTTTATATTAGGGGCACGGTATACTGATTTTATATTAGGGGCATAGTATACTGATTTTATATTTGGGGACACAGTATACTGATTTTATATTCGGGGGCACAGTATACTGATTTTATATTCGGGGGCACAGTATACTGATTTTATTATTTGGGCAAGTATACTGATTTTATATTTGGGGCACAGTATACTGATTTTATATTTGGGGGCACAGTATACTGATTTTATACTTGGGGCACAGTATACTGCTTTTATATTTGGGGGCACAGTATACTGATTTTATACTTGGGGGCACGGTATACTGATTTTATATTCGGGGCACAGTATACTGATTTTATTTTTGGGGGCACAGTATACTGATTTTATATTTGGGGGCACAGTATACTGATTTTATATTGGGGCACAGTATACTGATTTTATATTGGGGGCACAGTATACTGATTTTATACTGGGGGCACGGTATACTGATTTTATATTCGGGGGCACAGTATACTGATTTTATATTCGGGGGCACAGAATACTGATTTTATATTAGGGGCAGGTATACTGATTTTATATTTGGGGCACAGTATACTGATTTTATATTCGGGGGCACGTATACTGATTTTAAAATTCGGGGGCACAGTATACTGATTTTATATTCGGGGGCACAGTATACTGATTTTATATTCGGGGGCACAGTATACTAATTTTATATTCGGGGCAGATACTGATTTTATAATCGGGGCACAGTATACTGATTTTATATTCGGGGGCACAGTATACTGATTTTATAATCGGGGGCACAGTATACTGATTTTATAATCGGGGCACAGTATACTGATTTTATATTGGGGGCACGTATACTGATTTTATATTAGGGGGCACGTATACTGATTTTATATTCGGGGGCACAGTATACTGATTTTATAATCGGGGGCACAGTATACTGATTTTATATGCGGGGGCACAGTATACTGATTTTATATCGGGGGCACAGTATACTGATTTTATATTCGGGGGGCACAGTATACTGATTTTATATTGGGGCACAGTATACTGATTTTATATTCGGGGCACGTATACTGATTTTATATTCGGGGCACAGTATACTGATTTTATATTCGGGGCACAGTATACTGATTTTATATTCGGGGCACAGTATACTGATTTTATATTCGGGGGCACAGTATACTGATTTTATATTCGGGGCAGAGTATACTGATTTTATATTCGGGGGCACAGTATACTGATTTTATATTCGGAGGCACAGTATACTGATTTTATATTCGGGGCACAGTATACTGATTTTATATTCGGGGCACAGTATACTGATTTTATATTCGGAGGCACAGTATACTGATTTTATATTCGGGGGCACAGTATACTGATTTTATATTCGGGGGCACAGCTACTCATTTTATATTAGGTGGACAGAGTATAGGATGCTAACAGTGATTTATAAGTACTGTGTTTTTAGTTTTAGGTCATTTATTTTGTAGGGGTGTCCTGAGATTGTTTTTCTTTTTCCACCAAGTAGCAACAAGCCTAAAAAGGTTGGCAAACACAATCATAGCAGAACCCATTTTCTGTTGCTACCATGTTACAGGCATCAAAATGGATGTTGCTTCTTCTCCTTTTTATTACACTACTCTGAGCCCTTTTAATAATATTTTTATTTAAAGGGTTATTTATTTGGCAGAAATATATGGCATGTCTACATGTAATGCTATGAATCTCTGATAGATGCAGCTTCTACAACTTGCCCCTGTGCCTAGAATAAGTGTCCCTGACCACTTGCTCCGTGGACTCTGTAAATCCTGTAGGAGTGGTCCATGATCCACCCGCCTGCCCACCTCTCCATTCATTCTCTGCACCATGAAAGACTGTGGATGTCAAACATCTAGACACTAAGAAAACAATTACTGGATAATCTCACCCAATCTTCTTCTTCTCTTTGAATTTGGAGGTGAGCCCGGCTTTGGTTTTCTTGCTCTCTTTTTCCTTAGGTTTGGACTTTGCTTTTCTTCCCCGTTTCTCCTCTTTACCCTCTGAAGAGGAAACACTGGGAAAGTTCTCAGGGCTCATGACCCGAGGAATGTTCCTCTCACCCCTCTCCTTGGCTTTCGCGATGGCTTCAGAGATAATCCGATTAGCCTTCTCCTGCTTGCTCTCGGAATCAGCCTTTTTTTTGGGTCGCTTCTCAGATGTTGACCTCACCTTAGAATTCGGCGCCTTGTGGTAGGACCGAGAACCATCAAGCTTTTTGGAGGAGGGCGGCTGAAAAAGAAGGTGAAAGACTATCAATATATGACACTACTAAAGCAGAATTAACCTAGAAGAGTTATAGAACGGCCAAAATAATCGGAGATCTGGTTGACATGGAGATCACACGTGGGGGATTTGCTGAAACAATTTCTACGTAGAACTTTTCAGAAAAAGGTTTGCCGAAATCACTGTTTCAGAACCAACCTCATTGACATTGAGAAGCTCTGGAGATGGACAGATGCACGCACAAAATGGGGCAATACCGTCTGGTAAGGAATAAGTACAAGTGATGGTAGAGCCCACCTGAAGGTATTGTAGGCAAGGACAACAGCTATAAAAGCATGGACAGCTGCTGCTGCCTCATGGTCGGAGGAATGATTCTTCCAGATGTATAATGGCAAACTGTCACGTTTAGGGGGCTGCGCTACGAAAATGAAGAGCCTTGGGTTTGACACGTTTCTGAGCCAGACCGGAGCCTTTCTCAAGGAATATAAAACAAGTGTCTAGTTTTTATACCGTGAGAAAGCTTCGGGTCCAGCACAGAAACGCGTTGGTATTAATAAAAACCTATTTGGAATCCCAAACCTCACTGACATTCCAATGTAGGGTCCTCACATCATAAAAGGTTGCCGGGGCATCATCCTCTCTTTCTTGGCAAAAGGTTGGCAAGTACGGAAAAACATACCACCAACAGTCCCAATTTTGCCAGGATAGTCCACGAAGTTGATCACCATGGGATGAGGGTTACCAAAACCATTCCCAAAAGTGGCTGTTTTGAGGGCGTTCCCAAGGTAGGACTTACATTTCCCTGAATTTTACGTTCTTACTTCTCGTTGCCAATTTCCTAAGATGACCACACTTGAGAAGAGGTATTGCTAATACTCACAGCCAGTATTACGTCTCCCATATTCTTGGATCACTCTTTGCAAAGTTATAATCCTTACTTTTTGTAATACAAAAAAGAGGTTGGTAAATTGAGAAAAGACTTTCCAGTCTTTTGGATGGTGTCAGAATGTAGTTATGGCTCGTCATGACATGCTTCATATCACCCCATACACAGTCGAACTTCTATTGGACCAATGCAACAAGACACAAGTACTACCTTTAATGTAACATTACGGCAATGAAGCCTTGCAGACCCTGAAATAAAGGTAAAGGGGCTGTCCACTTAATAAAAAATTACCTTTCCATGTGTTCATAACGATCATAAAGAACTTATCAATATACTTGTATCTTCAAAGGTGTCTCAACCTTCACTACCAGCCTTGGTCCTCCACCTGCAGCCCAGGGCTGGCTGATGCTTATTTCTAAGGTTAAGCCAGACCCTTCCCTGCACTCTAGCCAGTCTGGCAGCCGGACCACACACAGACATGATGATGGATGAAAGTGAAGGACTGTGTCCGATAGCTAAAAGTCAGGAAACACTTGATAACAATAGTAAATTGGTACGTTCCTTATAACCATATAATGATGAGATCTAATGCTATTTTTTTTTGTTAGGTGGACAACCCCTTCAATTATCTGTAAAATGTTCTGATCCCTACGGATAACATGATAATATGCTTACAGTAAGATATACAATGGATATAAACGGAACAGGAAGGTCAGTAAAGATTACACATTTGTTATTAAAAATGTAAGACATCTGGGTATACTGTCTATGCAGAATATTTTTTCCTATGCTCACAATTTATTATCATTTTATAGGGCGATATTAAACCATTGTCATTCACTCGCTACGTCGTACAGAGGGGGATGGAGACTATTAAAACCATTAATCCACAATTTCACATCGAAGCCTCATTGTGTAAACTAAAGTAAATCTGCTGCATTCTCCACCGTTCTGTTATCTCTTATGAAAGAGGGGGAAAACTATATTAAAACCAATCATTTACGGTAGTATTTTATTGCAAAGTTGCATTGCACAGATACATGCGCACATCCGTTCAAAGCCTCGGAGACACATACATATTGGACCGGCATTTGCCAGCACTTGGCAAGTTTATGACAGCAGTATGTGCCAAAAGTGAAAATAGGATAATGTAAATGTCATCTGCGGTCCAAGGACGGCTACATAGCTAGCATCACACTAATGCTCTGCCTTATTATAGCATCTTGGAAGTGGCAAAAAAAAGTCACAAGCCCATTGTGTGAGAGTATTCACTAATAGCCCTCAGTAGCAGATCCTCACACACTCCATCCGGACTACTGCTACCCACTTTCTTCTGAGGATGAGCAGCAGTCATATGCCAATCATGTTGTTACAATGGTACGCTTGGGACTGCAGCCAGAAGGCAGGGCCTGTTGCACTAGTTTTATCCAATTCGAAGTACAGTAACCATTAATTTTCCGCAGCACCACTTGATCCCACTAGTCTGTCAGTCCTTCGTGCGTTGAGACGCACTGAAGTGGTAGGAAAAACGCCCACTTGGCCAATCACCAGGGAGTAGCTGATCGGGCATTTCCTGTCTTTTGGGGTGTTGAAGTATCAGACCAGAAGCTTCAGGGGGATTGTTGAGTTTCTCACTTCCTTTACCAATATGCTCTCCATCCTGGTACATGGACTCCCCTGCCGGCGTCGCTGTTGCTCAATACATAGAGAAAAAGACGAAACAAAAACCAATAAACACTCCCAATCACCTTTCCTCCGCTCCCCGACGTGCGTTGTTGTCTTCTGAAGCCGTCAGCTGACTTCAACATCCAAGCAACATGGCCTCTGATTGGCCAGTAGCGAATATTTGGAGCACGACCTGGAAAGTTTGTGCGTTGCAATACGCTTCAACTGGATGTGCATCCGAGGACGCACATCCAGCTGAACAGTAGGGGGCTGGCGTAGGCGGGCCCCTCAAGAGCCTGGTCCACTGGTGCGGAACTGTGCTAGTGCTGAGGTGATAGCGCATGTGCCCACGGGGAGGGCTCTGCGTGCCATAGATTCGCCACCATTGGTCTATATGATCACAAGGACTAAAGTAAACTAATATATAAAGTGCTGGTGCATGAATGGTGTAGGATATCAAAAATATAATAGCATGAAATTAATCCAGCCAAGTGAAAGAATCATTCAGAACAGCCACCACTTATAGTTACAAAAATAATCCTTATGATCACAGAACTTGGGAGTAAATTAGTATAAAGAACCAATAAAAGAGTCTGCGGATAATCTTAATCAATGGAGAAATCCCTATTACCCATGTCCACCTGTGTGGACCGACAGTGCCTGCAGTCCCGACGCGTGTTTCACGTGGGCTTCATGGGGGGAGGGGGTTGTAGGACCGAAGCGTGAACCTCACCAAGACGAGTAATGAAATGACCTATGAATCCCCCAGAGCACAAACTGTACACTGTGAGGATTCACTGATTTCTGAGTCGGGACCAGAGGGTATGTATGCGTTATACATACTCCCGTCCAGAGCATGTTCGGTGAACGCGGCCACGAGAGGCCGTGCCCTCTAGTCGGCCACGTCACTAGTCGGGTTGTGGTCTTGCGCTATACAAGTCAGACTCTGGCCGGGAGAATGTATAACTCATAAATACCCTCCGGTCTCAGCTCAAAAACCGGCACAAGCAGTCATCACTGCATTGTATCAAAAGGGCTTTACAGGTAAGGACATTGCTTCTTGTAAGATTGCCTTTAAATCAACTATTTTCATGATCATCACAGTGAGGTTCAACTGCTTTAAAAAAGGCTTCAGGGCGCCAAGAAGGTCTAGCAAGTGCCAGGAATGTCGCCTACAGAGGATTCAACTATGGCAGCAATCAGGTGTGAGTAAATGCACACACTGATGCAAAGGCTTTTAGAGGCTGGCCTGGTGTCAAGAAGGGTAGGAAAAAAGCTTCTCTCCACGAAAAACAACAAGGCCAATCTGACATTCAGCAGGAAGCACAGACTGCAGAGGAATGTGGTAAAGGTATTTTCTCTGATGAAGCCTCTTCAGACTGTTTATAAAATGATTGTCTGGAGAAGAATAGATGAGCGCTACCATGAGTCTCGTGTAATGGCAACATTAAAGCCTCCTGAGACCAATCATGTGTGGGGGGCTTCTGATCCATGGAGGGGGCTCACACACAATTTTGCTTAAGAAAGCTGCCATGAATAAAGAATGGGATCTAACCATCCTCCAAGAGCATCTTCTCCCAGGAGCAATATGATAATGAACACTGCTTTTTCCAGCATGATGGTGACCATGTCACAAATCAAAAGTGATACCTAAGGGTCTCAGTGAACAAAACATGGACATTTTGGATCCATTGCCAAAAATCTCCCCAGATCTCATTCCAATTGAGAACCTGACGTCAATCGAAAAGCGGGTGGAGAAACAAAAATACAGAAATTGTGATAAACTCCAAGCCCGGATTAGGCAAGAATGGGCCATCATCAGTCAGGATCTGGCCCAGAAGCTGCCAGGGCGAAGGCTAGAAGAGTCACCATGTTAATAAAACAAACATTTCAAGATCCGTTGGTGACGAATGCATCAATCATTTTTCAGAAATAATCTATAAATCCCATTGTGGGTAACATAGGCTTTTTGCATACACGGTCATGTCCCTCTGACAGGTGACTGATGCCTCCTCCATGGCACCATGACAAGACCCCGGACACAATGTGACTTAGCCAGCACGTGTCACTGTGACAGCTGAAAGCTCCAATGCAGGAGCGGGGGTCTGCATGTCTGCCCCTCATCTGATAACACATGACGTAGGTTATCCTGCACTATTAGTAACTATACAACTGCCATCACAGTGTAATTCTATATGTACACATAATATATACATCAGAGAGAGAGCATAGCCTATAAATATACAATGGCGGTATACACACACACGTACACACCCACACAGAAACACAGGCTCCGTCCTGCGCTCCCTGATACTCCAGCCAATGATTGCTGCTCGGCTGCAGTCCCCGTCTTTATTCCTGATGGAGAAAGCCTAATCTGCGCAGCTTAATGGACAAAACAATGATTAACGGCCGCATCCGCATCTGCGGCTCGTCTCAAACTTGCGATGTATCACCGCAGACACGGAGCGCCAAAAACATTCAGATCTGCACGCCAGATTTTTTTTCCCTATAAAATATATATATATATATACCCCACCATCCCACTGAACAGACTAAGACAGAGGGGGCAGGATGTGCAGAAATCCCACTTGGCACTTTCTCACCTCGCTCCGAGCTCCCACCGGCAGTCGGTAGGGTATCCACAAGCATCCTGATTCCCTAAGGCAGCGAGCGCCACCGAGTCTTGCAGCAAGGATGGAAAGAGAGTGCTGCGGTTAAAGGGCCTGCAGCCTGAGTCGGGGAACTACAGCAGGCACCACCGGCTTAAGATGGCGATGGAGCAAGGCCACTTACACGGGAGGTTAGACAGCCCCCTCCTCTTCCACTCTCATTCAGCCTCTCACTTACCCTTCCTCTTGGCCTCTTCGCTGAAGACATCCTTAATCTCCAAGGATTTTTTTTTCTCCCTCTCTGCACCCCCCTCCTTCAAAAAAAGTAAACCCCCTCCCCACAAAAAAGCCTTCAAAAGCCAGCGAGAGCCAGGCTTCTCCCATTCAGGAGCATCACCCTTACACAGCAACTATACATTGTGTATCCTGAATGTTATTATATTTTTTTTTCTTCCTCCTGATGAAGCTGGAAGAGGGGGGATGGAAGAAAGGAGGGAGAGGGGGGATTCCGCTCCGTGTCTGGATATTATAGGCAGAAGCTGCTGATAAAAAAGGAGAAAATGAAAGCTCTGTAGCCTCAAAATGCATCAGCATGAATATTACAGATGCCGATAAAAAAAAAAAAAAAAATATATATATATATATATATATATATATATATATACACAGAGCACAGCACAATGTGAGCGGCCAGCAGGGGGCGATGAGCAACATCATTTTATTCTGCCAGGATCTGAAGTTTAACACCTTCACTGCCTCAGGCCCACCAATACTTAAAGGCATAGCAACAAGAAGGAGAAACGTAACAGATAATGCATTCTGCATATTCCGTACACACGGAGGAGTTTAAGGTTTTGCTGCCATCTAGTATTATATATAGTATATACTCTGCTGTCATATCACCTACTGGTATAGTCCTGAGTCTTCCAGGATGCTCCCCGTAATGGGGTAGACCTCCAGACCCACAGAGGAGTTGTCAAATCTCCCAGATCATCAACTGCATCCGTGTTATCAGGATTCGGATATAGATGAAAATGGTGAGCCACCAGGGCCGGGGTGTGCACACGACATTAGGGGAGATGAAGGAGGAGGAGGGCATCACCACCCATGATGGCAGTGGGGTGAGGAGAGTTTGTTTTATTGGCACAACCAGCATGGGAGAACTGGAGGAGGCACAAATATGGGACATTACCATATGGGGGCCTATTACTGTGTGGGGACACTGCTGTTACTGTGCAGGGGCTAAAAATGAATTATTAATACTGTGTGAGGGCACTAAAGGGCAAAACTACTGCATGAAGGTACAAGGGGGCATTATTGCTACGTGGATGCATAAATGGAGCAATGTTATGTGGGGGGAGAGGCAGCACTGTTATGTGGGGGGAGAGGGAGCACTGTTATGTGGGGGGAGAGGGAGCACTGTTATGTGGAGGAACAGAGGGAGCACTGTTATGTGGGGGGAGAGGGAGCAGTGTTATGTGGGTGGAGAGGCAGCACTGTTATGTGGGGGGAGAGGGAGCACTGTTATGTGGAGGAACAGAGGGAGCACTGTTATGTGGGGGGAGAGGGAGCACTGTTATGTGGAGGCACAGAGGGAGCACTGTTATGTGGGGGGGAGAGGGAGCATGTTATGTGGGGGAGAGGCAGCACTGTTATGTGGGGGGAGAGGGAGCACTGTTATGTGGGGGACAGAGGGAGCACTGTTATGTGGGGGGAGAGGGAGCACTGTTATGTGGAGGAACAGAGGGAGCACTGTTATGTGGGGGGGAGAGGGAGCAGTGTTATGTGGGTGGAGAGGCAGCACTGTTATGTGGGGGGAGAGGGAGCACTGTTATGTGGAGGAAGAGGAGCACTGTTATGTGGGGGGAGAGGGAGCACTGTTATGTGGGGGGGAGAGGGAGCACTGTTATGTGGGTGGAGAGGGAGCACTGTTATGTGGAGGAACAGAGGGAGCACTGTTATGTGGGGGGAGAGGGAGCACTGTTATGTGGGGGAGAGGGAGCACTGTTATGTGGGGGGGAGAGGGAGCACTGTTATGTGGGGGGAGAGGGAGCACTGTTATGTGGGGGAGAGGGAGCACTGATATGTGGGGGGAGAGGGAGCACTGATATGTGGAGGTACAGAGAGGGCACCGTTATGTGGGGGGAGAGGAGGCACTGTTATGTGGGGGGGAGAGGGAGCACTGTTATGTGGGGGGAGAGGGAGCACTGTTATGTGGGGGGAGAGGGAGCACTGATATGTGGGGGGAGAGGGAGCACTGTTATGTGGGGGAGAGGGAGCACTGTTATGTGGGGGGAGAGGGAGCACTGATATGTGGGGGGAGAGGGAGCACTGATATGTGGAGGTACAGAGAGGGCACCGTTATGTGGGGGAGAGGAGGCACTGTTATGTGGGGGGAGAGGGAGCACTGTTATGTGGGGGGAGAGGGAGCACTGTTATGTGGGGGAGAGGGAGCACTGTTATGTGGGGGAGAGGGAGCACTGTTATGTGGGGGTACAGAGAGGGCACATTATGTGGGGGGAGAGGAGGCACTGTTATGTGGGGGGAGAGGGAGCACTGTTATGTGGGGGAGAGGGAGCACTGTTATGTGGAGGAACAGAGGGAGCACTGTTATGTGGAGGACAGAGGGAGCACTGTTATGTGGGGGGAGAGGGAGCACTGTTATGTGGGGGGAGAGGGAGCACTGTTATGTGGGGGGAGAGGGAGCACTGATATGTGGAGGTATAGAGAGGGCACCGTTATGTGGGGGGAGAGGAGGCACTGTTATGTGGGGGGAGAGGGAGCACTGTTATGTGGGGGTACAGAGAGGGCACCGTTATGTGGGGGGAGAGGGGCACTGTTATGTGGAGGAAGAGGGAGCACTGTTATGTGGGGGGAGAGGGAGCACTGATATGTGGGGCACAGAGAGGGCACCGTTATGTGGAGACAGGAGCACTGTTATGTGGAGGCAGAGGGTGGGGCACTGTTATGTGGAGGTACAGAGGGGGGCACTGTTATGTGGAGGTACAGAGGGGGCACTGTTATATGGAGGCACAGAGGGAGCACTGTTATGTGGAGCACAGGAGCACTGTTATGTGGAGGCAGAGGGGGCACTGTTATGTGGAGGTACAGAGGGGCACTGTTATGTGGAGGACAGAGGGGGCACTGTTATATGGAGGTACAGAGGGGGCACTGTTATGTGGAGGCACAGAGGGACACTGTTATATGGAGGCACAGAGGGAGCGCTGTTATGTGGAGAACAGAAGGAGCACGATATGTGGAGGCACAGAGGAGCACCGATAGAGGAGGCACAGAGGGAGCACCGTTATGTGGAGGCACAGAGGGAGCACTGTTATGTGGAGGCTCAGGGGAGCACTGTTATGTGGAGTCACAGGTGAGCACTGTTATGTGGAGGGACAGAAGGAGCACCGTTATGTGGAGGCACAGAGGGAGCACCGTTATGTGGAGGCACAGAGGGAGCACTGTTATGTGGAGGACAGGGGAGCACGGTTATGTGGAGACACAGAGGGAGCACTGTTATGTGGAGGGACAGAAGGAGCACCGATATGAGGAGGCACAGAGGGAGCACCGATATGGGAGGCACAGAGGGAGCACTGTTATGTGGAGAGACAGAAGGAGCACTGTTATGTGTAGGCACAGAGGAAGCACCGATATGTGGAGGCACAGTGGGAGCACTGTTATGTGGAGGGACAGAAGGAGCACTGTAATGTGGAGGCACAGAGGGAGCACTGTTATGTGGAGGACAGAAGGAGCACTGTTATGTGTAGGCACAGAGGAAGCACCGATATGTGGAGGCACAGTGGGAGCACTGTTATGTGGAGGGACAGAAGGAGCACTGTAATGTGGAGGCACAGAGGGAGCACTGTTATGTGGAGGCACAGAAGGAGCACTGTTATGTGGAGGCACAGAGGAAGCACCGATATGTGGAGGCACAGAGGGAGCACTGTTATGTGGAGGGACAGAAGGAGCACTGTTAGGTGGAGGGAAAGAAGGAGCACTGTTATGTGGAGGGACAGAAGGAGCACTGTTACGTGGAGGGACAGAATGAGCACTGTTATGTGGAGGCACAGAGGGAGCACTGTTATATGGAGGAACAGAGGGAGCACCGTTAAGAGGAGGCACAGAGGGAGCACTGTTATGTGGAGGCACAGAGGGAGTACCGTTATAAGGAGGCACAAAGTGAGCACCGTTAAGTGGAGACACAGAGGGAGCACTGTTATGTGGAGGCACACAGGGAGCACTGTTATGGGGAGGCACACAGGGTGCACTGTTATGTGGAGGCACAGGCGGAGCACTGTTATGTGGAGGCACAGAGGGAGCACAGTTATGTGGAGGGAAAGAGGGAGCACTGTTATGTGGACACACAGAGGGAGCACTGTTAGGTGGAAGCACAGCGGAGGGAGCACTGTTATGTGGAGGCACAGAGGGAGCATTGTTATGTGGAGAGACAGAAGGAGCACCGATATGTGGAGGCACAGAGGGAGCACTGTTATGTGGAGGGACAGAAGGAGCACTGTTATGTGGAGGGACAGAGGGAGCACTGTTATGTGGAGGCACAGAAGGAGCACTGTTATGTGGAGGCACAGAGGAAGCACGGATATGTGGAGGCACAGAGGGAGCACTGTTATGTGGAGGGACAGAAGGAGCACTGTTAGGTGGAGGGAAAGAAGGAGCACTGTTATGTGGGGACAGAAGGAGCATGTTACGTGAGGACAAATGACACTTATGTGGAGGCACAGAGGGAGCACTGTTATATGGAGGAACAGAGGGAGCACCGTTAAGAGGAGGCACAGAGGGAGCACAGTTATGTGGAGGGAAAGAGGGAGCACTGTTATGTGGACGCACAGAGGGAGCACTGTTAGGTGGAAGCACAGCGGAGGGAGCACAGTTATGTGGAGGCGCAGAGGGAGCATTGTTATGTGGAGAGACAGAAGGATCACTGTTATGTGGAGGCACAGAGGAAGCACCGATATGTGGAGGCACAGAGGGAGCACTGTTATGTGGAGGGACAGAAGGAGTACTGTTAGGTGGAGGGACAGAAGGAGCACTGTTATGTGGAGGGACAGAGGGAGCACTGTTATGTGGAGGCACAGAAGGAGCACTGTTATGTGGAGGCACAGAGGAAGCACCGATATGTGGAGGCACAGAGGGAGCACTGTTATGTGGAGGGACAGAAGGAGCACTGTTAGGTGGAGGGAAAGAAGGAGCACTGTTATGTGGAGGGACAGAAGGAGCACTGTTACGTGGAGGGACAGAATGAGCACTGTTATGTGGAGGCACAGAGAGAGCACTATTATATGGAGGAACAGAGGGAGCACCTTTAACACTAGAACTACTGATGGAGTCATTTTGACTCCTTTCGTTTTTATTTCTCTTCTGTGACTACATTTTTCAGAATTCCGGCTTGAAACTCGGTGACTTTTCCTCAAATATGATGTGAAAAAAGATTTTGTGAGAATAAATAATTTTGGTGAAAAATTTGCGCGTTTTTTTCAAAATTTACCAAGAACTACTGAAGGGAGTCATTTTGACTCCCTACTATATTTTGAGGTCCTTTTGTCACTAAATGTTGCTATAAAGTTTTGTGCATAATTTTTTCACTCTGTTTATTTACCCTGATGTTCATATAGATGTAGTTCAATTTACATCTCAACTTTTCACATTTTCCTTGTGTTTTACCTGCTTGTATTACTGTGTAATGCTGAACAAAATAGCTTGTTTACTCTAGGCTCTTATCTTATGCTAATTTTTGATTCATATATATTGACACATATAAAGAACTGTACGCTTGCAGAAGCATGCAGGAACAATAATTTACAGTTTACTCTATCTGATGAGGAGCTAGATGCATTCATTGCGATATTCTATGCTCGTGGAATATCTGGCACGAACCGTCACTCGATTAGCAGTATTTGGTGTAATGACTGGGGAATACCGTTTTGCAAAGCGACAATGTCTAGGGACCGCTTTGTTGAAATTATGAGGTTTCTCAGATTTGATGAGAAATCTACTCGATCGGAGAGACTGCAAACGGACAAGTTTGCTCTATTTTCTACTGTGTGGGACAGGTTTATTGAAAATTGTATTGCGTGTTACAAACCTGGCCCATACATAACGGTGGATGAGCAACTTTTCCCAAGCAAAACTAGGTGTCCATTCACGCAGTACATGCCTTCCAAACCAGATAAATATGGCCACAAATATTGGCTAGCTGTTGATAAGGAGAGCAAATATCTGGCAAATGGCTTCCCTTATCTAGGCAAAGATGACACACGCCGTGCTGAGGACCGTTTAGCTGACCATGTGGTAATGAAGTTATTGGACCCGTTTTTGAAAAAAGGTCTCAATGTTACAACCGATAATTATTTTACTTCAGTAAAATTAGCTAAACAGCTAAAAAGCAAAGGAACAACCATCGTGGGAACACTGAACAAGATAAGGCGAGAAGTGCCTAAAGAAATAAAATCCATGAAAGAGGAATTGTACAACACTAAAGTGTTTAGAAATAAAGACAATTTTACCTTACAGTATATCAAGGAAAGCCCAACAAAAATGTTGTCATTTTGAGTTCCGTCCATCCAGATGTTGTTGTTGCGTCTGATTCCGCTAAAAAACTCCAGAAACGGTAAAGTTTTACAATGAAACAAAATATGGAGTAGATGTAGTGGATCAGATGGCACGAAAATATACCACACGAACATGCACAAGGAGATGGCCTGTTCATGCATTTGAAAATGCCTTAGACTTTGCGGGTATAAATGCATGGATAATATTCAATGAGATAACCCACCAAAAAATGTCACGCAAGGCATTTTTGCAAACGCTTGTGAGAGAGTTGAGTGGTCCTTATGTCACAGATAGGGAAAAGGGTTCCACGTCCCAAGTTTCTACATGCTCAGAAGTGTGGTTCAAACAAAATTTTGCCAGATCAAAGAAAAGTGCAAGAAAAATAGATCTGTCGGCAATTGTAAGACTTGTGGTAAGTCTTTGTGTGGGCAATGTACTGCCATAAATCAAAGGCAATGCCTAAAATGCGAAACACCAAATGTTTAGAAGGTGAATTCTGCGCCATATTTTCATTTTTATGCTCCTCCACCTACATTTTACTCTGCTTTTTGTTCTTCAGTTGTTGTTTATATGTGTGCACTTGAATAAAAAAAAAATGTTTGAAAAACGTCTATTATAACTATTGTTATTTTCTGTAGAAAAATAAGAAAAGCAGAAAAAAAACAATCAAAAGCATTACTGTTGGATCTCACAATAATAATACATTACAAAAAATATAATTATTAATAAATAACCACAAATGAAACTCTAAAAATAAACGAAAACAAGCAAGGAGTCAAAATGACTCCTTTCAGTAGTTCTAGGCGGGGTCACGAGTCCAGTAGTCCTAGTGTTAAGAGGAGGCACAGAGGGAGCACTGTTATGTGGAGGCACACAGGGAGCACTGTTATGGGGAGGCACACAGGGTGCACTGTTATGTGGAGGCACAGGCGGAGCACTGTTATGTGAAGGCACAGAAGGAGTACAGTTATGTGGAGAGAAAGAGGGAGCACTGTTATGTGGACGCATAGAGGGAGCACTGTTAGGTGGAAGCACAGCGGAGGGAGCACTGTTATGTGGAGGCACAGAGGGAGCATTGTTATGTGGAGAGACAGAAGGAGCACTGTTATGTGGAGGCACAGAGGAAGCACCGATATGTGTTGCACAGAGGGAGCACTGTTATGTGGAGGGACAGAAGGAGCACTGTTAGGTGGAGGGACAGAAGGAGCACTGTTATGTGGAGGGACAGAGGGAGCACTGTTATGTGGAGGCACAGAAGGAGCACTGTTATGTGGAGGAAAGGAGGGCGGACTGTTATGTGGAGGAACGGAGGGAGGATTGTCATGTGGAGGAACAGAGGGAGCACTCTTATGTGGAGGCACAGAGGGAGCACTGTTATGTGGAGGCATAGAGGGAGAACTGTTATGTGGAAGCACAGAGTGTGGAGGGACAGAAGGAGCACCGTTATAAGGAGGCACAGAGTGAGCACCGTTATGTGGAGACACAGAGGGAGAACGTTATGTGGAGGCACAGAGGGAGCACCATTATGTGGAGGGACAGAGGGAGCACTGTTATGTGGAGGCACAGAGGGAGCACTGTTATGTGGAGGGACAGAAGGAGCACCTTTATGTGGAGGGACAGAAGGAGAACTGTTATGTGGAGGCACAGAGGGAGCACTGTTATGTGGAGGCACAGAGGGAGCACTGATATGTGGAGGAACGGAGGGAGGACTGTTATGTGGAGGAACGGAGGGAGGACCGTTATGAGGAGGCACAGAGTGAGCACCGTTATGTGGAGGCACAGAGGGAGCATCGTTATGTGGAGGGAAAGGAGAACTGTTATGTAGAGGCACAGAGGGAGCACTGTTATGTAGAGGCACAGAAGGAGCACTGTTATGTGGAGGCACAGAGGGAGCACAGTTATGTGGAGGAAAGGAGGAGGACTGTTATGTGGAGGAACAGAGAGAGCAGTTATGTGGAGGAACGGAGGGAGGACTGTTATGTGGAGGCACAGAGGGAGCACCGTTATGTGGAGACAGAGGGAGCACCGTTATGTGGAGGCACAGAGGGAGAACTGTTATGTGGAGGCACAGAGGGAGCACTGTTATGTGAAGGTACAGAGGGAGAACTGTTATGTGAAGGCACAGAGGGAGCACCGTTATGAGGAGGCACAGAGGGAGCACTGTTATGTGGAGGCACAGAGGGAGCACCGTTATGTGGAGGCACAGAGGGAGCACCGAAATGTGGAGGCACAGCAGGAGCACTGTTATGTGGAGGCACAGAGGGAGTACCGTTATGTGGAGGCACAGCAGAATCACTGTTATGTGGAAGCACAGAGGGAGCACTGTTATGTGGAGGCACAGAGGGAGCACTGTTATGTGGAGTCACAGGGTGAGCACTGTTATGTGGAGGGACAGAAGGAGCACCGTTATGTGGAGGCACAGAGGGAGCACCGTTATGTGGAGGCACAGAGGGAGCACTGTTATGTGGAGGCACAGGGGGAGCACGGTTATGTGGAGACACAGAGGGAGCACTGTTATGTGGAGGGACAGAAGGAGCACCGATATGAGGAGGCACAGAGGGAGCACCGATATGAGGAGGGACACGAGAGGAGCACTGTTATGTGGAGAGACAGAAGGAGCACTGTTATGTGAGGCACAGAGGAAGCACCGATATGTGGAGGCACAGTGGGAGCACTGTTATGTGGAGGGACAGAAGGAGCACTGTAATGTGGAGGCACAGAGGGAGCACTGTTATGTGGAGGCACAGAAGGAGCACTGTTATGTGGAGGCACAGAGGAAGCACCGATATGTGGAGGCACAGAGGGAGCACTGTTATGTGGAGGGACAGAAGGAGCACTGTTAGGTGGAGGGAAAGAAGGAGCACTGTTATGTGGAGGGACAGAAGGAGCACTGTTACGTGGAGGGACAGAATGAGCACTGTTATGTGGAGGCACAGAGGGAGCACTGTTATATGGAGGAACAGAGGGAGCACTGTTAAGAGGAGGCACAGAGGGAGCACTGTTATGTGGAGGCACAGAGGGAGTACCGTTATAAGGAGGCACAAAGTGAGCACCGTTAAGTGGAGACACAGAGGGAGCACTGTTATGTGGAGGCACACAGGGAGCACTGTTATGGGGAGGCACACAGGGTGCACTGTTATGTGGAGGAACAGGCGGAGCACTGTTATGTGGAGGCACAGAGGGAGCACAGTTATGTGGAGGGAAAGAGGGAGCACTGTTATGTGGACACACAGAGGGAGCACTGTTAGGATGGAAGCACAGCGGAGGGAGCACTGTTATGTGGAGGCACAGAGGGAGCATTGTTATGTGGAGAGACAGAAGGAGCACCGATATGTGGAGGCACAGAGGGAGCACTGTTATGTGGAGGGACAGAAGGAGCACTGTTATGTGGAGGGACAGAGGGAGCACTGTTATGTGGAGGCACAGAAGGAGCACTGTTATGTGGAGGCACAGAGGAAGCACGGATATGTGGAGGCACAGAGGGAGCACTGTTATGTGGAGGGACAGAAGGAGCACTGTTAGGTGGAGGGAAAGAAGGAGCACTGTTATGTGGAGGGACAGAAGGAGCACTGTTACGTGGAGGGACAGAATGAGCACTGTTATGTGGAGGCACAGAGGGAGCACTGTTATATGGAGGAACAGAGGGAGCACCGTTAAGAGGAGGCACAGAGGGAGCACAGTTATGTGGAGGGAAAGAGGGAGCACTGTTATGTGGACGCACAGAGGGAGCACTGTTAGGTGGAAGCACAGCGGAGGGAGCACAGTTATGTGGAGGCGCAGAGGGAGCATTGTTATGTGGAGAGACAGAAGGATCACTGTTATGTGGAGGCACAGAGGGAGCACCGTTATGTGGAGGCACAGAGGGAGCACCGTTATGTGGAGACACTGCGGGAGCACTGTTATGTGGAGGCACAGAGGGATCACCGTTATGTGGAGGCACAGCGGGAGCACTGTTATGTGGAGGCACAGAGGGAGCACCGTTATGTAGAGGCACAGAGGGAGCACCGTTATGTGGAGGCACAGAGTGAGCACCATTATGTGGAGGCACAGAGGGAGCACAGTTATGTGGAGGAACGGAGGGAGGACTGTTATGTGGAGGAAAGGAGGGAGGACTGTTATGAGGAGGCACAGAGGGAACACTGTTATGTGGAGGCACAGAGTGAGCACCGTTATGTGGAGGCACAGAGGGAGCACCGTTATGTGGAGGAACGGAGGGAGGACCGTTATGTGGAGGAACGGAGGGAGGACTGTTATGAGGAGGCACAGAGGGAGCACTGTGTCATGTATAGTGTACAGTTCCTATAACGTCTTGTGCTTGGGTGCGAGGAAAACACAGGAGACATAGGTTGAAATGAAATGACTTGTATTACTTCATACAAGCATGCTGAAAAGTTCACACAGTTTGCAGGAACAGCGACAGGAGACACAGCAGGCCAGAGTAACTTCAAGCACTACAATAAATCTCCAAAGCAGGTTCAGGATCTCTTCTCTGTACCGTAATTCCTCTGCAAACATGGATTCACCAAACAGCAGGTTTCCAGAGTCCAAAAGTGTTCCAAGGTTCCTCAGTAGGGAATAGCTGGAGTACAAGTCCAAGGCTTCCAGGAGTCAGGTCACAGACTGACTGAGGCATGATTCAGGAGCACTGATTGTTCAGCTGAGGCTGCTTAAGAAGCAAGAGGGAAGAATCAGGGCGGGAACATGAAAACTGGAAACTCCATATTAACTGAGGGCAAGAGCTGCAGAAAGACAGAAAGCAAAATGGCCGACGGAAAACTGAGTTTCAAGGAACATGTCAACAGAGACAAAGAACCTTACATTACTCCCCCTTAGGGACAACCTCCGGATGACCTCAGACCAGGCTTGTCAGGGTACCTCTGATGAAACTGGCGGAGCAGGCGAGGAGCATTTACATTATTGACTGGTTCCCATGAGTTGTCCTCCACTGGGTAGCCCTGCCATTTAATCAAATATTGCAACTGATTTCTGTACAACCTGGAATCTAGAATCCTTTCCACCATAAATTCTTCCTGACCATCGACCAGCACTGGGTCAGGGCAAGGAGAAGAACGTCCAGGAAACGTATTGGGTGTTGCAGCCTTTAGTAGGGATACATGAAAGACAGGGTGGATTCTCATAGTTCTGGGCAGTTGAAGACGACAAGCAACAGCACTTATAATCTTACTGATCTTATAAGGTCCAATGTACTTATGTCCCAATTTAGACGATGGAATCTTTAATTTAAGATTTCTGGTTGACAGCCAGACCAAATCTCCTACCTTGAAAGCTGGTGCAGGTTTACGAAATTTATCTGCTGCTTTCTTGTACCTTTCCTGAGCCAATTCTAGATTTTCCTTTAGAAGATCCATATTCTTTTGTAAAGAAGTGATTCTTTCAGCCACTGCCGGCAAGGGCGTATCTATGGGAAATTGAGGAAGAATGTTAGGATGATAACCTAGATTGGAGTAAAAAGGAGACTGCTTAGTGGAGGCACTCTGAGAGTTGTTATAAGAGAACTCAGCCAGTGGAAGTAGATCCACCCAATCATCCTGTAGGTGGCAGCTAAAACAGCGGAGATACTGCTCCAGGGTCTGATTGGTTCGTTCTGTCTGTCCATTAGTCTGGGGATGAAAAGCAGAAGAAAGGTTTACTTTAATGTCCAATGCTGCACAGAAATTTTGCCAAAACCTTGAAGTGAATTGCACTCCTCGATCCGAAATGACCTCATCCGGTACTCCATGTAAGCGAAACACATTCTTAATCATCAAGTCTGATGTCTGTTTTGCAGTGGGTAAGCCAACACAAGGGATAAAATGAGCTGCCTTTGTTAGACGGTCAACCACCACTAGAATGGTGTTCTTCCTTTGAGAGGTTGGTAACTCCACAATGAAGTCCATAGAAATGGATCCCCACGGGCGGGACGGGGTGGGAAGAGGTTGCAACAGACCAGTTGGTGAGGAGCGAGGTGTTTTGCATCTTGCACAGACTTCACATGAAGTGACATAGTTTAAGACATCTTTCCTGTAAGTGGGCCACCAAAAGAAACGAGAAAGAAATTCTTGTGTCTTTAGAATTCCCCTATGCCCGGCTATCTTGGAATCGTGGATGAGTTGCAATACTCTCAATCTGACTGTTTCAGGTATATACAGACGTTGTCCCTGAATCCACACACCATTCTTAAAGACAAGACTTACGTCCCTTGGGGTTGAGCCAACAAAGAATCCGCATGGTATGCTTCCTTGATGTCCTTAAGTAGGTCTTGATTATGAATCACTCCCAGGAATCTAGAGTCAGGAAGAATAGTCTTAGGAGGAGTAAGTGGACGTGTCTCTGCTGAATGAATCCTAGAGAGTGCATCAGCCTTTCCATTGCGCGATCCTGGTCTATAAGAAATTACAAAATTAAATTGGTTTAGGAAAAGATTCCAGCGAGCCTGGCGAGGAGTCAGGCACTTAGCCGATCTGATAAATTCAAGGTTACGATGGTCTGTCAGGACGACTATTTGCTGTGCAGCTCCCTGAAGAAGGTGTCTCCATTCCTTGAAGGCGGCAATAATGGCCAACAATTCTCTATTGCCCACATCGTAGTTCCTCTCAGCCGAAGACAACTGCTGGGAAAAGAAGGCACAGGGATGCAAGACATTCTTCTCACCCGTTCTCTGAGAGAGTATAGCTCCAACGGCACAGTCTGAAGCATCCACCTCTATTATGAAGGCAAGCTCGGGGTTGGGATGTACTAAGATAGGTGCGGTGGTAAATTTATCCTTTAAACAGGAAAATGCTTCCTGAGCTTGCGGGGTCCAGGAGAACCTAGACTGTTTCCGGGTAAGTTGGGTGATAGGTGACACTACCTCAGAAAAATTCTTAATGAAACGTCTATAGAAGTTGGCAAACCCGATGAAACGCTGCACCTCCTTCACATTTCTAGGAATTGGCCAATCCTTGATGGCTTGGGTCTTGCTTCCATCCATACTAATCCCTTGCGTAGATAGTACATACCCCAGAAATTGAATTTCGGTCCTATGGAATTCACATTTTTCAAGTTTGATGTAGAGATGGTTTTGTCTTAGGCGTTCTAAGACCATTCTCACATGTCCATGATGTTCCTCTGTGGAGTTAGAAAAAATTAGAATATCATCCAGAAAATCACCACAAATGTATCTAGGAGATCCCTGAAGATATCATTCACGAAGTGTTGGAAAGTGGCTGGGGCGGTACTCAGACCAAAAGGCATAACTAGATATTCAAAGTGTCCATAGCGTGACCTGAAAGCAGTCTTCCATTCATCCCCAGGTCTAATACGGACCAAGTTATAGGCCCCACGGAGATCCAGTTTAGAGAAAATTTTGGCATGCCGCACTCTCTCCAACAACTCAGGGATTAAAGGCAATGGATAACGGTTTCTAATAGTAACCTTATTGAGTTCCCTATAGTCTATGCAGGGTCTCAGAGATCCATCTTTCTTCTTCACAAAGAAGATGGGTGCACCTGCGGGAGATGAAGAGGGGCGTATGAAGCCCTTGGCTAAATTTTCGTCTATATAATCCTTCAAAGCTTTTAGCTCAGGCCCCGCTAGGGGGTAGATCTTACCAAAAGGTATCTCGGCTCCAGGCAATAATTCAATTGGACAATCATATGGACGGTGAGGAGGAAGCTGATCAGCGTTCTTCTTGTCACATAAATCCACATAGTCCTGGTATACAGCTGGTAGTTCAGGGACTGACATGGTTCCTTTAGGAACAGAGCAAGCTGAAACTCCTTGACTCATCTGTTTCTCCGGAAAGTGTAATTCCTTGGTCTCCCAGTTAATCGTAGGATTCTGCGCCTGCAGCCATGGTAGCCCTAGAATAATGGGAAAGTGGGGAGAAGAGATAAGCATAAAAGACATTTTCTCCTGATGATCATTACCCATAAGGACCCTCAAAGGCTCTGTTTCTTGATCCACTGGTCCAGAAGTCAGTAGAGAGCCATCCACAGTCTCCATCTGTACTGGAGTAGCCTTCTTCACTGAACGTATCCCCTGTTTCAGAGCAAAGGAGATATCCATAAAATTTCCACTTGCTCCTGAGTCGATCATAGCAGAGCTAGACACCCAGACTGAGTCAACCCAGAGTTTGATGGAAAGGAAGCAATGAGAATTGTTTCTTTTACAACTCAGCTGGGACACCGCTGAGGAAACTTGAAAAATTGCAGCATTTATACCGTCATCGTCCCAGAACTAACAGAGTTTAAGTCCGAGAAATCAAGATCTCTTGCAGCAGATCTCTCTGGAGCCTGAGGCTCGGACATGACAGAGCTCCTCTCGCAACACTCACAGTGAATGACTGCTGCAGTAGTCTTACGAGAACGGCTGGGGCAGTTTATAATGAAGTGCCCTGACTTACCACAGTAGAAACATAGATTTTCCTTTATACGATGTTCTTTGCGTGCATCACTAACCCGTCTTTGTAAAGAGTCCACCTGCATGGGTTCAGGTTCTGGTTCCCTTGTGATCCTACTCAAAGGTTCCTTAGCTGAGGAGGGAGGTAGTAAAAGGTTAGTGCGATTATTTTCGAACCATCTCTCTTGTCTGCGTTCAGTCAGACGAGCATCAATACGGATACAATAGTTAATAAAGTCACCTAACGCAGTGGGAGGGTCGGCACGAGCAAGTTCATCCTTAATCAGTGGAGACAACCCTTTCCGAAAAATAGATTTTTTAGCGGAAGTGTCCCAAGTGGTATCAAGAGCCCATCTCCTGAAATCCAGGGCATATTCGGCTACTGAACGCTTACCTTGGCGCAAGGTTAACATGGCTGCTTCAGCTGTTGCACCTCGATTGGGGTCATCAAACACCTGCCCCATGGCTGAAATAAAAGCATCAAGGTGATTCAAACAATCATCCTCAGTCTCAATCAGAGGGTTTGCCCACATCAAAGCCTTATTGGTAAGCAACATGATTATAGTAAGCACTTTGGATCGTTCAGTGGGAAATTGTGAAGCATGTGCAGAGAAAAATAAATTGCATTGATTAATAAATCCCCTGAATTTCTCACGTTCACCGCCAAAACGAAAAGGAGGTAATTTGGGGATCCCAGAACTTGGGGTTATGGCAGGAGCCTGGGCTCGTTCCTCTAGAGCCTCAATCCTGGCTCGCAATTCCTGGGTAGTCTGTCCAAACACTTGCAAATTATGATTAGTGAGGTCCTGTAGGCTTGCAAAACGGGTTTTTAAAGTCTGTACATCTGAAAGGATTGTATCAGTCACTCCGCAAAGTTCCTTTATGCGGGCCTCCATCTTCCAGATCTTTTAAGGCAGAAGTGCTGGAAGGAGAAGAGGAGAGGAAAAAAAAAAACAATAGTGTTTACCTGTGGTAACACTCCAGAGTAAAATTTTAAGGGAATGCGCTCACCTGGAATGGTTGTGAGAAGTCACAACAACTGTCATCACATAAGGTATTAAACGGACATCTGATATCCACAGTCACAGCAGACACGGCTTTCCCAGACCCAGCAGACACTAAACATTGGCTCCTGAATCTTGTCATGTATAGTGTACAGTTCCTATAGCGTCTTGTGCTTGGGTGCGAGGAAAACACAGGAGACATAGGTTGAAATGAAATGACTTGTATTACTTCATACAAGCATGCTGAAAAGTTCACACAGTTTGCAGGAACAGCGACAGGAGACACAGCAGGCCAGAGTAACTTCAAGCACTACAATAAATCTCCAAAGCAGGTTCAGGATCTCTTCTCTGTACTGTAATTCCTCTGCAAACATGGATTCACCAAACAGCAGGTTTCCAGAGTCCAAAAGTGTTCCAAGGTTCCTCAGTAGGGAATAGCTGGAGTACAAGTCCAAGGCTTCCAGGAGTCAGGTCACAGACTGACTGAGGCTTGATTCAGGAGCACTGATTGTTCAGCTGAGGCTGCTTAAGAAGCAAGAGGGAAGAATCAGGGCGGGAACATGAAAACTGGAAACTCCATATTAACTGAGGGCAAGAGCTGCAGAAAGACAGAAAGCAAAATGGCCGACGGAAAACTGAGTTTCAAGGAACATGTCAACAGAGACAAAGAACCTTACACACTGTTATGTGGAGGCACAGCAAAAGCACTGTTATGTGGACGCACAGAGGGAGCACTGTTATGTGGAGGGACAGAAGGAGCACCGTTATGAGGAGGCACAGAGTGAGCACCGTTATGTGGAGGCACAGAGGGAGCATCGTTATGTGGAGGGAAAGGAGAACTGTTATGTAGAGGCACAGAGGGAGCACTGTTATGTAGAGGCACAGAAGGAGCACTGTTATGTGGAGGCACAGAGGGAGCACAGTTATGTGGAGGAAAGGAGGGAGGACTGTTATGTGGAGGAACAGAGGGAGCACTGTTATGTGGAGGAACGAAGGGAGGACTGTTATGTGGAGGAACGGAGGGAGGACTGTTATGAGGAGGCACAGAGTGAGCACTGTTATGTGGAGGAACAGAGGGAGTACTGTTATGTGGAGGCACAGAGTGAGCACCGAAATGTGGAGGCACAGAGGGAGCACTGTTATGTGGAGGCACAGAGGGACGGAGGGAGGACTGTTATGTGGAGGAACGGAGGGAGGACTGTTATGAGGAGGCACAGAGGGAGCACTGTTATGTGGAGGCACAGCGGGAGCACCGTTATGTGGAGGCACAGAGGGAGCACCGTTATGTGGAGGCACAGAGGGAGCACCGTTATGTGGAGGCACAGAGGGAGCACTGTTATGTGGAGGCACAGAGGGAGCACTGTTATGTGGAGGCACAGAGGGAGCACCGTTATGTGGAGGCACAGCAGGAGCACTGTTATGTGGAGGCACAGAGGGAGTACCGTTATGTGGAGGCACAGCAGAATCACTGTTATGTGGAAGCACAGAGGGAGCACTGTTATGTGGAGGCACAGAGGGAGCACTGTTATGTGGAGGCACAGAGGGAGCACTGTTATGTGGAGGAACAGCGGGAGCACTGTTATGTGGAGGCACAGAGGGAGCACTGTTATGTGGAGGCACAGAGGGAGCACCGTTATGAGGAGGCACAGAGGGAGCACTGTTATGTGGAGGCACAGAGGGAGCACCGAAATGTGGAGGCACAGCAGGAGCACTGTTATGTGGAGGCACAGAGGGAGTACCGTTATGTGGAGGCACAGCAGAATCACTGTTATGTGGAAGCACAGAGGGAGCACTGTTATGTGGAGGCACAGAGGGAGCACTGTTATGTGGAGGCACAGAGGGAGCACTGTTATGTGGAGGAACAGCGGGAGCACTGTTATGTGGAGGCACAGAGGGAGCTCTGTTATGTGGAGGCACAGAGGGAGCACCGTTATGTGGAGGCACAGCGGGAGCACCGTTATGTGGAGGCACAGAGGGAGCACCGTTATGTGGAGGCACAGCGGGAGCACTGTTATGTGGAGGCACAAAGGGAGCACTGTTATGTGGAGGCACAGAGGGAGCACCGTTATGTGGAGGCACAGCGGGAGCACCGTTATGTGGAGGCACAGAGGGAGCACCGTTATGTAGAGGCACAGCGGGAGCACTGTTATGTGGAGGCACAGAGAGAGCACTGTTATGTGGAGGCACAGAGTGAGCACCATTATGTGGAGGCACAGAGGGAGCAGTTATGTGGAGGAACGGAGGGAGGACTGTTATGTGGAGGAAAGGAGGGAGGACTGTTATGAGGAGGCACAGAGGGAGCACCGTTATGTGGAGGCACAGAGTGAGCACCGTTATGTGGAGGCACAGAGGGAGCACCGTTATGTGGAGGAACGGAGGGAGGACCGATATGTGGAGGAACGGAGGGAGGACTGTTATGAGGAGGCACAGAGGGAGCACTGTTATGTGGAGGCACAGCAAAAGCACTGTTATGTGGACGCACAGAGGGAGCACTGTTATGTGGAGGGACAGAAGGAGCACCGATATGAGGAGGCACAGAGGGAGCACCGATATGAGGAGGCACAGAGGGAGTACTGTTATGTGGAGAGACAGAAGGAGCACTGTTATGTGGAGGCACAGAGGAAGCACTGATATGTGGAGGAACAGTGGGAGCACTGTTATGTGGAGGGACAGAAGGAGCACTGTTATGTGGAGGCACAGAGGGAGCACTGTTATGTGGAGGCACAGCAGGAGCACTGCTATGTGGAGGCACAGAGGAAGCACCGATATGTGGAGGCACAGCGGGAGCACTGTTATGTGGAGGCACAGAGGGAGCACCATTATGTGGAGGCACAGAGGGAGCACTGTTATGTGGAGGCACAGAGGGAGCATTTATGTGGAGGCACAGAGTGAGCACCATTATGTGGAGGCACAGAGGGAGCACTGTTATGTGGAGGAACGGAGGGAGGACTGTTATGTGGAGGAACGGAGGGAGGACTGTTATGAGGAGGCACAGAGGGAGCACTGTTATGTGGAGGCACAGAGTGAGCACCGTTATGTGGAGGCACAAAGGGAGCACCGTTATGTGGAGGAACGGAGGGAGGACCGTTATGTGGAGGAACGGAGGGAGGACTGTTATGAGGAGGCACAGAGGGAGCACTGTTATGTGGAGGCACAGAGTGAGCACCGTTATGTGGAGGCACAGAGGGAGCACCGTTATGTGGAGGAACGGAGGGAGGACCGTTATGTGGAGGAACGGAGGGAGGACTGTTATGAGGAGGCACAGAAGGAGCACTGTTATGTGGAGGCACAGGGAGCACTGTTTTGTGGAGGGACAGAAGGAGCACCGATATGATGAGGCACAGAGGGAGCACCGATATGAGGAGGCACAGAGGGAGCACTGTTATGTGGAGAGACAGAAGGAGCACTGTTATGTGGAGGCACAGAGAAAGCACCGATATGTGGAGGCACAGTGGGAGCACTTTTATGTGGAGGGACAGAAGGAGCACTGTTACGTGGAGGGACAGAATGAGCACTGTTATGTGGAGGCACAGAGGGAGCACTGTTATATGGAGGCACAGAGGGAGCACCCTTATGTGGAGGCACAGAGGGAGCACTGTTATGTGGAGGCAGAGCGGGAGCACTGTTATGTGGAGGCACACAGGGAGCACTGTTATGTGGAGGCACAGAGGGAGCACTGTTATGTGGAGGCACAGAGGGAGCACTGTTATCACGTGGAAGCACAATTACTATGTGGAGGGGTGGCAAAAACTGCACTGTTATGGTAGATGCCCACTATTACTGTAGGGGGACACAACAGGTGGGTAATATTATTGTGTAGAGCACCTGGGGTCATTATTAATGCCTGTGGCCCTCCGGATGGATACAGCACAATGTGGTTTATGTAGTGGTAACAAAAAGTGGCGGCAGTTCTGGAAAACTGAAGCTAAAGATACCTGTGCACTACATCCAGCAGAGAAGACACAAATGGAAAAAGTCTTCATGGCGGTCTGGACCGGATACAGAAGACAGGGAACATGAAAGACTACAATCAGCGAGAACGCCACCTGCGAGTGATGGGATTAATCTGTGCTGAACACGTATAACAGGTCTGCAGCACAGCCGTGTAATACTGTTATCTACCACTATGTCTGCAGGTGACATCTCCATTATCTGTCCTCACAGGGTTATCACTGTGGAGTTACATAGGACTGCAGGCTGCATTACTACATATGCAGAATGGGAAAAAGCATTTTTAATTTTGGTTAGTGTTACTATGCCGGGATTTCTGCTAGACCACTGCCCCCCGGCCACTGATTGGCAGCTTTCTGTGTGCACTGTGCATAGGCAGAAAGCAGCTACTAAGTGATGGGGCAGGATTATACAGAGCTCAGCATTAGTAGATAGTGTAGATAGTGTAGTGTAGATAGAGTAAGTGATACATTGCTGGAATCAGTGTCTCTGTCCCTACATCAAGTGCTCTCAGATGGGGTAATAAAAAGCTAATGGTAGATTCCCTTTAAAGGGCCTTGCCACATGACTTACGATAAGAAGCTAAACCAGACCCTCCATTTGCAGACACGTATTTTGGGCTGTTTTCCCCTCAATAATGTGAGCAGGAGGTCTGATCTGGTTCATTAAAGGGTTGATGTTGACTTTTAGAATTGCCACATCCAATAGGTGGCGCTAGAATCCAAGTCCTCTTCCTCTCAGAAGGAATTCCTAGACGAGCACTGCAAGGCCTAAAAGTCTCCTTACACCAATTTGGCCACAAGGAGAAACAGACTTCGGCACTCTTTTACTATTCTTCACCTTTCTGTATCTGTGTGTGGAGGAAGCTGGAATAGCAGGATTTGTGTAATCCCAGCATTCCTCTGTAGGACACTTGGAAAATAAGTGATGTATGCCTGCGGGCATAAGCCGGATCTGCTCAGAGGAAGGAAGCTTCCTGCACTCAAGGCCAATGGCTGCACACAACGCTCACTTTCAGCTCTGTGTTAAGCAGTTTTCCTACAGGGACATGCTCATTTCAGCTTCTTGTCACCACTTTTGATCTCTCGTTGTACCAGCCTGTGGCATGCACCACACAGGGTACCACAGTCAGACCCAGTGTCCTACCCCATCTGCCTACATTACTAAAGAAGGTAATTCACGGCATGGATTCTGACATTGCAGGAAATCTGATTGTGATGTTCACAGCCACTAAGGCCTCGTTCAGACGTCCGTGAAAAAATGGTGCCGCAGTCATCAGTGTTTACCATCAGTGTCCATATTTACCATCAGTGTCATCAGTGTGTCCATATTTACCATCAGTGTCATCAGTGTGTCCATATTTACCATCAGTGTGTCCATATTTACCATCAGTGCCATCAGTGTGTCCATATTTACCATCAGTGTGTTCATATTTACCATCAGTGCCATCAGTGTGTCCATATTTACCATCAGTGTGTCCATATTTACCATCAGTGTCATCAGTGTTCCATATTTACCATCAATGTGTCCATATTTACCATCAGTGTCCATCAGTGTGTCCATATTTACCATCATGTGTCCATATTACCATCAGTGTGTCCATATTTACCATCATTGTGTCCATATTTACCATCAGTGCCATCAGTGTGTCCATATTTACCATCAGTGTGTCCATATTTACCATCAGTGCCATCAGTGTGTCCATATTACCATCATGTGTCCATATTTACCATCAGTGTCATCAGTGTGTCCATATTTACCATCAGTGTGTCCATATTTACCATCAGTTAGTGCCATATTTATTACCATCAGTGGTCATCAGTGTGTCCATATTTACCATCAAAGTGTGTCCATATTTACCATCAGTGTGTCCATATTTACCATCATGTGTCCATATTACCATCAGTGCCATCAGTGTGTCCATATTTACCACAGTGTCATCAGTGTGTCCATATTTACCATCAGTGCCATCAGTGTGTCCATATTTACCATCAGTGTCATCATGTGTCCATATTTACCATCATGTGTCCATATTTACCATCAGTGCCATCATGTGTCCATATTTACCATCATGTGTCCATATTTACCATCATGTGTCCATATTTACCATCAGTGTGTCCATATTTACCATCAGTGTGTCCATATTTACCATCAGTGCCATCAGTGTGTCCATATTTACCATCATGCCATCAGTGTGTCCATATTTACCATCATGTCATCAGTGTGTCCATATTTACCATCATTGTGTCCATATTTACCATCAGTGCCATCAGTGTGTCATCCATATTTCATTACCATCATGTGTGTCCATATTTACCATCAGTGTCCATATTTACATCATGCACAGTGTGTCCATATTTACCATCAGTGTGTATATCCATCGCATCATGTCCATTACCATCAGTGTCCATATCAAGTGTCATATTACTCGTGTCCATATTTACCCATCAGTGTGTCCATATTTACTCATCAGTTTATCGGCCATCAGTGTGATTCCATCATTTTAACCATCATGCCATGTGTCCATATTTACATCATGTGTCCATATTACCACAGCATCGTGTTCCATATTTACCATCATGTGTCCATATTAACCATCAGTGTCCATCAGTGTGTCCATTTTACCATCATGTGTCCATATTTCTACCATCCAGTGTTACCATCAGTGTGTGTCCATATTTACCATCAGTGTGTCCATATTTACCATCCATGTGCCATCAGTGTGTCCATATTTACCATCAGTGTGTTCATATTTACCATCAGTGTCATCAGTGTGTCCATAATTTACCATCAGTGTGTCCATATTTACCATCATGTGCCATCAGTGTGTGGTCCATATTTACCATCAGTGTGTCCATAGTCACCATCAGTGTGTCCATATTTACCATCAGTGTGTCCATATTAACCATCAGTGCCATCAGTGTGTCCATATTTACCATCAGTGCCATCAGTGTGTGCATATTTACCATCATGTGTCCATATTTACCATCAGTGTCATCAGTGTGTCCATATTTACCATCAGTGTCATCAGTGTGTCCATATTTACCATCAGTGTCATCAGTGTGTCCATATTAACCATCAGTGTCATCAGTGTGCCATATTAACCATCAGTGCCTCAGTGTGTCCATATTTACCATCAGTGTCATCAGTGTGTCCATATTTACCATCAGTGTGTCCATATTTACCATCAGTGCCATCAGTGTGTCCATATTTACCATCAATGTGTCCATATTTACCATCAGTGTCATCAGTGTGTCCATATTAACCATCAGTGCCATCAGTGTGTCCATATTTACCATCAGTGTCATCAGTGTGTCCATATTTACCATCAGTGTCATCAGTGTGTCCATATTTACCATCAGTGTGTCCATATTTACCATCAGTGTGTGCATATTTACCATCAGTGTCATCAGTGTGTCCATATTTACCATCAGTGTGTCCATATTTACCATCAGTGTCATCAGTGTGTCCATATTTACCCTCAGTGCCATCAGTGTGTCCATATTTACCCTCAGAGTCATCAGTGTGTCCGTATTTACCATCAGTGGTCCATATTCACCATCAGTGTGTCCGTATTTACCATTAGTGTGTCCATATTCACCATCAGTGTGTCCATATTTACCATCAGTGTCATCAGTGTGTCCATAGTCACCATCAGTGTGTCCATATTTACCATCAGTGTGTCCATATCTACCATCAGTGTCATCAGTGTGTCCATATTTACCATCACTGTCATCAGTGATTTTCCGGCATGAATAATGAAATAGGGTCACACTATTACACCAGTGCTCCCATAGAAGTGGATGTAGCCGGATCACACTATTACACACTGCTCCCATAGAAGTGGACGTAGCCGGGTCACACTATTACACCACTGCTCCCATAGAGGTGGACATAGCCGGATCACACTTAACACCACAGCTCCCAAAAAGTGGACGTAGCCGGGTCACATTATTACACCACTGCTCGCATAAAAGTTGACGTAGCCGGGTCACACTATTACACTACTGCTCCATAGAGGTGGACGTAGCCGGATCACACTATTACACCACAGCTCCCATTGAAGTGGACGTAGCCGGGGTCACATTATTACACCACTGCTCTCATAGAAGTGGACGTAGCCGGGTCACACTATTACACCACTGCTCCCATAGAAGTGGACGTAGCCGGGGATCACACTATTACACCACTGCTCGCATAAAAGTTGACGTAGCCGGGTCACACTATTACACTACTGCTCCCATAGAGGTGGACGTAGCCGGATCACACTATTACACCACAGCTCCCATTGAAGTGGACGTAGCCGGGTCACATTATTACACCACTGCTCTCATAGAAGTGGACGTAGCCGGGTCACACTATTACACCACTGCTCCCATAGAAGTGGATGTAGCCGGGATCACACTATTACACCACTGCTCGCATAAAAGTTGACGTAGCCGGGTCACACTATTACACTACTGCTCCCATAGAGGTGGACGTAGCCGGATCACACTATTACACCACAGCTCCCATTGAAGTGGACGTAGCCGGGTCACATATTACACCACTGCTCTCATAGAAGTGGACGTAGCCGGGTCACACTATTACACCACTGCTCCCATAGAAGTGGACGTAGCCGGGTCACACTATTACACCACTGCTCCCATAGAAGTGGACGTAGCCGGTCACACTATTACATGTGACGTAGCCGGGTCACACTATTACACCACTGCTCCCATAGAAGTGGATGTAGCCGGGTCACAATATTACACCACTGCTCCCATAGAAGTGGACGTAGCCGGGTCACACTATTACATTACTGCTCCCATAGAGGTGGACGTAGCCGGATCACACTATTACACCACTGCTCCCATAGAAGTGGACGTAGCCGGATCACACTATTACACCACTGCTCCCATAGAAGTGGATGTAGCCGGGTCACAATATTACACCACTGCTCCCATAGAAGTGGACGTAGCCGGGTCACACTATTACATTACTGCTCCCATAGAGGTGGACGTAGCCGGATCACACTATTACACCACTGCTCCCATAGAAGTGGACGTAGCCGGATCACACTATTACACCACTGCTCCCATATAAGTGGATGTAGCCGGGTCCCACTATTACACCACTGCTCCCATATAAGTGGATGTAGCCGGGGATCACACTATTACACCACTGCTCCCATATAAGTGGATGTAGCCGGGGATCACACCATTACACCACTGCTCCCATAGAGGTGGACATAGCCGGATCACACTATTACACCACTGCTCCCATAGAAGTGGACGTAGCCGGATCACACTATTACACCACTGCTCCCATAGAGGTGGACGTAGTCGGGGGTCACACTATTACACAACTGCTCCCATAGAGGTGGACGTAGCCGGATCACACTATTACACAACTGCTCCCATAGAAGTGAACGTAGCCGGATCACACTATTACACCACTGCTCCCATAGAAGTGGATGGAGTATGGGTCACACATTATGCCACGGCTCCCATAGAAGTGGACGTAGCTGGGTCACACTACTACACTGCTTTTCTCATAGAACTCGATGGAGCAGGGTCACACATTACACCACTGCTCCCATAGAAGTGAACGGAGCGGGGGTCATACATTACACCACTGCTCCTACAGAAGTGGACAGAGCGGGGTCACACATTACACCACTGCTCCCATAGAAGTTAACGGAGCGGGGGGTCACACATTACACCACTGCTCCTATAGAAGTGAACGGAGCGGGGGGGGGGGGTCACACATTACACCACTGCTCCTATAGAAGTGAACGGAGTGGGGTCACACATTACACCACTGCTCCCATAGAAGTGAACGGAGCGGGGGTTACACATTACACCACTGCTCCTATAGAAGTGGACGGATCGGGGTCACACATTAATCCACTGTTCCTATAGAAGTGGACGGATCGGGGTCACACATTACACCACTGCTCCCATAGAAGTGGACGTAGCTGGGTCACACTACTACACTGCTTTTCTCATAGAACTCGATGGAGCAGGGTCACACATTACACCACTGCTCCCATAGAAGTGAACGGAGCGGGGGTCACACATTACACCACTGCTCCTATAGAAGTGGACGGATCGGGGTCACACATTACACCACTGCTCCCATAGAAGTGGATGGAGTGGGGGGTCACACATTATGCCATGGCTCCCATAGAAGTGAACAGAGGTTTTCTGAAAGTGGAAGACCCAGTTTACCATACACAAATGTTACTGAGTCAGATGGGACATCCTGGTCACAACTGCGATGTTTAGACTATGGCATATAACAGAACGGAGGCCATGATCCAACGTAGCGTGAATGCTGCATTCTTTTTGTGCACATCTCCTGCAGGATGTGCAAGGTGGATGTGATCGCATGAAAACTGAGAATCACTGTGCATAAAGGTTTCTATAAGGAATATGACAGAGAATGTGCATAGTGCATTTTCACCTCTGTCCTAAAAAATATATCCACTGAAAAAAAAACACTGCATCACCGAAAAGTGAACAAAACATAAAAAATGCCGTAAAAACGCAATAATCAGAGCAGACTGCTATCGCATATACTGGTGGGGACAGCTGCAGAAAAAACAAAGCGGAAAAATTACAAGCGTTTTCACAGGTGGGAACACGGCCGGCTGACATCTCCTATTTTCTACAGGTCACTTGTCAGCCTTCTGGTGCACTGGGTCACGACCTGGGGGTCACAAGTGTCACGCCACAACAATGATGTCATGCCAGGCCAGCTAACCATAGGAGACGCGGGGATGTTGTCAGGAGATTGGCAGTCCTCAGGACTCGGATTACTGATGAAAACTCTACAATTAGCATTGTTTGACAATTCAAGGTGTTGCCAGGACACAAAAATAACAACAGCGGCACTTTAGTCAACAAGCGATGTCTGGTATTGCAGCTATGCACTGGAATAGAGCAGAGCTGTTTTCCGACACAGACAACCCCTGTCATTGGTGTCTCAGGTAGAACCGCCCACGAGGAACTTTTTAAAACCAAAAATTTGAAAACAGCAACATTCAAAACAAAATATTCACCAACTGTCACCCGCCTGCAACTGCCACCATCAGAAATATCTTTAATTGCGGCAGTTTTACCGTCAATAGAGCCAGTGACATCTAAGCAAAGGGGCTGGACCTTTTCTGCTACCCTCATCAATCACAAGGTGTTCAAGGCTTATTATGGCTGCCAGGGTCCTAGTGAAGGACACCTTCAGTCCCCTATGAAGCCATGCCACCTTTCAATAGTAAAAAGAATATGTTAAAGCCGTATTCTCATCTTCAAGAGCCTATCCAATATGTATTAGGTGTAATAATATTAAGAATATTTCCAATTAGAAATGTAGTATAGTTCTTCTTATTAGCTATTTCATTTACCCCATGTCCAGGCATTGTAGTAGCTTAGGTATCCATGGTTACAACCACTAACAGCTAACTGTCTAAGCTACCGCAATGCCCTGCACATAGGGTAAGCAACATAGGTAATCAGAAGAACTATACTACATTTCTAATTGGACATATTTTTAATATTATTACTGCTATACCTACTAGATATTGGGATAGGACCCTTTAAGGCTCTTGTAAGATGGAGATGAAAAAACTAAAGTGAAAAGAAGAAAGAAAAGGTGTGTAATCATGTCCTATCATTATAATTAATATATACTAGACCACAAGAACCATATAAACCATTTCCGGGAACAGGCGGAGTTTTAAGCCACCCGGAATAAGAATCTTCAAAAATGTTCTAAAAATGAGAGAATAACAATTCCAATGGGGCCGTTTTATCCAAACTGTGTCCCTGTTGTCCCAGCCACCAAGCAGACGGGTGGTGAGGGAAAGCCTTTGGGTGGCAGCTGGACAGTACACAATGTCTGGTGGGATCAGAGAGGATTTGGGTGGACAGTCAATCAGTCGCACTGCTCTTATCAGCGCTCTGATCATGGTGCTGAGTGTGCATGTTTGTAGCTTTTCTGCTCCCAGCTGTGACAGCACGTGTTCCATAAGACAAGGACCGCTGGTGGTGCAGGCGGCAGAGGTCACCACCACGGAGAATGGGGATATGCTCAATGTACAAGGTCAAGAGTCAGGTGATTTATGGAGCATTACTATATAGTAAGTGGGGCAGACCCTGGGATTAGTCGGTGACTACCTGAGGCTTATACGGCTACACATCAAAACTTTCCCGCTACATTATCTCCTGATTCCTTGGCTACTGTTTATAGGGGTCCGAGACAATGAGGGGGTCTATCACAGAACCTTCTCTTGTAATGAAACACTATTTTTGACATTAGTGCTCACCGCCTCTTATCTTTCCCTTACTCTCAGACTCTACCTTGCTCCTACACTTAAAAATCTCCAAAATGCCCTTTCCCATCTCAAAGACTTCTCTTGTGCTGCACAAGTTATCTAGAATGCGCTTCCCAAGACAATTGCGTTCCAGAAGCTGTCTGAGCTCATGATATCAATGACTTATCCTTTGAGTAATTCTCCTTCATGACCAATGACCTATATTTACGTCACCGGTCATGACGCTGCATTTAACTGACAGCAGCACTTAACACACGTAGACAGGAAGTGCATCATTGATCCCACCCATCGGCACGCCAGTCATGTGATTGTGGCGCACCGATGGGTTGTAATAATACTTGTGGGTCTGCTGAAGACCCCCGTGTGACATCAGAGTGTGCCATCCGTGTGTTCTCAGCGTGACAGTTTGCACTGTTCCCAGACCCCGGGAGCTCTGATCATTGTTGGTCTCCCTGAGATCAGTGCAACCAGGCGACTATGATGGGAGTCGTATTCAGCATCTGCTGTGTACATCGTTTGTAAAATTAAGAATTAAATTAAAAAAATTGGTGTGGGCTCCGGTGTAATTTTGATAATCAGAAGAGGGAAAATCCACGGCTGGGGGTTGATGTTAGTAATCTGGGAAAGGGGTCAATATCCCAAAAGGTTCCCAGGCTATTAATAACAGCTCACAGCTGTTTGCTTAGTCTTTACTGGTTAGTTTACAGGGGGATCCCAGAAAAAAAATGAAGTAGGGTCCCTCTATAAATTCTAACCAGGAAAGGCTAAACAGACAGCTGTGGGCTGATATTAATAGCCAGGGAAGGGGCTATGGATTTTGACCCCCCTCCCAGGCTACCAAAATCAACCCTCAGCCGCACCAGAAATAGCGCATCCATAACATGCACCAAATCTGGCATTTAGCTTCACGCTTCCCACTTGCCCTGGTGCTATGGCAAGTAGGTTAATAGGGTTGCTTTTGATGTCAACTTTGTATAGTCAGCTGCCATCAAGCCCAGGGAATTGTAATGAAGAGGCATCTACAAGACGCCCCCATTACTAACTCCATAGTCATATTGTAAAAAAAGACACAGCAAGAATAAAGTAGTTTAATTGAAATAAAAACACCCCACCCTCATTTTCTCATTTATTACTTTAAAAATGAAAAGAATAAAAAAAGCCATATTCCTCACCTGCCCGACGATAATTCTTTTGTCCCATGGCGTGGGACAAATGGATTATTGTCGGATGGGTGAGGAAAATGGTGTGGTTTTATTTTTTATTTTACACTAATAAATATGTAAAAGAGGGTGGGGAGTGTTTACTTCATATAAAGGAGTCTGTGTCATTTATTTCTGTATTTTACAATGAATTTTATATCTATATGGACGTGCATGCTTTATTTTATTTACACCTATACTGGACGTAGGGAGTGTGTAATGGGACGAGCGTGTGCCTTAAGAGCCATGTCCCATGACCCGTATATTTTAAACCCTCTGGGCTGACTCGTGTCGTCCAGCGACCTCAGAAACCACCATAAGCCCGCGTTTAACCCCACACCACTACCAACACCTATTACCCCACTTGCCACCGCACCAGGGCAAGTCGAATGAGCGAGGCTAAGTACCACATTTGGCGCATCTTATTGATGCCCAATTTTTTGGGAAGCTGAGGGCTGATGTTATTAGCCTGGGAGGAGGCCCAATACCTATGTCCTCTTCCCAGGCTATTAATATGAGCCTGCAGCTGCCTAGTTAGCCTTCAGTGGTTGGAATTTAAAGGGAGACCATACGTCATTTTCTTCTGGGGTAAACTAAGTAGTAAAGGCTAAGCACACAGCTGTGAGCTGTTATTAATAGCCTGGGAACCTTTTGGGATATTGTTCCCCTTCCCAGATTATTAACATTAGCCCCAGCTGTGGACTTTCCCTCTGCTGGTTATGAAAATTACAATGGAGCCCACGCTAAAACAAGTAAAGCAGCCTAAAGACGCCCCCTCAGAGAATCCGATCAGCTACATTCCCTTGATAAAGGCCAAAAAAAAATAGCACTAAATAAAAAGGCCCATATCTCAGGCACTATATGGCGGATTTATAAACAGCATAACTGAATACTCTGGGGAGCAGCAGGAATACACTATGAACCATCAAAGGACACTTCTGATTTGGTGACAGGTCCTCTCTAAAGCCCTGAGTGGACCTGCAGCCTTCTTCCATCCAAGAGAGAAGCAGTTCAGTTCATGGCCACTGCTCAATATAAGGTATGACAGTTGCAGTCTGGCGGCGATCTCCCCTGTGTGCGGTGGAGCCCGACGGAAGCTCTCCCCTGCACATGGAGGAAACCGACGGTGGTTCTCACCTGCGCGAGGAGGAATCCGGCGGCGACTCTGATCTGAACGCAGAGGAGTCCGGCGGCGGCTCTCCCCTGCGCGCGGAGGAGTCCAGCAGCGGCACTCCCCTATACGAATGGAGGAGTCCGGCGGCGGCTCTCCCCTGCGCGCTGAGGAGTCCAGCAGCGGCACTCCCCTGTACGAATGGAGGAGTCCGGCGGCGGCTCTCCCCTGCGTGCGGAGTAGTCCAGCGGCGTCACTCCCCTGTATGAATGGAGGAGTCCGGCGGCGGCTCTCCCCTGCGCGCGGAGTAGTCCAGCGGCGGCACTCCCCTGTATGAATGGAGGAGTCCGGCGGCGGCTCTCACCTGCGCGCGGAGTAGTCCAGCGGCGGCACTCCCCTGTATGAATGGAGGAGTCGGGCGGCAGCTCTCCCCTGCGCGCGGAGTAGTCCAGCGGCGGCACTCCCCTGTATGAATGGAGGAGTCCGGCGGCGGCTCTCCCCTGTGCGCGGAGTAGTCCAGCGGCGGCACTCCCCTGTATGAATGGAGGAGTCGGGCGGCAGCTCTCCCCTGCGCGCGGAGTAGTCCAGCGGCGGCACTCCCCTGTATGAATGGAGGAGTCGGGCGGCAGCTCTCCCCTGCGCGCGGAGTAGTCCAGCGGCGGCTCTCCCCTGTGCGCGGAGTAGTCCAGCGGCGGCACTCCCCTGTATGAATGGAGGAGTCCGGCGGAGGCTCTCACCTGCGCGCGGAGTAGTCCAGCGGCGGCACTCCCCTGTATGAATGGAGGAGTCGGGCGGCAGCTCTCCCCTGCGCGCGGAGTAGTCCAGCGGCGGCACTCCCCTGTATGAATGGAGGAGTCCGGCGGCGGCTCTCCCCTGTGCGCGGAGTAGTCCAGCGGCGGCACTCCCCTGTACGAATGGAGGAGTCTGACGGTGGTTCTCACCTGAGCGTGGAGCAATCTAGGGTGTATGGGGGGAGGTTTAATCATTGTTCTGCAATATTCATGTCCCAGGAATCTCCATTAACGTGACAGCTTTTATGTGGAGTCTCTCCGGCCCCTGCGATCTCACATGGTCAATATGAAGCCAATGGTGAATACTACATGAGCGCAATAGATTCCACCGCCATTATCTGCCCATGTAGATACTGATGGCGGAGGAGACCCAGATACGGGGAACAGAAGTGTTTTATAACCGGCTCCTATCCCAGTAAATAGCAGCGCCCAGATGAGGGTCCCGGTAATGAAATCTGGCTTAGTGCTTGTGACTGGTATAGGAATAATACCGAGATGACGGCGTACAAAGGCTCGGCCAGGCTGCATACTTAACCATTTCCCTTCCAGCAGAAGACAACAAAGAAACAGGTTGAGTCATAATGAGGTATGTATGAAAGCGTGCCGTGCGCTGCGGAGCAGGTAGGGGCGCCATAAATAAATAATCAGAGTAATGAAGATGATGCACGGACCCCCAGAGACCGCCCCTCATAAATCACTTTACACCGAATAGGTCTGGCAGCTATATATATATTTTTTTTATTACCGATTAGGAAATGGGAAGATTATTAACCTGTTCCCTGCCACAAAGCACTGTCACCAAAGCATTGCTGCTGGAGAAGAAGAAGAATGGAGTCGCAGATGTAGCAGAGCTGAATTTGTCATTTAAAAATCCCACTTCCTGCGTTGTGACGATGCAGTCCTATGTAATACATGCCAAATGACAAACTAACCTCTGCTACATCTGCGAGGCACCGTACAGAAGGCGCAGACATCCTTTTCTGCTATTTTGTCCCGAGGCCTTTTATGGCTGCGCCAGTGCAAAGATCCAACTTACAGCTGTGAGCGGAGGGGATCAGGCATGGCCACTGCATCTCGTGTTCCCCCAGCTGGCCCTGGATGGGGGGCACCTCTTTATTATGCCCCTGACTCTTCTTCCTGTTCACCCTTCACCCTGAGATCGGCCCAGGCCAATAAGCGAGCGTGCTGGTGTTTGGGGAGCCTCCAACTTTCAGTAATAGCTTCCTGCAGTCTGTCCCCCTCCCTGTGCACAGCGTAATAACTGGGATCATGTTACATGGCCGCCTGACAGTCCCTGCCAGCAGTCGTTGGGAAGGAGGAGGAGATCAGGCTGACACGGAAGCAATGCAACTTGGTGGCCTGCATTCTCGACAACTTTACAAGCAGTGTGTACAGGCGGTGGCAGGGGAGGGACAGGGCAGCAGAGGGACAGGGGCAGCGGAGCGCAGGGAGCAGGCCAGCAGAGGGACAGGAGCAGCGGAGCGCAGGGGCAGCAGAGGGACAGGGGCAGCAGAGGGACAGGGGCAGCGGAGCGCAGGGGCAGCAGAGCGGAGGGACAGGGGCAGCAGAGGGACAGGAGCAGCGGAGGGACAGGGGCAGCGGAGCGCAGGGGCAGCAGAGCGGAGGGACAGGGGCAGCAGAGGGACAGAAGCAGCGGAGCGCAGGGGCAGCAGAGGGACAGGGGCAGCAGAGGGACAGGGGCAGCGGAGCGCAGGGCAGCAGGGGACAGGGCAGCAGAGGGACAGGAGCAGCGGAGGGACAGGGGCAGCGGAGCGCAGGGGCAGCAGAGGGACAGGGGCAGTGGAGCGCAGGGGCAGCGGAGGGACAGGGGCAGCGGAGGGACAGGGGCAGCGGAGCGCAGGGGCAGCGGAGGCAGGGGCAGCGGAGGCAGGGGCAGGGATGGACAGGGGCAGCGGAGCGCAGGGGCAGGGGAGCGCAGGGGCAGGCGGAGCGGAGGGACAGGGGCAGCAGAGGGACAGGGGCAGCGGCAGGGACGAGGGGCAGCGGGAGCGCAGGGGCAGCGAGCAGCAGAGGGACAGGGGCAGCGGAGGGACAGGAGCAGCAGAGGGACAGGGGCAGCGGAGGGGCAGGGGCAGCGGAGGGACAGGGGCAGTGGAGCGCAGGGGCAGCGGAGGGACGGGGCAGAGGAGCGCAGGGGCAGCGGAGGGACAGGGGCAGTGGAGCGCAGGGGCAGCGGAGGGACAGGGGCAGCGGAGCGCAGGGGCAGCGGATGGACAGGGGCAGTGGAGCGCAGGGGCAGCGGGAGCGCCAGGGGCAGCGGAGCGCAGGGGCAGGCAGGAGGGACAGGGGCAGCGGAGCAGCGCAGGGGCAGCAGAGCATAGGGGCAGCGGAGGGACAGGGGCAGCGGAGCGCAGGGGCAGTGGAGGGACAGGGGCAACGGAGGGACAGGGGTAGCGGAGCGGAGGGGCAGTGGAGGGACAGGGGCAGCAGAGGGCAGGGGCAGTGGAGGGACAGGGGCAATGGAGGGACAGGGGCAGCGCAGTGGCAGCAGAGCGCAGGGGCTGCGGAGGGACAGGGGCAGCGGAGCGCAGGGGAAGCGGAGGGACAGGGGCAGCGCAGCGCAGAGGAAGCGAAGGGACAGGGGCAACGGAGCGCAGGGGCAGCGGAGCATAAGGGCAGCAGAGCGCAGGGGAAGCAGAGGTGTAAAGGCAGCAGAGGTGCAGGGGCCAGCAGAGGTGCAGGGGCAGCGCATTGTAGGGGCAGGTGCAGTGGAGCCGCAGGTGCAGAGGAGGTGCAAGTGCAGCAGAGGTGCAGGGGCAGCGCATCGCAAGGGCAGCGCATCACAGGGGCAGGTGCAGTGGAGCCGCAGGTGCAGAGGAGGTGCAAGTGCAGCAGAGGTGCAGGGGCAGCGGAGTGCAGGAAGAGCAGAGATGCAGGGGCAGCAGAGGCGCAGCGGATAGAGGATCGCAGGGGCAGCGGAGGTGAAGGAGCAGCAGAGGCGCAGGGGCAGCAGAGCTGCAGGGACCATTTACCTATTTGGGATGGTGCTGACTGTGCAGTGAGCTAACCTGCAGTCCTATGTAAAACCATACACATATTATATCACCATGAGCTGTGCCGATGGAAGCTGAGCTCTGCTACATCTGTGCGTAGCGCGTGTTCATGCAGCTTCTGAGTACAGCGATTTACAAGGTGGGTCCCATGGGCCGTACTGCAGGCAAAAAAAACTAATGGAGACTTTGCGGCAGATTTTCTGTACGTCTTGTGAAATCTGCAGTCACAGATTGTACATTTACAGCTGAGGACAATTTACAATGCAGATTTTCTATGTGAAATTTCCATCATTATTCCGCTACCGTAAATCACTGCCTGGAATGGCTGATAACAGAGAACAAAATCAAGCAATACTGAAACAAATCCATTTGTGATTGTAACCACTAGTAAAGGGTTTGTGTACTGATCGCTGAAGATCCACCCATCGGATCGCCACCAATCCCAAGAACTGAGCTCTGCAGAGCCCCATCTGAGTGGAGGGGAAACATGGGGCGTGAGATTCATTCATTGTCTATAGAGACAGCGGTGTGCAGCCCCACACACCATGAATGGTGCAGTGTTGTGCACGCTCGACCTCCACTCCATTCTCCAGATTAATCGGGATTACACTGAGCAAACTAAACAGAAGGGATCATTTAAAGGGGTTGTCCGGCCTTTGGGTACAAGTCTGCAGTCACTCTATGTGACTGATTCTGCGATACGGGTGCCAGGAGCGGAAAGTCATGACTGCACATATGCATATTCTGTCCTGACGTGTCCAGCCTCGCGCAATACGTTTGCATCGAACGAGGACGTCTAGTTGGCATGTGACCGCATGTATGCATATTATATACCCTCGGCCATGCATCCGCTGCCGGAACGAGAGAATCGCGAGCGCTGTGAGGATTTACAAGTCAGCAGTCACATAGGGCGACTACACTCTCGTACCCTAAGGCCGGACAACCCCTTTAAACACTTGTCACAAACACTTTAAGAGAGTCCATCACCTGCAAACTACAAATTCAGTTACATACACATCTATGTTGGGGACTCAGCCCCTATAAAAGTCATACCAGTAATACACATTTTAGTGTTGTAGTTCCAGATAAATTTACTGTTAATTAGTATGAAATGAGGGGGCTTTGGGGCCTCCTTGGCGTGGCCCATGTCAGGGTGAACAGTTACGTTCTCTAGTTTGTGTAGCATCGGCGTCCCGGCCCTCTGCCAGGCAGGGACGCCGTTCCCCTTACCAGCGCTCTGCGTCCTCAGCGCCCCCAGCGTCCTCAGCGCCCCCTCCAGCACATCCTCGGCGTCCTCATTCCGCCCTGCTGGGCCCGCGCGCTCCTTCCCTGCTGCTGGACTTAGGGCGCGCGCCCGCGCCCTCCCCCGCTCTTGAAGGAGCAGCGCGCATTTTCCAAATTAGTCTCCGGCCAATGCCGGAGGACTCCACCCTATATTAAGGGCTTCCTCCTTAATGGAGGTGCCCGAGCAATGTTGTTGTTGCACTGTATAACTCTGCTTCAACCCTCAGCTCCTGTTTTCCAGTTGCCTGCCTGTTACCCGTCTGTTTGCTGTCTGCCATCTGACTGCAGCCCTCCCCGGAGGTTCGGACATCACCTGCAGTGATCCCGCGATTACAGAGACTCTTGCCTGCTCACTTGGGAGCGATCATCTGCCATCCGACTGCAGCTCTATCCGAAGGTTCGGACTTCATCAGCAGTGATCACCGGCTACTTCAGAGACTCTTGCCTGCTCACTTGGGAGCGATCATCTGCCATCCGACTGCAGCTTTATCCGAAGGTTCAGGACATCTCCAGCAGTGATCACCGGCTACTCCAGAGATTCCTGCCTGCTCGCTTGGGAGCGATCATCTGCCATCAGACTGCAGCCTACCAGGAGGCTCCAACATCTCAGGTCGTATAAGCCTGTCTATTCAGAAGAACTGTCCCTGGTCACTTACTGTGACAACCTGCCTGTCCAGAGACTGCCCTGGTCACTTGCTGTGACAACCTGCCTGCCCAGAGACTGCCCCGGTCACTTGCTGTGACAACCTGCCTGCCCAGAGACTGCCCTGGTCACTTGCTGTGACAACCTGCCTACCCAGAGACTGCCCTGGTCACTTGCCGTGACAACCTGCCTACCCAGAGACTGCCCTGGTCACTTGCCGTGACAACCTGCCTACCCAGAGACTGCCCTGGTCACTTCCCGTGAATTCCTGTCCGTATTCCCCGGGCGCCACCTGCTCTCTTACAAGTATACTGTCTTGTATAATAAAGCTCAGTGGTTTCACCTACCAGACCCGTTACAGTTTGCTCGGGCCATGGAACCCGGTGGCACCCAAACCCCTTCACTCCCGGAATTGGTCATGAACTATCTCGCCAGAGGTCGCAACAGGAGGCCATCCTGGGTCACCTGCGGAACGTCAATTCCCGCCTGGACACTCTGAATTCATCACCAGCAACCACCGCTGGAGCCATGACTCATAATCCGGCAGCCTCGCTGCTTCCCAATTCCGTGGTTTCCATTCCTGGATCCCGACTTTCAGCTCCTCCTAGGTTTGGAGGCGACCCTGCTCTGGCTCGTGGTTTTATTAACCTGTGCACCCTGCATTTCGAACTCCTGGCACACCAGTTTAACTCTGACCGGGCCAAAATTGCCTTCATCATGTCCCATCTCACCGGAGAGGCTCTGGCCTGGCTTAATCCTCTCTGGGAGAGAGAAGATCCTCTGGTATCTGACCTGCCTGCTTTTCTCTCGGCCTTCCGGAAGGTATTCGACGAACCTGGACGGAAGACCTCCTCTGCATCATCTCTGTTGCGTCTCCGTCAGGAGAGTCTCACCGTTGGTCAATATGCCATACGGTTCCGTACTCTAGCCTCAGAGTTGGCTTGGGACAATAACGCCCTGATTTCGGTCTTCTGGGAGGGTCTGTACGGCCGTATTAAAGATGAACTTGCCGGTCGGGACATTCCAACCTCTCTTGATGATTTAATAAATCTTGCCAATCGAATTGATCTACGGTTCCAGGAACGTGCCAAAGAGGTCACCCGTGAGAGAGGGTTTCCTCGTCTTGCACCCTAGTTTCAGAGACCTATAACCCCTTCCGTTTCTCCCCAGATGCACACTGCTGAGCCTATGCAGGTCGACCAGACCAAGATGGTCAAAGCCCGTCAGGACTCACGCCGTGCCGAGAGGAGTTGCTTCTACTGTGGCAGTAAGGAGCACTGGATCCGTACCTGTCTGGAGAGGTCGGGAAACGCCTGTGTCTAGGTTCGCTCGGAGAGGTCCACCTAGACCAGAATAAATCCTCTTCATCTCTGCTGCTGTCTGTCTCTATTCTCATCGGTAAGAACCGTTACTTCGAACTGGCCCAACTTGATTCTGGAGCAGCTGGGAATCTTGTTTCACAGGCTCTAGTAGAGAAGTATCGCATTCCCACCAAACCTCTGGTTGAACCAGTATCTGTTGCTGCTGTGGATGGGGGTCTCCTACCTCGTCCCATCCAACTTATCACCGAAGCCATAACCCTGCAGGTGGGAATGTTGCATTCTGAGAGCATCTCGTTTCATGTTTTACCTGGACTCTCTCATGCTTTCTTACTAGGTCTGCCTTGGCTCCAAAAACATGCACCCGTGCTCGACTGGCAGAATGGAGAGATTCTTCGCTGGGGACAGGACTGTCATAAAACGTGTCTGGTGCCTGTCATCCCGTCCGTTCTTCTCCTACACCTGCTAATCTACCTGGACTCCCGATTCCATATTGGTCATTCGCGGATGTCTTTAATAAAAAGGAAGCAGAGACATTACCCCCGCATAGATCATATGATTGCCCGATCGACCTGCTACCCGGTACTACGCCTCCCCGTGGGCGTATTTACCCATTGTCCGCTGCAGAGACCAGGTCGATGTCAGAATATATCGAGGAGAATTTAGCGAAAGGATTCATCCGTAAATCTACCTCCCCCGCGGGAGCAGGTTTCTTTTTTGTAAAAAAGAAAGACGGATCTCTCCAGTCCCTGTATTGACTACAGAGGCCTAAATTTGATCACAGTGAAGAATAAGTACCCTCTTCCGCTCATTCCGGAGTTGTTTGATCGTCTTAGAGGGGCTAGAGTCTTCACTAAACTGGATCTTCGTGGAGCATACAACCTGGTTCGTATCCGTCGAGGAGATGAATGGAAGACGGCATTCAACACCCGGGATGGCCACTACGAGTATCTGGTTATGCCCTTTGGTCTCTGTAATGCTCCAGCAGTCTTTCAGGAGTTGGTCAATGACATCTTCCGGGACCTCCTCTACTCCTGCGTTGTGGTGTACCTTGACGACATCTTGGTCTTCTCTCCGGATCTCCAGTCTCACCGGAGGGATGTTCGTCAGGTTCTGCTCAGGCTCAGGCAGAATCACCTCTTCGCCAAATATGAGAAGTGCCTCTTTGAGCAGACCTCGCTTCCGTTTCTGGGCTACATTATCTCTCAGACAGGCCTACGAATGGATCCGGAGAAACTGTCTGCCATCGAGAAGTGGCCCCGACCAGAGGGGTTGAAGGCCATTCAGCGGTTCCTGGGATTCGCTAACTATTACCGTCTCTTCATACCGCACTTCTCTTCCAGGACTGCTCCAATCTCAGCGCTCACCCGCAAGGATGCTAACCCCAAACAGTGGACGCCCGAAGCAGAGGAGGCCTTTCTTTCCTTGAAACAAGCCTTCTCTTCCGCTCCAGTGCTGCATCGCCCGGACGGCAACAAGCAGTTCTTCCTGGAGGTGGACGCTTCCTCTGCTGGAGCCGGAGCGGTACTTACTCAAAAATCTTCATCCGGGAAGATGGTTTCCTGTGGTTTCTTCTCCAAACTCTTCTCCTCCTCCGAGCGCAACTACTCCATAGGAGATCGAGAGTTATTGGCCATTAAATTGGCATTGGAGGAGTGGCGTTACCTACTCGAGGGGGCTCTTCATCCGGTAATCATCTACACGGACCACAAAAATCTGTCTTACCTTCAGCATGCTCAGAGACTTAACCCTCGCCAAGCCCGGTGGTTCTTGTTTTTTGCCCGTTTTGATTTTCTCTTGCATTTTCGCCCGGCTGACAAAAACATCAAGGCGGATGCCTTGTCCCGGTCCTTCCTGGTGTCGGATCTCGAAGATGAGCCTAAACATATCATCGATCCCGCCAGAGTGATGCAGGTGGCTCCCGTGAGTCTAAACCGTCTCCCTCCTGGTAAGACGTTCGTATCAGAGACTGATCGGAAGAGAATTCTACATTGGGGTCATTCGTCTAAACTCGCTGGCCACGCTGGTCAGAAAAAGACCCTCCAACTCATTACCCGGCATTATTGGTGGCCTACCCTGCACAAAGACGTAATAGACTTTGTTTCTACCTGTGTCTCCTGTGCCCGCAACAAAGTTCCGAGACACCTGCCTGCCGGCCGTCTTCTTCCGCTTCCTGTACCCGCTGCTCCCTGGCAACATATAGCCATGGACTTCATTACGGATCTGCCCGTCTCTGCCGGTTGTACGGTCATTTGGGTGGTCGCTGACCGCTTTTCCAAGATGGCTCACTTCATTCCTCTGCCAGGTCTTCCGTCTGCACCCGAGTTGGCTAAAGACTTTATCCGCCACATCTTCCGTCTCCATGGTTTGCCTCATCACATTGTGTCGGATCGTGGGGTACAGTTCACTTCACGTTTCTGGAGAGCTACTTGTAAGTTACTAGACGTCACCTTGGATTTCTCCTCCGCTTACCACCCACAGTCCAATGGACAAGTTGAGCGAATAAATCAGAATCTGACCAGCTATCTCCGACACTTCGTTAATGCTCATCATTCTGATTGGGTGGAGCTCCTGCCTTGGGCCGAATTCTCTTACAATAATCACGAGAGCGAATCGTCCACCAAGTCTCCGTTTTTTATAGTCTTCGGTCAGCACCCTCGGATTCCTGTCCCCGTTTCCATCTCTGTGGACAATCCAGCTGCGGAATCTCTGGTTAGAGAATTCTCCTCCATCTGGGAGAGTACCCGGTCCGCACTCATTCAGTCATCCGAGCGCATGAAAAGACATGCTGACAAAAAACGTCTGGATCCTCCTCAATTCCGTCCTGGGGACAAAGTCTGGCTTTCGTCCAAATATGTTCGGCTCAAAATTCCTTCCTACAAGTTAGGTCCTCGGTTTATCGGTCCTTTTGAGGTCATCAGGCAGATCAACCCAGTGTCCTATAAACTGAAACTCCGGCCAATTTGCGAATTCCTAACTCTTTTCATGTGTCTCTCCTCAAACCTGTGGTACTTAACTCTTTTTTCAAGTCTACAGGTACACCTCCTGCTCCAGTGTCTGCTGATGATGAATTTGAGGTAGAGAAAATTCTGGCCACAAAAAGGGTAGGAAGAAAGACTTATTTTTTGGTGGATTGGAAGGGGTTTGGTCCTGAGGAGAGAACGTGGGAGCCTCGGGAGAACATCCATGCCCCTCTCATCCTAGCTAAATTTCTTTCTGGCCTAAAGAGGGGGGGGCCTAGAGGGGGGGGTACTGTAGCATCGGCGTCCCGGCCCTCTGCCAGGCAGGGACGCCGTTCCCTTACCAGCGCTCTGCGTCCTCAGCGCCCCAGCGTCCTCAGCGCCCCAGCTCCTCAGCACCCCCAGCATCCTCGGCGTCCTCATTCGCCCTGCTGGGCCCGCGCGCTCCTTCCTGCTGCTGGACTTAGGGCGCGCGCCCGCGCCTCCCCGCTCTTAAAGGAGCCGCGCGCATTTTCCAAATTAGTCTCCGGCAATGCGGAGGACTCCACCCTATATTAAGGGCTTCCTCCTTAATGGAGGTGCCCGAGCAATGTTGTTGTTGCACTGTATAACTCTGCTTCAGCCCTCAGCTCCTGTTTTCCAGTTGCCTGCCTGTTACCCGTCTGTTTGCTGTCTGCCATCTGACTGCAGCCCTCCCCGGAGGTTCGGACATCACCTGCAGTGATCCCCGGCGATTACAGAGACTCTTGCTGCTCACTTGGGAGCGATCATCTGCCATCCGACTGCAGCTCTATCCGAAGGTTCGGACTTCATCAGCAGTGATCACCGGCTACTTCAGAGACTCTTGCCTGCTCACTTGGGAGCGATCATCTGCCATCCGACTGCAGCTTTATCCGAAGGTTCGGACATCTCCAGCAGTGATCACCGGCTACTCCAGAGATTCCTGCCTGCTCGCTTGGGAGCGATCATCTGCCATCAGACTGCAGCCTACCAGGAGGCTCCAACATCTCAGGTCGTATAAGCCTGTCTATTCAGAAACTGTCCTGGTCACTTACTGTGACAACCTGCCTGTCCAGAGACTGCCCTGGTCACTTGCTGTGACAACCTGCCTGTCCAGAGACTGCCCTGGTCACTTGCTGTGACAACCTGCCTGCCCAGAGACTGCCCCGGTCACTTGCTGTGACAACCTGCCTGCCCAGAGACTGCCCTGGTCACTTGCTGTGACAACCTGCCTACCCAGAGACTGCCCTGGTCACTTGCCGTGACAACCTGCCTACCCAGAGACTGCCCTGGTCACTTGCCGTGACAACCTGCCTACCCAGAGACTGCCCTGGTCACTTCCCGTGAATTCCTGTCCGTATTCCCCAGGCGCCACCTGCTCTCTTACAAGTATACTGTCTTGTATAATAAAGCTCAGTGGTTTCACCTACCAGACCCGTTACAGTTTGCACATGCAGCATGGTCCCTCATCTTGAGTAACAGCGCTGGCTTTCTCACAGCAAGCACCTCTCAGAGAAACATGCGTATTCCCACGCGTGCGCTCCGACACTGGAGGAGCTTAGTGGTGTGCTCACAATGTCAGGCCCGCTGCAGTCAGTGTGGGTACCGGGGCACAGTCAGTGTGGGTACCAGGGCGCAGTCAGTGTGGGTACCGGGGAGCAGTCAGTGTGGGTACCAGGGCAGTCAGTGTGGGTCAGGTGCGCAGTCAGTGTGGGTACCAGGGCGCAGTCAGTGTGGGTCAGGTGCGCAGTCAGTGTGGGTACCATCACGCAGTCAGTGTGGGTACCGGCGCCCAGTTAGTGCGGGTACTGGCACACAGTCAGTGTGGGTACCGGGAAGCAGTCAGTGTGGGTACCAGCGCCCAGTTAGTGTGGGCACCATCGCGCATTCAGTGTGGGTACCGGCGCCCAGTTAGTGTGGGTACCGGGACGCAGTGTGGGTACCGGCGCCCAGTCAGTGTGGGTACCGGGACGCAGTCAGTGTGGGTACCGGCGCCCAGTTAGTGTGGGTACCGGCGCGCAGTCAGTGTGGGTACCGGCCCCCAGTTTGTGTGGAACAGGGGTACAGTCAGTGTGGATACCTGTGTGCAGTCAGTGTGGGTACTGGCGCCCAGTTAGTGTGGGTACTGGGGTGCAGTCATTGTGGGTACCGGTGCCCAGTTAGTGTGGGTACCGGCGCCCAGGTAGTGTGGGTACCAGTGCACAGTCAGTGTGGGTACCGGTGCCCAGTTAGTGTGGGTACTGGTGCAGTCATTGTGGGTACTGGCGTACAGTCAGTGCGGGTACCGGTGCCCAGTTAGTGTGGGCCCAGTCAGTGTGGGTACCGGGGCGCAGTCAGTGTGGGTACTGGCGCCCAGTTAGTGTGGGTACTGGCCCACAGTCAGTGTGGGTACCGGGGCGGAGTTAGTGTGAGTACTGGCGCCCAGTCAGTGTGGTTACTGGCGCCCAGTCAGTGTGAGTACCGGTGCGCAGTCAGTGTGGGTACTGGGGCGCAGTCAGTGTGGGTACTGGGCGCAGTCAGTGTGGGTACCGGTGCGCAGTCAGTGTGGGTACTGGGGCACAGTCAGTGTGGGTACCGTGCCAGTCAGTGTGGGTACGGTGCACAGTCAGTGTGGGTACTGGGGCCAGTCAGTGTGGGTACCGGTGCGCAGTCAGTGTGGGTACCGGTGCGCAGTCAGTGTGGGTACTGGCGCAGTCAGTGTGGGTACCGGGCCACGTCAGTGTGGGTACCGGGGCAGTCAGTGTGGGTACCGGTGCGCAGTCAGTGTGGGTACTGGGGCACAGTCAGTGTGGGTACCGGTGCGCAGTCAGTGTGGGTACTGGGGCACAGTCAGTGTGGGTACCGGCCGCAGTCAGTGTGGGTACCGGTGCGCAGTCAGTGTGGGTACTGGGGCACAGTCAGTGTGGGTACCGGTGCGCAGTCAGTGGGACGGTGCCAGTCAGTGTGGTACTGGGGCACAGTCAGTGTGGGTACCGGTGCGCAGTCAGTGTGGGTACTGGGGCACAGTCAGTGTGGGTACCGGTGCGCAGTCAGTGTGGGTACGGGGCACAGTCAGTGTGGGTACCGGGCGCAGTCAGTGTGGGTACGGGCACAGTCAGTGTGGGTACCGGTGCGCAGTCAGTGTGGGTACTGGGGCACAGTCAGTGTGGGTACCGGCGCAGTCAGTGTGGTACGGGCACAGTCAGTGTGGGTACCGGTGCGCAGTCAGTGTGGGTACTGGGGCACAGTCAGTGTGGGTACCGGTGCGCAGTCAGTGTGGGTACTGGGGCACAGTCAGTGTGGGTACCGGTGCGCAGTCAGTGTGGGTACGGGCACAGTCAGTGTGGGTACCGGTGCGCAGTCAGTGTGGGTACCGGTGCGCAGTCAGTGTGGGTACTGGGGCACAGTCAGTGTGGGTACCGGTGCGCAGTCAGTGTGGGTACTGGGGCACGTCAGTGTGGGTACCGGTGCGCAGTCAGTGTGGGTACGGGCACAGTCAGTGTGGGTACCGGTGCGCAGTCAGTGTGGGTACCGGTGCGCAGTCAGTGTGGGTACTGGGGCCAGTCAGTGTGGGTACCGGTGCGGCAGTCTAAGTTGTGGGTACCGGTGCGCAGTCAGTGTGGGTACTGGGGCACAGTCGAGTGGGGTACCGTGCGCAGTCATGTGGTACTGGGGCACAGTCAGTGTGGGTACCGGTGCGCAGTTGTCAGTGTGGGTACTGGGGCACAGTCAGTGTGGGTACCGGTGCGCAGTCAGTGTGGGTACCGGTGCGCAGTCAGTGTGGGTACTGGGGCACAGTCAGTGTGGGTACCGGTGCGCAGTCAGTGTGGGTACTGGTGCGCAGTCAGTGTGGGTACTGGGTGCGCAGTCAGTGTGGGTACTGGTGCGCAGTCAGTGTGGGTACTGGGCACAGTCAGTGTGGGTACTGGGCGCAGTCAGTGTGGGTACCGGTGCGCAGTCAGTGTGGGTACTGGGGCAGCAGTCAGTGTGGGTACCGGTGCGCAGTCAGTGTGGGTACCGGTGCGCAGTCAGTGTGGGTACTGGTGCGCAGTCAGTGTGGGTACTGGTGCGCAGTCAGTGTGGGTACTGGGCACAGTCAGTGTGGGTACTGGTGCGCAGTCAGTGTGGGTACTGGGGCACAGTCAGTGTGGGTACTGGGCGCAGTCAGTGTGGGTACGGTGCGCAGTCAGTGTGGGTACTGGGGCACAGTCAGTGTGGGTACTGGTCGCAGTCAGTGTGGGTACGGTGCACAGTCAGTGTGGGTACTGGGGCACAGTCAGTGTGGGTACCGGTGCGCAGTCAGTGTGGGTACTGGGGGTGCCACAGTCAGTGCGGGTACCGACACGCTCTGATCTCCGGCTGCATTCTGAAGCCGTTCGCTCACTACACTTCCGGATGTGGTAAGTGGGGGCCACAGACTGGCAAGGGCCGGAGATCAGAGCCGCATCTCACGCTTCTTTCATCCGTACGGTCACCTGTCTTCCATCAGTGTATCGTCCATGTTTCCATCTTTTTACAACTGTATTGTCATCTGTGTTCCATCAACATTTAATAAAAACTGACAAACCAAGAGCAGATTCCCAGCTGATGATGGCAATGTATCGGTGAGAATCCCACCAGCCGCACTAATGATCCACATCGGATCCGGTGCACAGACGAGTGTCAGCGTCTCCACCATTGACGAGAACAGACACGCCATGATCTCCTTCTGTCGTCTGAGCAGTCCACACTCATCCATCACTGTCCGACTGTAACGCGGACAGCACGCTCCTGTACAATCCGCTGGTCTGAACAAGCCCCAATGTGTCCTGACCGCCTCCAGCTATTCCCAGATTACACGTTCACCTCTGCTGTTCTGCAACTTTGTTTCATATTTCCTCCGGAGACCGAAACCCCAAATTCTGTATTTTGAAAGTGACGTATCCGGCTTTGTGTTTATTGCGGCACTTGTCGAGAATTAACTGTAATGATGGAGTCTAAACAACGACCCATCAAAATGTGTGAAAACCAAAATTAGTGTCAGTCTCAAAACTTTTGGCCACGACTGTGCATTCTCAGTTTCCGTACGGCAACTTTAAGACGTGAGTATGCCTGTACACCAAATTCAGACGTCCATTTATCACAACCCGCATATCAACCTGGATGCACACAATGGCCGGGGGTCTCCGCACCGTAACTTGTCTGTGCATCGTAATCCGCACGCGATACATGGACATCTGAGTTCGGTCTTGTTCTGACAGCAGAGGCGCAGTTTTCTGCTTTTCTTTCCTGAGCGCACACTGACTTATTTCTATTGCTGATGGTTTCACTTTTTCTTCTGTCGGGCAGCTCCCCTTCCAGCCTGCAGGTGTCACTATAGAGAGCCCCTTCTACAAGCTTGTCATAGACCAAAAAGTATTTTAGTCACTCTGTATCTTAAAATTCAGACCCTAAGCACTCTTTAAAGTCTATGTGTCATCAAAAACATTTTTTACAAGTTAAAAAAGTAATGTTTTCATTTTTTTTAAAAATATTTACTTTTTAGCAGCAGAAAATATGAAAAATGATGATACAAATTGTGAAATTTTCCACTTTTAAACAGTAGGGGGAGCACCTGCTGGCTCAAATTACGACTGCAGTAAAAGTGGGCGGGATCTGCTGATGTGTCTGATGTCTCCTCCCCTTCCAGGCGTTTGCAAAAAGATAAGGGAGGATGGAGTTTAGGATCACAGTGCAGAGACTGGTCTTTACAGAGATCTGAGAGGAGCAGTCATATCACTGTGACCCCAGCGCTCAAATCACAGTAATTACACAGCTCAGCAGTCAGTATCACACAACATTATTAGATACATGGACTGTATCACGCCATAGAATTGAATACTTGGCTCAGCCAACTATATTACACATGATAGGATTAGGTACACAGCTCAGCAGACGTATCACATGATAGGATTAGACACACAGGTCAGTGGCCTATACCATACATGAAAAGATTAGATTAATGACTTAGCAGGCTGTATCTCACATGATTAGATACAAGGACTGTATCTCACAGATTAAGGCTATATCACACAAGATTAGATACATAGCTCAGCTGACTGTATCTCACATAATATGTGAAATACAGTCCGTTTATCTAATCATAATAGGATTTGATACTCAGACTGTATCATACATGCTGTGATTAGATACGCGAACACATGATAAGATTAGATACACAGCTCTCAGGACTGTATCACACAATAGAAATAGATGCACATCTCAGTGCACAACAGCTGTGATCCGAGTGGAGCAGTCATTTCACTGCGGCAGCTGGGCTCAGATCACAGTAACTGCTGATGACTAGCGTGGCAGCGGTACTTTAATCCGGTGACTTGTGCTCACCTCTGGATGTAGTCACTGCCGCAGCGCGAGTGCCCAGACCTGCCTCATTCAGATGTCCCCGCATCACAGACTTCTGAAGGAGTCTTTACACTGACTGAACAGACCACATTTATTCCAGTATTTATCCTGTTAACTGAAACAGTATGTATTAAAAATTCATCACATCTTCAGTCACGGATTAAAATGCTTTTTGGGGGTCTACTCTACTGTTCGGAGTCCAATGTATAAAGGTTTAGGCTAATCTACTATGCGTTTCTGTCTGGCGAAAACGAGGGCATCGCCACTTATTACCCCCCCACTCGAGAGCCATAATCAAGGGGTGCCAGCTGCCTAATGCAATTGGGGCAACACAGAAGTACAGCACAGATGATGGAACTGGGGTTCAGCACAGAAAGACAGCACATCGGTGGGCACAGTGGGGGTAAGCGCTGTAGGAAAGCAAAGGAGGATGTACAAGATGACAGTACAGGAATGCAGCAAAAGAGGACAGCACAAATGAACTCACTGGAGGACAGAAGAGGAGGATAGCACAGGAAGACAGCACACGAGGACAACTGAAAAAGGACAGCACAGGAGGGCAGTACAAGGCGACAGCAAAAAAAAAGCAGCAAAAGAGGACAGCACAGGAGGGCAGTACAAGACAACAGCAAAAAAAAAGCAGCAAAAGAGGACAGCACAGGAGGGCAGCACAAGGCGACAGCAAAAAAAAAACAGCAAAAGAGGACAGCACAGGAGGGCAGCACAATGCGACAGCAAAAAAAAGCAGCAAAAGAGGACAGCACAAGAGGGCAGTACAAGGCGACAGCAAAAAAAAGCAGCAAAAGAGGACAGCACAGGAGGGCAGCACAAGGCGACAGCAAAAAAAGAAGAAAAAGAGGACAGCACAGGAGGGCAGTACAAGGAGACAGCAAAAAAAAGCAGAAGAGAGATAGCACATGAAGGCAGTACAAGGCGACAGCAAAAAAAAGCAGCAAAAGAGGACAGCACAGGAAGGCAGTACAAGGCGACAGCAAAAAAAGAAGCAAAAGAGGACAGCACAGGAGGGCAGTACAAGGCGACAGCAAAAAAAAGCAGCAAAAGAGCACAGCACAGGGGGGCAGTACAAGGAGACAGCAAAAAGAAAGCAGCAAAAAAGGACATCACAGGAGGGCAGTACAAGGCGACAGTATAAAAAACAGCAAAAGAGGACAGCACAGGAGGGCAAAACAAGAAGACAGCAAAAAAAGCAGCAAAAGAGGAGAGCACAGGAAGGCAGTATAAGGCGACAACAAAAAAAACAGCAAAAGAGGACAGCACAGGAGGGCAGTACAAGGCGACAGCAAAAAAAGAAGCAAAAGAGGACAGCACAGGAGGGCAGTACAAGGCGACAGCAAAAAAGAAAAAGAGGACAGCACAGGAGGGCAGTACAAGGCAACAGCAAAAAAAGCAGCAAAAGAGGACAGCACAGGAGGGCAGCACAAGGCGACAGCAAAAAAAAGCAGCAAAAGAGGACAGCACAGGAGGGCAGTACAAGGCGACAGCAAAAAAAAGCAGCAAAAGAGGACAGCACAGGAGGGCAGCACAAGGCGACAGCAAAAAAAGAAAAAGAGGACAGCACAGGAGGGCAGTACAAGGAGACAGCAAAAAAAAGCAGAAGAGAGACAGCACATGAAGGCAGTACAAGGAGACAGCAAAAAAAAGCAAAAGAGGACAGCACAGGAGGGCAGTACAAGGCGACAGCAAAAAAAAGCAGCAAAAGAGCACAGCACAGGGGGCAGTACAAGGAGACAGCAAAAAGAAAGCAGCAAAAAAGGACAGCACAGGAGGGCAGTACAAGGCGACAGCAAAAAAAACAGCAAAAGAGGACAGCACAGGAGGGCAAAACAAGACGACAGCAAAAAAAGCAGCAAAAGAGAGCACAGAAAGGCAGTTAAAGCGACAACAAAAAAAAAAGCAAAAGAGGACAGCACAGGAGGGCAGTACAAGGCAACAGCAAAAAAAGCAGCAAAAGAGGACAGCACAGGAGGGCAGTACAAGACGACAGCAAAAAAAAGCAGCAAAAGAGGATAGCAAAGGAGGGCATACAAGGCGCAAGCAAAAAAAGCAGCAAAAGAGGACAGCACAGGATGGCAGTACAAGGCGACAGCAAAAAAAAAAAGCAGCAAAAGAGGACAGCACAGGAGGGCAGTACAAGGCGACAGCAAAAAAAAGTAGCAAAAGAGGACAGCACAGGAAGGCAGTACAAGGCGACAGCAAAAAAAAGCAGCAAAAGAGGACAGCACAGGAGGGTAGAACAAGGCAACAGCAAAAAAAAGCAACAAAAGAGGACAGCACAGGAGGGAAGTACAAGGCGACAGCAAAAAAGCAGCAAAAGAGGACAGCACAGGAGGACAGTACAAGAAAGCAAAAAAAAAGCAGTACAGGAGGGCAGTACAAGGCGACAGCAAAAAAAGCAGTAAAAGAGGACAGCACCTGAAGACAACAAAAAGACCGCACAGGACAGCAGTACAGGAAAACAAAAGATGAAGACACCAAAAGAGAACAAAACAAGCAGGACAGCAAAATAATGCTGTAAAAGAGAACAGTATAGGAAAACAGCACAGGAGAAGATAGCACTAGAGGACTGCACAGGAGGACAGTACAGGACGATAGCACAGGAGGACAGCACAGAAAGATAGCACAGGAGGAAAGAACAGAAAGATAGCACAGGAGGACTGCACAGGAGGATAGCACAGGAGGACTGCATGGAACATAGCACAGGAGTACATCACAGGAGGACAGCTTAGGAGGACTGCACAGGAAGATAGCACAGGGGGACAGCACAGAAAGACAGTGCAAAAAGACAGCACAGCAATGCAGCAGAGGAAGACAGCGGAGAGAGAAAGCACTAGAGGACAACAGATGAGAATGGCATAGGAGGAAAGCACAAGAGGATGGAATAGAAAGCCAGCAGGCGGGAACAGCAAACAAATGCAGCAAAAGAGAATACTGCAGGACGGCACAGAAATGTACCACAGAAGAACAGCAAAAGATGACAATACAGAAATGCAGCACACGAGTAGGACAGCACAGGACCGTATAAATATGCAGGACAAGAGGACAGCACACAAGAGGACAGCACACAGGAGGACAGCACAGAAGGATAGCACACATGAGGACAGGAGGAGAGCACAAATATGCAGGACAAGAGGACAGCACACAGGACAGTACAAGGACAGGACAGGACACAGGAGGACAGCACAAGGAGGACAAGCACACAGGAGACAGCACACAGGAAGACACAGCAACAGGCAACGGACAGCACACAGAAGGACAGCACAGGAGGATAGCACACATGAGGACAGGAGGAGAGCACAAATATGAAGGACAAGAGGACAGCACACAGGACAGTACACAGGAGAACAGCACACAGGAGGACAGCACACAGGACGACAGCACACAGGAGGACAGCACACAGGACAGGAGCACACAGGACGACAGCACACAGGAGGACAGGCCAGGACAGCACAGGAGGACAGCACAGGAGGACAGCACAGGAGGACAGCACACGGAGGACAGCACAGGAGGACAGCACAAATATGGAGGACAAGAGGACAGACACAGGAGGACAATACACATGAGGATAGCACAGGAGGACAGCACACATGAGGACAGCAGAAATATGAAGACAAGAGGACATCACACATGAGGATAGCACAGGAGGACAGCACACGAGGACAGGACAAATATGCAGGACAAAAGGACAGCACATATGAGGACAGCACACAGGAAGACAGACACAGGAGGACAGCACACAGGAGGACAGCACACAGGAGGACAGCACACAGGAAGACAGCACACAGGAAGACAGACACAGGAAGGACAGCAAACATGAGGACAGCACACAGGAGGACAGCACACAGGAAGACAGACACAGGAGGACAGCACACAGGAGGACAGAACAAATATACAGAACAGCACACAGGAGAACAGGACACATGAGGACAGTACAGAAGGACAGCACACAAGAGGACAGCACAAATATGCAGGACAAAAGGACAGCACAGGAGGACAGCACACAGGAAGACAGCACACAGGAGGACAGCACACAGGAGGACAGCACACAGGAGGACAGCACACAGGAAGACAGCACACAGGAGGACAACACACAGGAGGACAGCACACAGGAAGACAGAACACATGAGGACAGCACACACGAGGACAGCACACAGGAAGACAGCACACAGGAGGACAGCACACAGGAGGACAGCACAAATATACAGGACAAAAGGACAGCACACAGGAGGACAGCACACAGGAGGACAGGACACATGAGGATGGCACAGAGGAGGCCAGCACACAAGAGGACAGCACAAATATGTAGGACAAGAGGACAGCACACAGGAGGACAGCACAAATATGCAGGACAAAGGAATAGCACAGGAGGACAACACAGGTTTGGCTGGCTTGAATTCCATATGGCAATAAGAGTAAATATCAGGAGCTGCGCTAACCTTCCAGTCTAACTGCTTATTTAATGGGTGAGAGCCAGCATGACAATTATAAAGTAAAGCAGAGCAGTATTAACAGTTCATCCAATGAGAAGGATTTTTTTTATCCTAAAAGCTAATACTTGACTGATAAGTAGGTAAAAGAGGCGACTGACTGGTGTCAGAGTGCAGCAAACTCTGGGATCTGTACTTTAGCTTGTTGGCACACATTTTGGTTTGGGGATCAGTAGGCGTCTGTTAGGACCACCATTTGCGATCAGCCCTGCAGCGATTCTACAATAGTAATGTTACACGTTTCAATGAATAGCTCTGCTTGACCTCTACTCCACGTCACAAGCAGGTAGGAGAACCCGAAATCTGAGCTTTCAAGCACGTCAGCCAAGGACAGTTTTTTAACCACTAAAGAAATGAATGATACTGGTCTGGTATTGGTATAATAATAAATAACCTGAAGAATCTTATAGCCAGGTCACTTTCACTGCATAATGAAAGCCATGAAAATGAAGCCCAAAACAACACCAACATTGTGTTTGTTTGTTTTTCATCATTTTACTGCACTTTGAATTTTTTTTCTCTGTTTTCCGGTACTGGTATATTGAAAGGTGAAACAAAGGGTGTCCTGAGAAAATATAATTTATTCTGCAAAAAATCAAACCCTCATATATCTACATTGATAGAAAAATAAAAAATCGTTGCTGGCAGGTGATGGCTATGTTAGTTGGTATATTTTTCCATTGAGCTTTTTATTAGTACCACTTTGGGATACTTTTGTCATTTTGACGTTTTTTATTGCATTTTTTAGGATGCAAGATAATGGAAAAATTCCAGTTCAAGGGGTATTTTTTTCTTTACATCGTCTATTGTATGGGTTAATTAATTTAAAATTTTCATGGATCAAACTTTTACGGACAAGGTGATACCAAATAATATATACAGTATCAATTTTTAGTATCGTAGCATGTAGTAAAAAGGATGTTCTCCTCTGAAACCACATGGGAATGCAAAGTTGGCATCTGCAGCGCTCATCCTACAGCACTGTCACCTCTGGTCTACTGACAGTGCTGTGAGATGAGAGCTGCAGATGCAAAGATATTTGCAATAACACCCTGCTCCGCTCACCTACCCCACATGTAATAACTGTACGTGTCAGCAGTGGGATCAGTGAGGAGAGCAGAGCTGTGCCTCATTACATGAAAGCCGGGTCAGACCTTCTTGTGGGGTCATGTTCTCATTGTTCAGCTCTGCAGCCACATGCCGTGGCCAGTTTAACCTTCTCAAACTGGTGAAATGTCCTCTTTCAAAGAGACCCGTCACACTGAACATGGTATCTGATCTGCACGCATGTTATAGAGCTGCAGGAGCTGAGCAGATAACTTCAGTCCTACTCAGCTGTCAATTACTGAAAAGGACCGCCCACTGGACTCTTGAGCAGGGCGTTACATTAACAAAAAATAAGTCACGGTAAATCTTTACGAACAAAACAAATTTCGGGCAGCAATTCAGACAGCAAATTAACGATTCCAAACTTCTATGGGATCCACGAAAAGGACAATTTTAGACGGTATTACAAGAATTTATTAACAAATAAGTGTTATTAAAAAAAAAAAAATTGAACGTAATTAGAACAGTGCAATTTACCTTTCCTTGTGAAGGCACGTATTGCCTGTCGTGGATGTTGAGGTGATTGGACATCAGTGGATTCCATGTATTCAGCTGTTGGCCTTGAGGCTGAGAACTGAGTAGATCATTTGGGATATTTATTGGCTGTGGCTCAATGTGAGTCTCTGGGCCAGGATGATTTAGGACAGCGTGTTCTGAACTGGAGCCATCTTGAGAATAAGCTGCATCGTCAAAATGTGGCAGAAGATCTTCTTGCAACAAATCCACAGGATCGAGCCCCGTAAACGGCTCCGATTGAGAATCCACTTGCTGCAGCAGGTTGTCTTCCAGAGGTGAAAACCCATTGCTCTCCAAATGGTCGTGAAAGTGGCTCAGCCGGACGTTGGGACCGTCTTGAGTTGGGAAGTTAATGGTCATGGGGGACATTTTTGTTCCGTTGTAGTTACCCTGAGGATGTGACGAATGCACCATCTGGAAATCATTACTGTGGAGCTGCTCGCTTGGGTTCAGAACATGTGGACTAGGCGCCTGTTTGCCTCCTAAATCTGAAAACCCTGGACTTTCGGTGAAATCAGACAGCGAATGTGTAGCGTGGTTTAGGTGATTGTTGGGAGAAGGGGTAATGAGAAGAGAAGGTTGGGGTAGAATTCACAGAACAAGGCGCCGGAGAGTGGCTGTCAAACGCGCTGTCATGCTGGGTCGCCACTGGATTGCCACAGAAACGCAACGATGTGGATGTTGATTGAGAAAACTGTTGTAAAGGCAAAGAATCTTGAGGAGCAGTGTTATTGACCAGAGGGATCTGCTGGGCATTGGAAGTTCTATGGGGTAAGGACACATTAACATCCATGAACGTTTTTGGTTGATTCAAAGTTTCCTGACCTGTGTTCAGACTGTTCCTATTGTGCTGCTGTTGTATTGGGACCTGCTGTGGCTCGCCGGCCTGAAACAAGGCAAAATCATGGTGGGTTACGAATCCTTTACTTTGCTGCATAGTCTGAGAGTGTCCGTGATGTTGGCTGAACGGGGAGCCATTCTGATTTGGGATAGTTGTGGCAGTTTGGTGACCCCACATGGGGCTTCCGTCGTCGGCAAACATGCCATTGCCTTGGCTCGGAGGATGTATTGGAGAGCAGCTGAACTGTGATCGTGGAGACAGGACGCTGTCCACCGGACTGTTGTATGACCGGTTTACTTGGTGCAACTTGATGGAATCGAACTGATTAAGTGCATCAAACTCACTGAGTTTTTGGTGCGTCTGAGTATCCTGCACATGGTTTAAGGAGTCCACGTGGAGGGGTTCAAACTCTGCGCCAAGGTTCAATTCATCCACCAGGGACACGGGATCGTGGTGGGCAAAAGCATCGTCAGACAGACCCAACGTTTCATCGAAGAGGTGTGTGTCATCGAAAAAATCCATCATGGGATCAGTCATATTGATAGCTTTAACTGTTAGGAGAGCTTCATTAAGGGCTGCTTACGTCAGGAGCCAAGCCATGGCGGAGCGAATCCTCCGAAGGGGATACTCAGCATGATTACATTATTAGGCAATTAACCTGGAGAAGAAAGGAGACACACGATTACTATACAGCCCTAATGTATCATCAGAGCTGTAGTGTGAATGCAGGCCTGAAGGAGAGCAAGAGCTCGAGTATGTATGCCTGCGTGGCCCATCACTGCGGTCAACTTTACAAGATATCACCAGAAAATCACCTATTTGTTTTATCAGGTATTTTTTTAAGGAAAATTGGCATTTTTTTTTTAAAAAGCACAAAAATAAAAAAATAGAAATCTTGCGATTCTCACACTGGCCACTGGGGTGTTTTTTTTAGACATTAACTTCCTAACGTTTCAGGAAACAACACCTGTACATAGTCACAAAGAAAAGACACTGGGCCTATTTTTTGTATTGAAAAAAAAAAAACAAGACATTTCCAACGTTGCCATTTTTATAACATATGTTACAGTAAAAAAACGGATTTCAATTATAGGTCATTTCATTTCCTGATCACCGCTTCCCTTTAATGTCATTATTCTATAGGAACAAAGAATTAAATTTTTCACACCCAGGCCAACGAAAGTATAACGAAAGAAGATCACAATTGGAAATACGTAAAAAAAAAAAAAACATTTTCACAAGATGGTATCAGGCTTTAGGGAAGTAAAAATACGGGAGATCAAGGGAGTAAAGTAGCTGCTCCCAACACCGGAAAAAATGTCCAAAAACCTCTAACAGAACAAAAGATAAAGACAGACACAGAGCAGCCAAATTTGTCAAATGGTAGTCGTGACAACTTCACAATAATTGCAAACAGGACGGTAGCACTTCTTCTTCCCTATGACATGCCAAATGAATATGGTAACAGAATAGCCCCCGTGTCAGCACCATTGTGGGGCAGGGGGTCCTTGTGATGTCATTACTGACTGCAAAAGGAAGAGTGGGCACAGAGACAATCTGACAACCTGATATGTGGGGGTCTCTGTATACAAATCACAGGCTAGGGTGATAATAAATCTGATAAATCAGATCTCATGTTTTGCACTGATGAGGGGCAATACCCTGAAACACTGTCTGCAAATTGAGATTCTGGTTTGGCTTTTAGCCTAAGTCATATGACAAGGCTCGTTAAAGGGTTGATATTGACTTTTAGGATTGCTGCTTCCAATAGGTGGTGCTTCCGTTCTAGTCCTCTTCCTCTCTGAAGAGACAATTTGCATATTTAATTTCCCAAAGGAGCATGCATGGCTTATAAGTCTCCTCACTCTGACATGCCAGGCTTCGGTTGTCACTCTCCACGAGGAGAAATGTTACCCCGTATACCCTTTAAAATGAAATCTGCTAAAAAATTCAACGCCACTAAACAGCATAAATGGGCATGCAGATAGAAATACAAAACCTTCAGTTCCTCACATCTGTTGTTGCATTCCCAGGAACTTAGTGTTTTAACTAATAAGCAAATGAAGCATAAGGTACTCTGGGCATGATAGGGCACTCCCGGAGCCGATGTGTCCGCAGGTTTTATCCCCGCCCATCAATGGCCTCACTGTCTGTAATGTCAGACACTAGGTAAGGAAGTCAGACACAAAAGCCATCAGGCTGGTGCTGAGTGGGGAAACAACCTCAAAGGGCAGAAGTTTTGGGAAGTGCTCTGTCACACCCAGAGCACTTAATGCCTCATTTTCAAATGAATGAAAACAACATTTTGGGGAATGCAGCAACAGACAGAAAATATAAAAGGTGACAGTCGACCTGCATGACCATATATCTGGTTTGGAAAGGGGGATGGGGTGCGGGTGATTTGGAAAGGGGGATGGGGTGCGGGTGATTTGGAAAGGAGGATGGGGAGCGGGTGATTTGGAAAGGAGGATGAGGTGGGAGTGATTTGGAAAGGAGGATGGGGAGCAGGTGATTTGGAAAGGAGCATGGGGTGTGGGTGATTTGGAAAGGAGGATGGGTTGTGGGTGATTTGGAAAGGAGGATGGGGTGCGGGTGATTTAGAAAGGGGGATGGGGTGCGGGTGATTTGGAAAGGAGGATGGGGTGCGGGTGATTTGGAAAGGAGGATGGGGTACGGGTGATTTGGAAAGGAGGATGGGGTGCAGGTGATTTGGAAAGGAGGATGGGGAGCAAGTGATTTGGAAAGGAGGATGGGGAGCGGGTGATTTGGAAAGGAGGATGGGGAGCGGGTGATTTGGAAAGGAGGATGGGGTGCGGGTGATTTGGAAAGGGGGATGGGGAGCAAGTGATTTGGAAAGGAGGATGGGGAGCGGGTGATTTGGAAAGGAGGATGGGGAGCGGGTGATTTGGAAAGGAGGATGGGGTGCGGGTGATTTGGAAAGGAGGATGGGGTGCAGGTGATTTGGAAAGGAGGATGGGGAGCAGGTGATTTGGAAAGGAGGATGGGGTGCGGGTGATTTGGAAAGAAAGATGGGGAGCGGGTGATTTGGAAAGGAGGATGGGGTGCGGGTGATTTGGAAAGGAGGATGGGGTGTGGGTGATTTGGAAAGGAGGATGGGGTGCCGATGATTTGGAAAGGGGGATGGGGTGCGGGTCATTTGGAAAGGAGGATGGGGTGCGGGTGATTTGGAAAGGGGGATGGGGTGCGGGTGATTTGGAAAGGAGGATGGGGTGTGGGGGATTTGGAAAGGAGGATGGGGTGCGGGTGATTTGGAAAGGGGGATGGGTGCGGGTGATTTGGAAAGGAGGATGGGGTGCGGGTGATTTGGAAAGGGGGATGGGGTGCGGGTGATTTGGAAAGGGGGATGGGTGCGGGTGATTTGGAAAGGAGGATGGGGTGCGGGTGATTTGGAAAGGGGGATGGGTGCGGGTGACTTGACTGATGGATTTCCTTTAAGGCAATGATTGATTGGAAACTCCATTGTTTCCCATAGTGTAAGAAAAAAATAGCCCTATGTGATTAATAATGTTTCTGCAAGTTCTCGCACAAATAGATGTGTATATCTATATCCTGCACCGCCTCATTTATGGAGTGGTTGGTACGCTTTCATGTAGGAGTTATCTTTCTACGTTTGTAGAGCAGCTGCAGGAGAACATGACGAGTGCTCACGAAAGATAAAAAATGGCATGACTGGGCACTACGGAGACATACGTAGAAAAGAAACGCCATGTCCGCATCCGTGCTGGAGGCTCCAGAACAGATCCCGCTAACAATACTGGACATGACAGTGAGAACAAGCGCCATGACGCAAACCAGCAGACCCCTATAAAGAGAATCCGGTCCGTCCAGCACTACAGGGCATTAGCTGGGAGACCCAGACCACAATTATAGAAAAGCGGAGTTTGTCACACAAGTGGGTCACACTTTTCCAGTTTTTCTATGACTTTGTTTTTTATTTCTTTTTTAAAACTATTATCGGTGATTGTGAGAACATTTTTTTCCTGTAATGATTGATTCTTTGGTCCATGAATAGGAACGTCCATGTGAACTGCCCCATTGACTTACATTGGCCCATGAAGTCCATGTGGCACACTTACAGCATATGGACCAAAAAATGCACTCGTCTGAACGAACCCTTATCAGCGCCACCAAAACACCAGTAGAAAGTTCCCTTTATCGCCACCAATGAAGCGATACGTGGTAATCAGCAAATAAAATGGGTCCACTGTGTAAAGGACAGAGTAACATTGGCTGAATCTACTGATATCGACAGGATAGGTCGACACTAAAGGCTCATCAGATGTCCGGTTTTCGCATACATACCTAGCATAGTCTATGGAGCGGTTCATATGTCTGATTTTTTTTTTGTGGACAGCACAAAATCGCAGACATGTCCGGTATTGGAGTGTTGGATTAAAAATTCACAATTAAAAAAAAATATATATATATATATATTCTATATATATATATATATATATATATACATATATATATATATATATATACTCTGACAGCACGAGCGGAGTCCACTTTTCATGGACTGCTAGATAGAAAAAGGTAAAGATTTTTTTTCCCCCATCCAAGAAAACCTGATGAAACTCAGACCAGACTCACAGGATCCTCTAATGAAAATCTGAAAAAAATCACTGAAGATACTGGGACCTATATTCTGATATGTGAAGAGAATGGGCATCTGAATGAGCCTTTGTGTATGGTGGCGTTAAAGGGGCATTCACATCTTGGTTGAAAATTAGCAAGTAACTCCAATTAGAAATGTAGTATAGTTCTTCTGATTAGCTATGCCTCTTTTCTCAGGTGCAGGCATAGCAGGGCTTTAGGTATCCATGGTTATGCCCACTAGAAACTAGGTGTCACTGTATCAGTGGTCGTAACCATGGATACCTGAAGTCCTGCACATGAGGAAAGAGACATAGCAAATCAGAAGAACTATACTACATTTCTAATTGGAGGCATTTGTTATAGGATCTTGGAGATGGGAATACTCCTTTAATAAACAGGCCTGTCCGATTTCTGATTTCCCACCATACATGTCTGACAGAGGCTTTCTTATAGAGAACACATGAGCGCTCAGTCGACTTTGTCAATTATTTTATTAGTGATGAGCGAACGTCCTCCGATAACGTCTTATCTGAGCATGCTTGGGTGTTATCCGAGTTTATAGGAGTGCTCGTATATTATGTTCTAGTCCCTGCTGCTGCATGATTTGCAGCTGTTAGACAGCCTGAACACGTGTTCAGGCTGTCTAGCTGCCACAAATCATGGCCGCTGTGAACCTGTCAAGAGGAGCCGCCATCCTCCTCCCTGGCTGTATGATAGCCACAGCAGTGTGAGCAGGGGTGGACGTAGCATTGGTGCCCCCTGTGCAGCTGCCCAGGGGCCACGTCTCCCTCCTGTCACAGACACATAGCGGGGCCGGTTCACAGTTCTTACACCCGGGCCCTCTTCTGCCTGTGTCCACCTCAGAGCGAGCACAAAACTACCAATCACTAAACCACTAATGGCTTTTCCCATTAAAAGCATGAATATTTGTGTCCATACTAATAATAATGGCCGCCTCCTGCCAATAAACAGAAGGCAGCGACAACTGGGCCATTATCTGGACGAGGATCTGTTTCTGTTGCCATTAGCAACCAATCAGAGCTCTGCTTTCATTTTCAAAATACCCTTAGTGAAATGTAAGCTGCACTATGATTGGTTGCTGTGACAAGGTGGCAGATAGTGTGTATCAACTCAAAACCTGTGCATCGGAGCTTCATGGCATGGGTTTCCATTTCTTAACAGCATGCAAGCCTTACATCACCAAGCACAATGCCACGTGTCAGATGGAGTGGTATAAAGTCACCAACACTGGCTCACCCTTCTCTAACAATAACATAGGGTTGTTTCATAAGGCTTGGTCTGGTCCTTTTAAACAGGTTGCCCACTACTTTTTCACTGACCTACACTTGACAGGTCATCAACGTCTGATTGGTCAGGGTCCCGGAACTGCTTGATTGCGGAACTGCTTTGTCATCGCCTCCTTTAGGCTGGCGTCCACCGCGGCTGAGAACAGCTGATCAGCGGGGGTGATGAGTGTCAGACCCCAACCGATCAGACATTGATGACCTCTCCTAAGTGTAGGTCAATGAAAAAGTAGTGGACAACCTGTGGACCAGACCAAGAATTGTAAAACAACCCCATGTTATTATTAGGCAGCCAGTTCTTCTGACATTCGCCAAACCCATGTTCATCCAAGTGTGAGTCGTCACTTCACAGAACACGTCCACTGCTCCAGTCGTGGTGGCTTTACACCACTCCATCTGACACCTGGCATTGTGCTTGGTGATGTAAGGCATGTATGATGTTAATAGAAACCCATGCCGTGAAGAGCCCGATGTACAGGTTTTGAGTTGATGTTAAAGGGGCTGAAGAGGCTCCTAATAACAATGATAGGTTATCAGTATCAAATCGGAGGAGGCCGACACCTGGCACCTCCATAATTTAGCTGTTAGAAGCTCCGGCAGCGCCCGAGAACTACAGATCAGCTCCTTTGAAATCAACAATTTGTAAAAACCCTTGGAGCTGGGTATACAGCATCAGGGAACAGCTGGTTATCCCGAAAACCTGCTCCAGTACAAACCTAAGCTCAATGGCGTTCACCGCGGACGGGTGGATTAGCTCTGCTGTGTTTGCGTTCTAGGTCTCGGGAATACAGCCGAAAGCAAGAAACACCAAAACGTTCTAGATCTTATAATCAATGTGGATCAAACCGCAGAGCAGGAGCCACAGGGTAGAGAGGCAAGTCTCCGAGCGCTGAGCGTGCCGGCCAACTATACGGCCTGCCCGGGGTAACGGGAACGTGCACGGAGATACAGTGTGTGGCCATTCAGTCATCTGTACAGAGCCTGCAGCTGTGCCGCATGTAAAGCCCAACCAGGAGGCCATGTAAAGCCCAAACATGTCTCAAATATGAAATATGTGCCCCCGTTGTGATTTTCCAATATTTTATAAAAAATGGCTTAAAACTATGTTTTGATCCATTGCATACATTGGGACAACCCAATCTTACATGCTGTAGTCCCACAGATAGCATTAGATAGTTATCCTAAGCGATGTTGGCGCTACGTTTCCCAACGCTAGCAACACTTTTCTATGCCACGTAAGCGCTGCGGCCTATCAGCGGGTACTGATGGGCTGCAGCGCTCACACTAACCTTAGATTCAGCTTCCTCTGAAGGAAGTGAGCACTGATCTGCCATGTGAGCACTGCAGCCCATCAGCAAGCACTGATCTGCCATGTGAGCACTGCAGCCCATCAGCAAGCACTGATCTGCCATGTGAGCACTGCAGCCCATCAGTAAGCACTGATATGACATGTGAGCACTGTAGCCCATCATACACTATCTGCCATGTGGACTGAGCACAGTAACACTGATATGCCATGTGAGCACTGCAGCCATCAGTAAGCACTGATTGCCATGTGAGCACTGCAGCCCATCAGTAAGCACTGATCTGCCATGTGAGCACTGCAGCCCATCAGTAAGCACTGATATTACCATGTGAGCACTGCAGTCCATCAGTAAGCACTGATTGCCATGTGAGCACTGCAGCCATCAGTAAGCACTGATCTGCCATGTGAGCACTGCAGTCCATCAGTAAGCACTGTTATGCCATGTGAGCTCTGCAGCCCATCAGCAAGCACTGATATACCATGTGAGCACTGCAGACCATCAGTAAGCACTGATCTGCCATGTGAGCACTGCAGACCATCAGTAAGCACTGATCTGCCATGTGAGCACTGCAGCCCATCAGTAAGCACTGATATGCCATGTGAGCACTGCAGCCCATCAGTAAGCACTGATATGGCATGTGAGCTCTGCAGCCCATCAGTAAGCACTGATCTGCCATGTGAGCACTGCAGACCATCAGTAAGCACTGATCTGCCATGTGAGCACTGCAGCCCATCAGTAAGCACTGATATGCCATGTGAGCACTGCAGCCCATCAGTAAGCACTGATATGCCATGTGAGTTCTGCAGCCCATCAATAAGCACTGAGCTGCCATGTGAGCACTGCAGCCCATCAGTAAGCACTGATCTGCCATGTGAGCTCTGCAGACCATCAGTAAGCACTGATATTCCATGTGAGCACTGCAGCCCATCAGTAAGCACTGATATGCCATGTGAGTTCTGCAGCCCATCAATAAGCACTGAACTGCCATGTGAGCACTGCAGCCCATCAGTAAGCACTGATCTGCCATGTGAGCTCTGCAGACCATCAGTAAGCACTGATATTCCATGTGAGCACTGCAGCCCATCAGTAAGCACTGATATGCCATGTGAGCACTGCAGCCCATCAGTAAGCACTGATCTGCCATGTGAGCTCTGCAGACCATCAGTAAGCACTGATCTGCCATGTGAGCACTGCAGCCCATCAGTAATAATAATAATAATAATAATCTTTATTTATATAGCGCCATCATATTCCGCAGCGCTTTACAGTTTAACAGTTTCAGAACACAAGTCATAAGTAACAACGTTAAGACAATAATTAAAGCAAAATAAGACGACCCTGCTCGTGAGAGCTTACAATCTACAATGAGGTGGGGGAGATACAAAGTACAGGTGTTTATATACAATGGTGCATTTACAATGATGGTCCAGCCATCTTGAGGGAGTGAGGGATGGATGGAGATAGTGAATGGGCTACACACACACACTTACACATAGAATGACTTTGATTAGTGAATGTGATAGGCCGCTCTGAACAAATGTGTTTTGAGGGAGCGCCTGAAACCATGCAAATTGTGGATAGTCCTAATTTCTTGGGGTAGAGCATTCCAGAGGATTGGCGCAGCGCGGAGAGAAGTCTTGGAGTCGGGAGTGGGAGGTACGGATTAGTGCAGAGGTTAGTCGAAAGTCGTTTGCAGAGCACAGCAGTCGGTTAGGCCGATAGAAATGAGGGAGGAGATGTAGGGGGGTGCTGCACTGTGGAGAGCTTTGTGGGTGAGAACCAGTACTTTGAATTGGATCCTATAATGAATGGTCAGCCAGTGTAAGGACTGGCGAAGAGCGGACGCTCCGAGTACCGATTAGCCAGATGGATTACCCTGGCTGCTGCATTAAGGATGGACTGGAGAAGGGATAGTCGAGTAATGGGGAGGCCAAGTAATAGAGCATTGCAGTAGTCCAGGCGGGAGTGGATCAATGCTACAGTGAGGGTTTTTGTTGTTTCCAAGGTGAGAAAAGGGCGGATTCTAGAGATGTTCTTTAGGTGTAGGCGGCAAGAGCGGGCAAGAGATTGTATATGGGAGGTGAAGGAGAGATTGGTGTCAAACATAACACCCAGACAGCGAGCCTGCTGCCGGGGTGTTATTATGGTGCCGCCCACGGAGAGGGATATGTCAAATTTAGGGAGGTTAGTAGACGGCGGGAGCAGAAGAAGTTCAGTTTTGGAGAGGTTGAGTTTCAGATAGAGAGCGACATGATGTTGGAGGCTGCGGACAGACAGTCGGTGGCGTTCTGTAGTACAGCGGGGGTAAGGTCGGGGGATGACGTGTATAGTTGTGTGTCATCAGCATAAAGATGGTACTGAAAGCCAAATCTGCTGATGGTCTGTCCAATTGGGGCCGTGTAGAGAGAGAAGAGAAGGGGGCCAAGGACTGAGCCCTGGGGTACACCGACAGTGAGAGGAAGAGGAGATGATGTGGAGCCAGAGAACGAAACACTGAAGGAGCGGTCAGAAAGATAGGAGGAGAACCAGGAGAGAACAGTGTCCTTAATACCTAGTGACTGGAGCCTAGACAGTAGGAGACGGTGGTCAACCGTGTCGAAAGCTGCAGAAAGGTCGAGAAGAATGAGCAGAGAGTGGTCACCGTTACGTTTTGCTGTAAGAAGGTCATTGGTCACTTTAATGAGTGCAGTTTCGGTCGAATGTAGGGGGCGGAAGCCGGACTGTGAAGGGTCTAGGAGGGAGTGATTGGAGAGGTAACGGGTGAGGCGGGAGTAGACTAGGCGCTCCAAAAGTTTAGAGATGAAGGGGAGATTGGAGACCGGTCTGTAGTTGTTTGTGCAGGAAGGGTCGAGAGTGGGTTTCTTTAGTAGCGGAGTAATGATGGAGTGTTTGAAGGAGGATGGGAAAATGCCAGAGGAGAGTGAGAGATTAAAGATTTTAGTTAGGTGAGTTGTGACAACTGGAGAGAGAGACTGGAGGAGATGTGAGGGAATGGGGTCGGTAGTGCATGTAGTCGGACGAGAGGAAGAGAGGAGTCTGGAGACTTCTTCTTCTGTGATGGAGCACTGATATGCCATGTGAGCACTGCAGCCCATCAGTAAGCACTGATCTGCTATGTGAGCACTGCAGACCATCAGTAAGCACTGATCTGCCATGTGAGCACTGCAGCCCATCAGTAAGCACTGATATTCCATGTGAGCACTGCAGCCCATCAGTAAGCACTGATCTGCCATGTGAGCACTGTAGCCCATCAGTAAGCACTGATATTCCATGTGAGCACTGCAGCCCATCAGTAAGCACTGATATGCCATGTGAGCACTGCAGCCCATCAGTAACCACTGATCTGCCATGTGAGCACTGTAGCCCATCAGTAAGCACTGATCTGCCATGTGAGCACTGCAGCCCATCAGTAAGCCCTGATCTGCCATGTGAGCACTGCAGCCCATCAGTAAGCACTGATCTGCCATGTGAGCACTGCAGCCATCAGTAAGCACTGATATGCCATGTGAGCTCTGCAGCCCATCAGTAAGCACTGATCTGCCATGTGAGCACTGCAGCCCATCAGTAAGCACTGATTGCCATGTGAGCTCTGCAGCCCATCAGTAAGCACTGATATGCCATGTGAGCTCTGCAGCCCATCAGCAAGCACTGATCTGCCATGTGAGTACTGCAGCCCATCAGTAAGCACTGATCTGCCATGTGAGCACTGCAGCCCATCAGCAAGCACTGATATGCCATGTGAGCTCTGCAGCCCATCAGTAAGCACTGATATGCCATGTGAGCACTGCAGCCATCAGTAAGCACTGATATGCCATGTGAGCACTGCAGCCCATCAGTAAGCACTGATCTGCCATGTGAGCACTGCAGACCATCAGCAAGCACTGATATGCCATGTGAGCTCTGCAGACCATCAGTAAGCACTGATCTGCCATGTGAGTACTGCAGCCCATCAGTAAGCATTGATCTGCCATGTGAGCACTGTAGCCCAACAGTAAGACTGAATGCCATGTGAGCTCTGTAGCCCATCAGTAAGCACTGATTTTCCATGTGAGCACTGCAGCCCATCAGTAAGCACTGATATGCCATGTGAGCACTGCAGCCCATCAGTAAGCACTGATCTGCCATGTGAGCACTGTAGCCCATCAGTAAGCACTGATCTGCCATGTGAGCTCTGCAGCCCATCAGTAAGCACTGATTGCTATGTGAGTACTGCAGCTCATCAGTAAGCACTGATCTGCCATGTGAGCACTGCAGCCCATCAGTAAGCACTGATCTGCCATGTGAGCACTGCAGCTCATCAATAAGCACTGATCTGCCATGTGAGCTCTGCAGCCCATCAGTCAAGCACTGATATGCCATGTGAGCTCTGCAGCCCATCAGCAAGCACTGATCTGCCATGTGAGTACTGCAGCCCATCAGTAAGCACTGATCTGCCATGTGAGCACTGCAGCCCATCAGTAAGCACTGATCTGCCATGTGAGCACTGTAGCCCATCAGTAAGCACTGATCTGCCATGTGAGCACTGCAGCTCATCAGTAAGCACTGATCTGCCATGTGAGCACTGCAGACGATCAGTAAGCACTGATCTGCCATGTGAGCACTGCAGTATCAGTAAGCACTGATCTGCCATGTGAGCTCTGAAGTCCATCAGCAAGCACTGATATGCCATGTGAGCTCTGCAGCCATCAGTAAGCAATGATATGCCATGTGAGCACTGCAGTCCATCAGTAAGCACTGATATGCCATGTGAGCACTGCAGCCCATCAGTAAGCACTGATCTGCCATGTGAGCACTGCAGACCATCAGTAAGCACTGATATGCCATGTGAGCTCTGCAGCCCATCAGCAAGAACTGATATGCCATGTGAGCACTGCAGACCATCAGTAAGCACTGATATGCCATGTGAGCACTGCAGACCATCAGTAAGCACTGATCTGCCATGTGAGCACTGCAGCCCATCAGTAAGCACTGATTTGCCATGTGAGCACTGCAGCCCATCAGTAAGCACTGATCTGCCATGTGAGCACTGCAGCCCATCAGCAAGCACTGATATGCCATGTGAGCTCTGCAGCCCATCAGTAAGCACTGATATGCCATGTGAGCACTGCAGCCCATCAGTAAGCACTGATATGCCATGTGAGCACTGCAGCCCATCAGTAAGCACTGATCTGCCATGTGAGCACTGCAGACCATCAGCAAGCACTGATATGCCATGTGAGCTCTGCAGACCATCAGTAAGCACTGATCTGCCATGTGAGTACTGCAGCCCATCAGTAAGCATTGATCTGCCATGTGAGCACTGTAGCCCAACAGTAAGTACTGAACTGCCATGTGAGCTCTGTAGCCCATCAGTAAGCACTGATATTCCATGTGAGCACTGCAGCCCATCAGTAAGCACTGATATGCCATGTGAGCTCTGCAGCCATCAGTAAGCACTGATCTGCCATGTGAGCACTGTAGCCCATCAGTAAGCACTGATCTGCCATGTGAGCTCTGCAGCCCATCAGTAAGCACTGATCTGCTATGTGAGTACTGCAGCTCATCAGTAAGCACTGATCTGCCATGTGAGCACTGCAGCCCATCAGTAAGCACTGATCTGCCATGTGAGCACTGCAGCTCATCAATAAGCACTGATCTGCCATGTGAGCTCTGCAGCCCATCAGCAAGCACTGATATGCCATGTGAGCTCTGCAGCCATCAGCAAGCACTGATCTGCCATGTGAGTACTGCAGCCCATCAGTAAGCACTGATCTGCCATGTGAGCACTGCAGCCCATCAGTAAGCACTGATCTGCCATGTGAGCACTGTAGCCCATCAGTAAGCACTGATCTGCCATGTGAGCACTGCAGCTCATCAGTAAGCACTGATCTGCCATGTGAGCACTGCAGACGATCAGTAAGCACTGATCTGCCATGTGAGCACTGCAGACGATCAGTAAGCACTGATCTGCCATGTGAGCACTGCAGCTCATCAGTAAGCACTGATCTGCCATGTGAGCTCTGAAGTCCATCAGCAAGCACTGATATGCCATGTGAGCTCTGCAGCCCATCAGTAAGCACTGATATGCCATGTGAGCACTGCAGCCCATCAGTAAGCACTGATCTGCCATGTGAGCACTGCAGCCCATCAGTAAGCACTGATCTGCCATGTGAGCTCTGCAGCCCATCAGTAAGCACTGATCTGCCATGTGAGCACTGCAGCCCATCAGTAAGCACTGATCTGCCATGTGAGCTCTGCAGCCCATCAGTAAGCACTGATCTGCCATGTGAGCTCTGCAGCCCATCAGTAAGCACTGATCTGCCATGTGAGCACTGTAGCCCATCAGTAAGCACTGATCTGCCATGTGAGCTCTGCAGCCCATCAGTAAGCACTGATCTGCCATGTGAGCTCTGCAGCCCATCAGTAAGCACTGATCTGCCATGTGAGCTCTGCAGCCCATCAGTAAGCACTGATATGCCATGTGAGCACTGCAGCCCATCAGTAAGCACTGATCTGCCATGAGAGCACTGCAGCCCATCAGTAAGAACTGATCTGCCATGTGAGCACTGCAGCCCATCAGTAAGCACTGATATGCCATGATTCTACCATGAAAAAGACAAAAGCTGAACAATAATTTTGCGACTTTTCAAAGTGATTTAGTCGATGGCTGTGATGAATCGGGGCCAATATGCTCTGTCAGATCTTTCTTTATTCCTGGTGGGGTCAGTCCCAAGTGAAAGCTACACCAAAACAATTCCTTCAAAAACTAGAACATCGGCCAATTAACACAAGTAAAATCTGCTGGAAATACAGAAAATGGAGTGTTTTTCATGCGTTTTTTTACTGGTGGAAAAAAAAAGCTGCGGCAATGCGCTGGCTATGGGTCAGAAGGAAAATATGGAACATTTTTCCATGTATTTTTTTCATTTTTTTTAAACCATGTGTTGTAAAAAAAAAATAACCAAAAAATGCAAGAGAATTACAGGTTTTATTACGTATTTGAAGAAAAAGAAGAAAGCCGGGATGGCTAGATTGAGTTGGGGCCTCCTGGTCCTGCAGAAGAGGGAAGTGACAGCGGCCATTTACTGGCTCCAGGTAGCACAGATCACATTTCCATCCACGGCCATGTCGCCCCCTCTGCTCCTCACAAGTAAGCGCCTCCTTGTCCGTTACAGCTGGAGAGCATGGGTGGAGTGCGGATCACCCAAACTGCAGCTGCTCCGCAGAAAGGAGCCCTTGTCTGTCCCTGCTGCTGGTAAGGAGAGAGGGAACCAGATCCAGCATGGGGGATATCCCGGACCAAGAGATGAAGAACCAAATCTATGCGCATCACAAGAACTGGGCATCTCACAGCAAAACCACAGAAAGTGCACGGGTCGTAAAGTCCTGCTGCGAGTGCGCCACATCTGTCCAACTGGATAGTACAAAGCACTGTCTGCAGCGGTGAGAATCACATGTGCTATGAAGCATGGGTACTCCACCATATGACAGCCCTTTAATAATGGCCCCAACGTGCTGCACAAATTAAAAATATATAATACTTAGCCCCCCTGATCGGTAGTCCTTGTGGTGCCATGCGTCACAGTTCACAGAGTCCTCGTCATGCCATGCGTCACAGTGCACTGAGTCCTTGAGGTGCCATGTGTCACAGTGCACAGAGTCCTCGTCGTGCCATGCGTCACAGTGCACGGAGTCCTCGTCGTGCCATGGGTCAGAGTGCACGGAGTCCTTGTCATGCCATGCGTCACAGTGCACGGAGTCCTCGTCGTGCCATGCGTCACAGTGCACGGAGTCCTCGTCGTGCCATGGGTCAGAGTGCACGGAGTCCTTGTCATGCCATGCGTCACAGTGCACGGAGTCCTTGATGTGCCATGCGTCACAGTGCACGGAGTCCTCGTCGTGCCATGCGTCACAGTGCACGGAGTCCTCGTCGTGCCATGCGTCACAGTGCACGTGAGATCCTCTGTCGTGCCATGGGTCACAGTGCACGGAGTCCTTGTCATGCCATGCGTCACAGTGCACGGAGTCCTGTGTGCCATGCGTCACAGTGCACGGAGTCCTCGTCGTGCCATGCGTCACAGTGCACTGAGTCCTTGTCGTGCCATGGGTCACAGTGCACGGAGTCCTCGTCATGCCATGCGTCACAGTGCACGGAGTCCTCGTCGTGCCATGCGTCACAGTGCACGGAGTCCTCTTCATGCCATGCGTCACGTGCACGAGTCCTTGTCGTGCCATGGTCACAGTGCACGGAGTCCTCGTCATGCCATGCGTCACAGTGCACGGAGTCCTCGTCGTGCCATGCATCACAGTGCACGGAGTCCTCGTCATGCCATGCGTCACAGTGCACGGAGTCCTCGTCATGCCATGCGTCACAGTGCACGGAGTCCTCGTCATGCCATGCGTCACAGTGCACGGAGTCCTCGTCATGCCATGCGTCACAGTGCACGGAGTCCTCGTCATGCCATGCGTCACAGTGCACGAGTCCTCGTCATGCCATGCGTCACAGTGCACGGAGTCCTCGTCATGCCATGCGTCACAGTGCACGGAGTCCTCGTCATGCCATGCGTCACAGTGCACGGAGTCCTCGTCATGCCATGCGTCACAGTGCACGGAGTCCTCGTCGTGCCATGCGTCACAGTGCACGGAGTCCTCGTTGCCATGCGTCACAGTGCACGGAGTCCTTGTCGTGCCATGAGTCACTGTGCACTGAGTCCTTGTCGTGCCATGGTCACAGTGCACGGAGTCCTCGTCATGCCATGCGTCACAGTGCACGGAGTCCTCGTCGTGCCATGCGTCACAGTGCACGGAGTCCTCGTCGTGCCATGCGTCACAGTGCACGGAGTCCTCGTCGTGCATGCGTCACAGTGCAACTTGGTCGTGCCATGGTCACAGTGCACGGAGTCCTTGTCATGCCATGCGTCACAGTGCACGGAGTCCTGTCAGTGCCATGCGTCACAGTGCACGGAGTCCTCGTCGTGCCATGCGTCACAGTGCACTGAGTCCTCGTCTGCCATGCGTCACAGTGCACGAGTCCTCGTCATGCCATGCGTCACAGTGCACGGAGTCCTCGTCTGCCATGCGTCACGTGCACGGAGTCCTTCGTCGTGCCATGCGTCACAGTGCACGGAGTCCTCGTCATGCCATGCGTCACAGTGCACGGAGTCCTCGTCGTGCCATGCATCACAGTGCACGGAGTCCTCGTCGTGCCATGCGTCACAGTGCACGGAGTCCTCGTCATGCCATGCGTCACAGTGCACGGAGTCCTCGTCATGCCATGCGTCACAGTGCACGGAGTCCTCGTCTGCCATGCGTCACAGTGCACGGAGTCCTCGTCATGCCATGCGTCACAGTGCACGAGTCCTCGTCATGCCATGCGTCACAGTGCATGGAGTCCTCGTCATGCCATGCGTCACAGTGCACGGAGTCCTCGTCATGCCATACGTCACAGTGCACGGAGTCCTCGTCATGCCATGCGTCACAGTGCACGGAGTCCTCGTCGTGCCATGCGTCACAGTGCACGGAGTCCTTGTCGTGCCATGAGTCACTATGCACTGAGTCCTTGTCGTGCCATGAGTCACAGTGCACGGAGTCCTCGTCATGCCATGCGTCACAGTGCACGGAGTCCTGTCGTGCCATGCTCACAGTGCACGGAGTCCTCGTCGTGCCATGCGTCACAGTGCACGGAGTCCTCGTCGTGCTATGCGTCACAGTGCATAGACTCTTGTCGTGCCATGCGTCACAGTGCACGGAGTCCTCGTCGTGCATGCATCACAGTGCAGGATTCCTTGTCATGCCATGCGTCACAGTGCACGGAGTCCTTGTCGTGCCATGCGTCACAGTGCATAGACTCTTTGTCGTGCCATGCGTCACAGTGCATAGACTTTTTGTCGTGCCATGCGTCACAGTGCATAGACTCTTTGTCGTGCCATGCGTCACAGTGCATGGAGTCCTTGTCATGCCATGCGTCATAGTGCACGGAGTCCTTTTTAACCCACCACCTGGCAAGAAGCACATGATCCTCAGGCCTGGTGCACCAAGCATCATGTGCATGAGGCATCACTGCAGCACACCCATTACCATGATGCCTCTTGCACGCGGTGCCTGGTGCACCAGGCCTAAGCACCGTGTTTTTTGGCAGGTGCCCTTTAAAGGGAGGAAACGTATGGAGCAGACAGAGCTTAATGCTGATTAACACAGCAAGGAAGAAGCAAACAGTGTGTGACTCTGCTCCAGAGACAGAACACGAAGCTACATGAGGCATTTACTATCTGCGAGTGATCCAGACAGCTAGGAGTGTCTGCTACAGACTCAGCGAGGAGGGAGGAGGAGGCATCGAGTCTGCGCCTGGCTCCGGATGGGGGAGGAGGAGGATAAGACATGGCCACAGCGCTCTTGGTATTACCAGCAGCTAAGACTTTCCGGTGAAGAAAACGTAAAACCAAAGATCTGATTGGACGCTGTGAAAGACAAAAAAAAAAAAATTTAAAGGGGAATTCCACCTCGTTATCCTGACGCTGGTTCTGGTCCCAGCGGACGTGACGGGGCCCGTGTGCGGCTGCTCATCCGCACTGTGATGGATTCAGGAGCTGGCCATCACCAGCTGCTCGCTTACATCCTATAGTCCGTCCTACAGGGTTTTCTCCAGGTCCAAGAGTAAAATGGCTCATACGCACTCGCAGATTGCAGAATTACACCTCAAATCACGCTGCCACATTTTATTTTCTTTCTTTGCGCCAAAGAAGTGGTTTAGGACTTAGAACGTCTTAGGATCACTTTAATAGGAGTAAAGGCAATTTTCTAGTCTCCTTGATGTAAAGATTTGTCAACAGGTCCAAAGTAACCCGTTTCTGCCATTTTGTTATTCCCCTGAGTAGTCCGCTGTTTTCCTTTTTTAAATCCGCCATATGGTACCAGAGATCTGGGCCTTTATGTTTAGTGCTAATTTTTGAGTCTTTACACGGGGGCGGTGCTCACAGAGTAATTAAATAGAGCAGCCTGAAGACCCGCCCCAGAGGAGCCTGTGAGCCACGCCTTCTAGGAGCAAGAACAAAAATCATCACTAAACAAAAAGGCCCATATCTCTGTGACCGTAGAGCGGATACAAAAAAGAAAAAAAAAGGAATGCTCAGGGGGAGAAGCAGGAATAAACTCAACAGCAAACACTGGACACTTTTGACCAGGTGATAGGGCCTCTTTAAGGACCATCATAGACTTTTAGGAGTTTGTAAACCGCAATATGCCACTTGATAAAAAGTGAAAAAGTAAGTAATTTCTGCAGTGTCTGAGAACATATCCAAGCTGCTGATGCCCAGCCTTTCTGATAAAAGCAGCCTTCTGATATTATTAATTCCGGCATCCACCTCTGCCTGTGCCCAATGGGGCTCACAATCGGATCCCAGACACAACCACCAATTTCACAGAATGCCAGCAAACAACCTGCTAAGGACACCAGACTACCTGGTAGAAACCCAGAGACCACCCAAAAACGTATGAACTCTACGCAGATATTGCCCTTGGTTGGTTAAACCAAGTGGCACAGTGCTGCAAAGAAACTGTGCTACCCACTGAGCCATCCAATTACCCAAACTGGCCTTCTTTGGGTCCAGTGCAAAGTCTCCGCCGCTGCTGCCGGCGTCTGTTCTTATCTGCAGCGCTGCAGCTAATCAGTGAGCTTGATGGCCCTGGCTGAGCGCCGTTATTGGCACTGTTGACATGACGTCAGCGCTGCAGACAAAAATGGGGCTTGGGAGCCTGGCCCTCTCCTCCAACACCAGGGTCTGACCTCACAAATCCTTTTCTGGGTAAGCAAGCAAAAACTCCTACAGACACCTCCAAAGGCAAAGTTCACACTAGATGTTTTTGCAGGGTTTTTTTAATGCTTTTTTATCCAAATTTTCAGCTGTGTTTTACAGTACCAGCAAAGTCTAGGAGATTTCAGAAATCCCATGCACACAGCTTGATTTTTTTGTCATCAGGATTTTGTGCTTTGCACGGCTTTTTGCACAATGGAGCATGCTACTTTTCTCAGCGTTTTTGGTGCATTTTTTTCAGCGTTTTTCACCCATTGAAATGAATGGGTGGTGAAAAAATGCAGACAAAAACGCCCCAAAAACGCAGGTGTCAGGTTTGGTGCATTTTTTGTACCAAAACCTGATTCTGTAGAATAAGACTTTTTTTTTCCAACACTAAACTTTATCAGCATGAACAAGAGGCAAATCTAGCATGCCAAAACCGCAGCAAAAAATGCACACAAAAAAACGCAGCAAAAAAAAAACAAGGAAAACATGCTTTTTTCTGCAGCTTCTTTCCTGACAAGAGATCAGGTTTTACTGCAGAAAAAAAAAATGCTGAAAAAACGCCCAGTATGAACTTACCCAAAATCTTGTAGAAACTTTCCCCGAGAAGCAATAGAGTGGGGACCAACTCCATATTGAACTGAGAATGTCATGTCATGTAACGTGTAGCTGTTCTCCTGTTTGTCCACATAGTGACTTTCTTCAGGCATGGGGGGGGGGTACCAAAGATCGCTATGTGTGGAGTTGGTAAGCCAAAACCTCCGACTCCGACTCCTCAATTTCCATGACATCGACTCCCTCATACCAGGGCTGTGGAGTCGGTAAGCCAAAACTCCGACTCCTCAATTTCCATGACACCGACTCCGACTCCCTCATACCAGGGCTGTGGAGTCGGAAGCCAAAACTCCGACTCCTCAATTTCCATGACACCGACTCCCTCATACCAGGGCTGTGGAGTCGGCAAGCCAAACCTCCGACTCCTCAATTTCCATGACACGACTCCCTCATACCAGGGCTGTGGAGTCGGTAAGCCAAAACTCCGACTCCTCAATGTGCATGACACAGACTCCCTCATACCAGGGCTGTGGAGTCGGTAAGCCAAAACTCCGACTCCTCAATTTGCATGACACACGACTCCCTCATACCAGGGATGTGGAGTCGGAAGCCAAACTCCGACTCCTCAATTTCCATGACACCGACTCCCTCATACCAGGCTGTGGAGTCGGTAAGCCAAAACTCCAACTCCTCAATTCCATGACACGACCCGACTCCCTCATACCAGGGCTGTGGAGTCGGCAAGCCAAACCTCCGGCTCCTCAATTTCCATGACACCGACTCCCTCATACCAGGTCTGTGGAGTCGGTAAGCCAAAACTCCGACTCCTCAATTTCCATGACACCAACTCCCTCATACGAGGGCTGTGGAGTCGGTAAGCCAAAACTCCGACTCCTCAATTTCCATGACACCGACTCCCTCATACAAGGGCTGTGGAGTCGGTAAGCCAAAACTCCGACTCCTCAATTTCCATGACACCGACTCCCTCATACAAGGGCTGTGGAGTCGGTAAGCCAAAACTCTGACTCTGTTCTGACATCGACTCCTCTACCAGCTTGAGTCGTAAGCCAACTCTGACCTGAATTCCATGACACGACTCCACTCCCTCATACCAGGGCTGTGGAGTCGGTAAGCCAAAACTCCAACTCCTCAATTTCCATGACACCGACTCCGACTCATACTCCGACTACACCAAAATGGGCTCCGACTCCACAGCCCTGGTTGCTACTACATCACAGCTCTGTACGAGTGGGATTGCATTGAGACTGCAAGAATACCGTTACCGAAATGCAAGTTGCAAAAAAATCCAAATAGGTCTGTGAGGCAGTGAGGGGAAAGACATACGAGGGTCGTTATGTGTCCCCCAGGATGTGCACAGAAACATACTGAACCCGCTGGAGAGCGTTGTAATTACAGCCACAGCTGTGGTTACAATGCAAAATAAAAGAAAGCGTGGTCTTGGTCAAACTATTTTACCAAGTCAGATTTAAGAAAACCTGACATGGGCTTTTATTTTTGGAGAGATCTGTAGGATGGTAGTGGGATGGATCTCTCCCTCCACTCCGGGCCCATGTCCACGATTCCCATTTAAACTTCCAGTTAACGATTGGTTTGGGTGTGTCAGATCATACGGTGGTGCATTAGTCCTTGGAAACGCACCGATATGGAAGTTTCGTCTGCGAATCGGAGGAGGACGTTTTGGATTTGTTTGTAAATTGGAAAATAAAGTTTTTTAAGTTAAACTTTCTTGGGTCACTCGCCTCATTGTCGCACAGACATGAAAGCCTCTGCTTTAAATATAGTGGAGAATGCGAGCAGTGTGAACTGAGGCGTACCCCGAAAAAGCTGCATGTCCATAACTAAGCCTGCACAATTACAAATCAGGTCCATGTACAACATACAGGAGCTACTTAAGTAGTTGATCCTCACCCAGAGCAGCAGCTGCAGTTACAGCGGCAACAGCAGGAGCAGCACAAGCAGCAGCAGCGGCAACAGCAGGAGCAGCAACAACAGCAGCAGTAGTCGACCGGTTGGTGAGAACTCTGCCATACAGCACTGGGTGGGGCAAGTGGTCCTGGCCAACCTAGATCAGATGGTTAGCCTGTCCCACTGCGAATATCACGTCAGACCCTACAAGCCCAGGAGTCTGGAAAAGGGACCCGACCCTCTGCTGGGGTCAGTCAGAACCGAGCTCATACTAAGGGGCTACCCCCGAGTGAGTGTGGCCTAAGATCAGTTATCCCTAAACAGATCTCGTGGACTAACGGTGCCATCGCTACCAGGTGCTGTCAGTAACAAGGGACAGGACATGTGGCTGCCAACTGCCCCCTGACTGCTGAAACCATGGACTCCGGGTGTACTTACCGGGTGTCGACGTATGCCCAGACCGTCTACACTGCGGACACCATCAGTCCAGCTGGAGAACCCCATCTGTGCCAGGTGCGCGTCAATGGACACTGGGTAGAGGCTCTTTTGGACTCAAGGAGCCTAATGACCCTTGTACATGGGTCACTGATCTCCGGGTTAGAACCCACTGGGGGGGATATTGGGGTAATTTGCATACACGGTGAACTCTGTGAGCATCCGATGATGGAGGTTATCTTCTCCACTCCGTGATGGGAGTTTTGAAGACCCTTCTTACGGATTGTATTAGGAAAAGACTTGCCCTTGTTCTCGTCCCTGTGGGAGAGTAAAATTAACCCTCCCAGGGTAAAGGTCTGTCCGGGCGCAGTACTAGAAAATCCTGAGTTGGGGTTATGTGCCGTAGAGAGTCACCCTCATAGGGAAAGAGTGTAAACCTGATAGGTTTCCCATAGAGGTGTTAGCAGGAGAGGGCAAGGAGACCACATCAATCCCGGAGCTGGAAGTATCCCGGGGAACATTTGGGATAGCTCAGCTTCAGGATCCCACACTGATCCAAGCCCGGGTCACCCTGATAGAGGTAACTGGGGTGGCTCAGTAACCGGGGGCAGAGGTGTTTCTTCCGTGTATGGCGGTCAGCCAGGAGTTGCTATATTGGGTTGACAAAATCCGGGACAAAGAAGTGGAACAGCTGATAGTGCCCCAGTCGTTACGCAGAGTGGTGCTCGAGATGGCCCACAAAACACATGCTGGGTGGTCACCTAGGGGTTAAAAAGACACAATAGCAGATTGTGCAGTGGTTCTTTTGGCCCGGGATTAATGATGAGATGTAGAGGTATTGTGATCTGACCCAGAGTGTCAGCTGACCGCACTTCACCGCAAGTTTCCCAAGTCTATTGGTTCCTCTGCCTACTGTAGAGGCACCTTCTGAACGGAGTGCTATGGATCTGGTAGGGCCTCATTGTAAAGTCAGTTTGTGGCCACCAACACATATCAGTGGTCGTAGACTATGCCACTCACTACCCGGAGGCTATTCCACTGTGTCACATCGGCACAACTTACTGCCAGGGAGCTGTTTGCCATGTTCCCTTGCCTTGAGCTACCTGAGGAGATCCTTACTGATCAGGGGACTCCTTTTATACCCAAGGTGACAAAGGAACTGTACAAGCTGCTCCAGATTAAACGGTTTCACACGTCGGTGTACCATCCACAGACCGATGGTTTAGTTGAAAGGGTTAACAAAACCCTTAAATCTATGCTTAAAAAAAGTGGTCTCCAAAGCTGGGAAGGATTGGGACATGTTACTGCCCTACGTAATGTTTGCCATCTGCGAGGTACTGCAGTCTTCAACGGGGTTGTCACCTCTCGAGCTATTATATGGCAGGCATCCCCATAGCCGTAGAGACGTGGGGGCAGGAGCCTACTCCCACGGGTCCTACGATGTCCGAGAAAAGGTTGGGGAGGTGAATTATAATGGGGCCAAGGACTGATACGGACGTTCCGGCTGCCAACCGGACGATAACGTTTGGACTTGTTCATAAGTTGGAAAATAAAGTCGTTTAGGCTGAACGTTCTTGGGTCACTGTCTCATTGCCGCCCGGACACCAAAGCCGCTGCCTTACACCCATTATAACCAATCCAATTACTGCTAGTAGGGTCGACAAGGTACTGAGACCCCCGAGGGAAGGGTAACACCCGGAGGTCTATTTAATCCCAGTGATCCCCTAGTAAATTGTCCTCTCCGGTGGAGCTGATAAGAGTAAGGTCACAGCACTGACGCCATGAGATGGAGAGCTGGACATTCACCTTTCCCCAGATAACCTCGGCGTTACACAAGCACCGGTGCAGGACGGACGAGGACTGGACCATCAGGTGGTCGCTCCTTGCTACAACACTTAGAACATCCGGTATAATGTGCAACCTCAAAATAACGGTGTCCCCCAGGGACGGGGTCCTGCAACTGAAGCGCCAGCTGGCAGCATGCTTTTACATCAGACCTGAAAGCAGGAAGCGTTAATCCGGTCTGTTAGCTAAATCTGTAACCCGTCGCCTGCAGGACGATTCACCTCTACAGTTCTAGGTTCCCCATCTACTACGGGTGCGGCGTTATGTCCGATCATACCGACGGCTACTGACAATTAGGTTTTTTCTTACATAAATACACATATTTTTTGTAACTGGGTTACATTAAAATGTTTTGCATTTATAGCTCAGTCTATTGCTGGCTGTAGAATGAATTTACTGAGAATCTGTCAGTGAGCTCCTTCTATGGATAAAATGGGAAAGTTTGTAATTCTATTATCTGTTCTTTTCTATGCTCCTCTCAGCTGATTTATGACCAAAGACTACATCAAAGCTAAACGCATCCTGTGGATAGGTGATGTCTTGCATTTATGCCCCAACGACCTGTTATCAAGCGTCCACTTTTCCTATCTTATTGCCGCCGGCCCCCTGACTATTCTAGTTTTTGTATTTTCCAAATCCTCCATATGGTTCCAGAGATAGGCGCCTTTTTATCTAGTGCTTCTTTTTATGGTGTTCAGCAAGTGGGTGTGGCTCAGAAGATAATTATACATAGCCACGCCCCCGAGGATCCTGTGAGCCACACCCCCTAGGTACAGTCCATAACAAGTTGCACTAAACAAATATCCATATCTCTGGAACCGTATGGCGTATTTTAAAAAAATAAAAACCGAAATACTCACGAAAGTAGCGGCAATAGAATAAGAGCAAATCCTGTAGTCTATTACCTGGTGACAAGTCCATTATTAAAGGGCCTTCTCTTCAAATGTAGCATAGGTTGTCTAGCCACTACAGAGAAAAAAACCTATATATCGTGCACAGTATATTTTTTGGTGGTCACCCACGATTACAAGGGACAATGAATTTATGTGACCAGTCAGGTCCATTTTGAGTTGCCACAAAGTAGAACTCTAGCCTCCCAACCCTCGACACATATTTTCAGAAACTCCTTGCATGGAAGTCACGATATCCCATATAAATAGTGCCGCCGTCGCTACGCCTGAATGTAGGCGACACATATTCACGAGAGCGTGGAGATCTGGTCCAAGGCCAGCAGCTCAAACCATCGTCTGGAAGATGACAGGGCCAGAGAATGAACACCACCTTTATATATGTGTGTGATTCCTGCCTTAAAAAAAGTTGAAACTCTGATTACGGGATGTACGGAACCGCTGCACACAATCACAGGCTGCAGCGGTCAGATGACCACGGAATGGGACATCATGGCTTCCTGTCCTGCCAGAGACCACTTGACGTGGGTATGGAGCCTCCGGACCCCCCTCCGACATCAAAGAATAAAACATTTAGAATTTCACCATCTGATCCTTTTGGCCGCAGGGTATAGAAGCAAAATCAGAGCTAACAGCAGCTTACCCCCTTCTCCGTACACAACACGTGCACGCTCATCTGGACTGACATGCATGTGTACAGGTAACTGAACCACCAGCAGGAGAAACGAGGACATCGGCTGCCGGCCACAGATGCACACAAGTTATGCCATAGCCGCCATGATGCCCCATACCTATAGTCGACACCCTCCTTTACTTAAAAGAAGCCCTATCACCTCTTCTGACCTGGTGACAGAAGCTTTTTAAAGAGGACCTCTCATTTGCTCAAATGGGTTAAACACCTTGTAAAAAAAAATCCTGAGCGCTCCTGATTCTGCCACTTTTTTCGGTTTTGCGCTGCTCATTCCAGTGCAGAGATATTCACATTTGTTTCTTCTGGAGCGCAGCATGTGAAATCTCTACTTAAAGCCCAACTTTGCATTTCTTTACAGCCTTCCCCTTGGGGAGTGCACTTTCTTTAACCCCTCCCGGGCGCTGCCAATCACAGCCCATAGCAGTCTCAAGAGTTATGAGGGAGCGATGAAAGACTCCTCTAGTTGCACTGCAAGCAGAGATTTCACATGCTGCTCCATAGAAGAAACAAACGTGAATATCTCGGCAACGGAGCGACGCAGAGCAAAACGGAAAACAGCGGCAGAACCTGGGGAGCTGGGGGATTCGTACTAGATATCTAACGCCAACCTTCCGAGCAAGCGACGGTCCTACTTTAGTCACGCCACACATTTCCAGATCTAGTGCCTGGCACAGAACTAAACCGCCATCACCTGGCACAGTGGTAAGCTCATGGACCAGTCTGTTTTCACCGCCACACACCCAAACTCTGTCTCGCCCTGGAAACAAAGTGTTAAACATTGGAAAGTTGTGACACAAAGATGCGGGGCCCGGAGATGCCCCCTGCACCGGGCAGAATGCCCCCCGCACCACACACCATGCTGTAGGCCTCAGTGCCCCCAGGGCTGAGGTCACACACTGGGCACCGCTCCATGGGGCAGGTAGGAGGGCAGCACATGGCAGTGCCCACACCTGCACTCCAGGCCACATGCCCACTGCCACCAGTGCTGCGCCCCCCACCCTCTGCCCACTGAGAACTCAGCCCAAGTGCTGCCCCCGCCCGGCACCCGCCGTGCCAACCTCACCCAACTACTGCTGCCCGGACCAACATGTGAGCTTACCCGGGATCCCGCCCGACACACGACCGAGCGGGGTGGAGCTGTAGGCGGGGACCCCCTCCCCAAAGCTGATCGCCGATGGATCGATCCCAGTTATCGATCCCCCACAGGAAGGGCCGATGCTGATGAGGAGGGAGGGGGTCTCTCCCTGGTGCAGCTCTATGAGGCCAAGTTTCCCAATGGTGATAAAGCGGCCACTCCAACCCCTCACGGCGAGCGTGAGATCTTCCCCCGCCTCATTTACATATCTGTGTCCCGGCCGCTGATTGGCTGTCCCGCTGAGCCCCAGGCTGCTGATCTGAAAGAAGTGCGCAGCTCGGTTTAGTGAGTGCGTGGAGGAGGAGGAGGCAGGACGTGTCTGCCGGGGGTTACCGCTGTCACAGCAGGGGCTACCCCCACCCGGCACACCACGGCTGCCCCCACGGCTCGCACGTCACCCACTCCTAGCAGATGGCCGCTGAACTCTCACCCTGGGTGGGCAGAGTCGCCATAAAGCCTCACACGGCCTTGTCCTCCGCAGACTGGCACCGTGCCCCCCAGTGTGGGCTCCAGGTGCACAGGCCCGCCATAGTGTGTGTGTAATGGTGGTCTCCTGGTCCCAGGGCAACAGCCCCGCACCTATAGCAGGCCCTTTATCTGAGGAGTTTTTAGCATCCAGTCGGGTGCTCTGCAGCACATTGCACCCCATGGTTGTGCCAGGTGTGAACCCCCATGTGTCCAGGGTGATAACCCCCCATGGTTGTGCCAGGGCGTGTAACCCCCCATGGTTGTGCCAGGGCGTGTACCCCCCCCATGTTGTGCCAAGGCATGTACCCCCCCATGGTTGTGCCAGGGCGTGTACCACCTCCCCCCATGGTTTGCAGCGTGCCCCCATGGGTGCAGCTGTAACCTCCCACCATGGTTGTGCCGGCATGTAACCCCCCCATGGTTGTGCCAGGGCGTGTAACCCCCCCATGGTTGTGCCAGGGCGTGTAACCCTCCCATCCATGATTGTGCCAGGTCATGTAACCCCCCCATGGTTGTGCCCGGGCAAGTAACCCCCCCATGGTTGTGCCAGGGCGTGTAACCCCCCCATGGTTGTGCCCCCTTTCACATGGTTGTACCCGGGCGTGTAACCCCCCATGGTTGTGCCAGGGCTTGTAAGCCCGCCCATGGTTGTGCCAGGACGTGTAACCCCCTCCCCAAGGGTTGTGCCAGGGCGTGTAACCCCCCATGGTTGTGCCAGGACGTGTAACCCCCCATGGTTTTGCCAGGGCTTGTAAGCCCGCCCATGGTTGTGCCAGGGCATGCAACCCCCCATGGTTGTGCCAGGACGTGTAACCCCCTCCCTATGGTTGTGCCAGGGCGTGTAACCCCCATGCTTGTGCCAGGGCATGTAAACCCACCCATGGTTGTGCCAGGGCGTGTAACCCCCCCATGATTGTGCCCCCTTCCACATGGTTGTGCCAGGGCGTGTAACCCCCCATGGTTGTGCCCGGGCGTGTAACCCCCCATGGTTTTGCCAGGGCTTGTAAGCCCGCCCATGGTTGTGCCAGGGCATGTAACCCCCCATGGTTGTGCCAGGACGTGTAACCCCCTCCCCATGGTTGTGCCAGGGCGCGTAACCCCCCCATGGTTGTGCCAGGACGTGTAACCCCCTCCCCATGGTTGTGCCAGGGCGTGTAACCCCCTCCCCATGGTTGTGCCAGGGCGTGTAACCCCCCTCCCCATGGTTGTGCCAGGGCGTGTAACCCCCCATGGTTGTGCCAGGACGTGTAACCCCCTCCCCATGGTTGTGCCAGGGCGTGTAACCCCCTCCCCATGGTTGTGCCAGGGCATGTAACCCCCTCCCCATGGTTGTGCCAGGGCGTGTAACCCCCTCACCATGGTTGTGCCAGGGCGTGTAACCCCCTCCCTATGGTTGTGCCAGGGCGTGTAAGCCCCATGGTTGTTTCAGGGCGTGTAACCCCCTCCCCATGGTTGTGTCAGGGCGTGTAACCCCCTCCCCATGGTAGTGCCAGGGCGTGTTACCCCCTCCCCATGGTTGTGTCAGGGCGTGTAACCACCTCCCCATGGTTGTGTCAGGGCGTGTAACCCCCTCCCCATGGTTGTGTCAGGGCGTGTAACCCCCTCCCCATGGTTGTGCCCCCTTTCACATGGTTGTGCCCGGGCGTGTAACCCCCCATGGTTGTGCCAGGGCTTGTAAGCCCGCCCATGGTTGTGCCAGGACGTGTAACCCCCTCCCCAAGGGTTGTGTCCAGGGCGTGTAACCCCCCATGGTTGTTCCAGGACGTGTAACCCCCCATGGTTTTGCCAGGGCTTGTAAGCCCGCCCATGGTTGTGCCAGGGCATGCAACCCCCCCATGGTTGTGCCAGGACGTGTAACCCCCTCCTATGGTTGTGCCAGGGCGTGTAACCCCCATGCTTGTGCAGGGCATGTAAACCCACCCATGGTTGTGCCAGGGCGTGTAACCCCCCCATGATTGTGCCCCCTTCCACATGGTTGTGCCAGGGCGTGTAACCCCCCCATGGTTGTGCCCGGGCGTGTAACCCCCCATGGTTTTGCCAGGGCTTGTAAGCCCGCCCATGGTTGTGCCAGGGCATGTAACCCCCCCATGGTTGTGCCAGGACGTGTAACCCCTCCCCATGGTTGTGCCAGGGCGTGTAACCCCCCCATGGTTGTGCCAGGACGTGTAACCCCTCCCCATGGTTGTGCCAGGGCGTGTAACCCCCTCCCCATGGTTGTGCCAGGGCGTGTAACCCCCCTCCCCATGGTTGTGCCAGGGCGTGTAACCCCCCATGGTTGTGCCAGGACGTGTAACCCCCTCCCCATGGTTGTGCCAGGGCGTGTAACCCCCTCCCCATGGTTGTGCCAGGGCATGTAACCCCTCCCCATGGTTGTGCCAGGGCGTGTAACCCCCTCACCATGGTTGTGCCAGGGCGTGTAACCCCCTCCCTATGGTTGTGCCAGGGCGTGTAAGCCCCCATGGTTGTTTCAGGGCGTGTAACCCCCTCCCCATGGTTGTGTCAGGGCGTGTAACCCCCTCCCCATGGTAGTGCCAGGGCGTGTTACCCCCTCCCCATGGTTGTGTCAGGGCGTGTAACCACCTCCCCATGGTTGTGTCAGGGCGTGTAACCCCCTCCCCATGGTTGTGTCAGGGCGTGTAACCCCCTCCCCATGGTTGTGCCCCCTTTCACATGGTTGTGCCCGGGCGTGTAACCCCCCATGGTTGTGCCAGGGCTTGTAAGCCCGCCCATGGTTGTGCCAGGACGTGTAACCCCCTCCCCAAGGGTTGTGCCAGGGCGTGTAACCCCCCATGGTTGTTCCAGGACGTGTAACCCCCCATGGTTTTGCCAGGGCTTGTAAGCCCGCCCATGGTTGTGCCAGGGCATGCAACCCCCCCATGGTTGTGCCAGGACGTGTAACCCCCTCCCTATGGTTGTGCCAGGGCGTGTAACCCCCCATGCTTGTGCTAGGGCATGTAAACCCACCCATGGTTGTGCCAGGGCGTGTAACCCCCCCATGATTGTGCCCCCTTCCACATGGTTGTGCCAGGGCGTGTAACCCCCCCATGGTTGTGCCCGGGCGTGTAACCCCCATGGTTTTGCCAGGGCTTGTAAGCCCGCCCATGGTTGTGCCAGGGCATGTAACCCCCCCATGGTTGTGCCAGGACGTGTAACCCCCTCCCCATGGTTGTGCCAGGGCGTGTAACCCCCCATGGTTGTGCCAGGACGTGTAACCCCCTCCCCATGGTTGTGCCAGGGCGTGTAACCCCCTCCCCATGGTTGTGCCAGGGCGTGTAACCCCCCTCCCCATGGTTGTGCCAGGGCGTGTAACCCCCATGGTTGTGCCAGGACGTGTAACCCCTCCCCATGGTTGTGCCAGGGCGTGTAACCCCCTCCCCATGGTTGTGCCAGGGCATGTAACCCCCTCCCCATGGTTGTGCCAGGGCGTGTAACCCCCTCCCCATGGTTGTGCCAGGGCGTGTAACCCCCTCCCTATGGTTGTGCCAGGGCGTGTAAGCCCCCATGGTTGTTTCAGGGCGTGTAACCCCCTCCCCATGGTTGTGTCAGGGCGTGTAACCCCCTCCCCATGGTAGTGCCAGGGCGTGTAACCCCCTCCCCATGGTTGTGTCAGGGCGTGTAACCCCCTCCCCATGGTTGTGTCAGGGCGTGTAACCCCCTCCCCATGGTTGTGTCAGGGCGTGTAACCCCCTCCCCATGGTTGTGTCAGGGCGTGTAACCCCCTCCCCGTGGTAGTGCCAGGGCGTGTAACCCCCTCCCTATGGCAGTTCCAGGGCGTGTAACCACCATGTCTTTGGCATCTAAAATCTTACAGAAGTAACATGGAGTTCCCTCTAAATAACACTGAGATAATGAACTTACTGAGAGATCAACTATATGGACAAAAGTATCGGCCGAACCATGGGATCATTGCATTCAGGCTTCTCGAGTTTCGTTGCCCCCGGTGTATAACATGCAGCCCCTCGCCAGGCTGTCAACCCCTACTAATATGGGAAAGAATGGCTCTGAAGAGCTCGCTGAATTCACATTATGTATACAGAAAGTGATCCCGAAAACCTGGATTTTAACGGGACGGGGCCATTGACTTGTGTGGAGTTGACGGAGCCTCTGTGGACTATGTAGCCCAGGGGCAGACAGACACGGTACACTATGGGCCCTCTGCAGTCCGGCAGCTCATCGCAATGCACAATCCCACCTGCATTGGAGGGAGAAGTGGCCCCCTGCCTCTTAGGCCCATGTACACTATATGCTGAAAACCAAGAAAGAGTAGTGTGCAAAAAAGGTCATGATCAACCACACAATAAAGGCAACGATAAGAAAAAAATAACAATTTTTATTGATACAAACAAGACACACAAAAGAGACAAAATTTAAAAACAAAAAATCCAAAGGATTGGCCCATAGAAAAGCCACCCAAGGTCCATGTAAGGACCTAAAGCTCTCCTCCTCCAAAGTGCCAGGCAATAGGAAATAATAATGAGAAAACAATATTCATGTGATGGTTAAGGATCCTAAAAGGACAAAGTATAATCACAAGAAAGTGCTAAAATGCCAAGAATCAAAAGCCAATAGACTACAAACCAGTAAAGTCGGTAGATCAAATGCTCAAGGAATCATCAAAAAGAACCTAATGCCAGCAAGATGTAAAAAGGACTGGAGAGTGCCCCACGCGTATCGCCACCTGACAGTGTGGCTTCCTCAGGGTAAAAAGTGGAAGTGGACCGATAGTCCCGACAAGTGTCTTTTATATGCGTATAAATGACTATAAATTACTTACACATGACATGACAAGTTCAAGCATGGAGCCGGCGTCCGGAAGTGGCAACTTGCGCATGCGCCGTAGTTAAGTTAGAGGATGCTGTAACCAACGAAACCGGAATGAACACACACTGCACGCATGCGCATTGCATGTTCACGGCTATGATAGCCCCAGCATGACTCCGCATGCGCAGTAAGATGCCAAAGACGCTGTATGTCACAACATTGGAATGAGAGCGAAATACGCGCATGCGCATTATCACAGAATGTAAATCACTCTCAAATAGGTGGACCAAATAGAGCATGATGCCGTTATACAGGAACATTACCCGCGCCTGCGTAATAAAGAATACAAAAAGTACCCTAACCAGCAAAGTCACATTGGGTAAAAGACTGCATACATTCATGACTGTGATAGTCATCAAAAAAAGAACGCTATATACAGAGAAACTATAATAAGCTAATGATGCTCGTACATTCATGACTGTGATAGTCCAAATATCATAGCGCATGCGCAACAAGCCAGAAATGCTATATACAAAAAAGCCTCAATAAGCTAACAGTGCACGTATGTGCGTTACAAATTTGTGGCTAGGATTGCACCACTAATAATCCGCATATGTGGAGTCTTAGCAAAAGCAGTGTTCCAAAAAATAGTAACTACGAATGCCTGGTAGGTACGTAAGAAACTTTAGATTTATACCTATAATAGCGCCGCTACCCATTCACATATGTGATGACATAACGCTTAAGAGAAGAAAAACCAACGCTAACGTGGAAAACAAGGAACACAAAACCTTAATCAACAACGCCGCAGAACAATATATGCATGCGTACTAGTGTAGACCGGTAATCCTAAAATCACCAATATGATAGAAAACCAAACAAAATCAAGAAGAACCAATCAATTTATCCAATGATATTTAAATGAGTCGCAAAACAAATAATGAAGTAACCTGAATGAAGGAACATGCAGATGTTATGGAGCACGGTGTATATAAAATGACTACACTACAGAAAGAAAAAATGGACCAATTAATGACAAAAAATTATTTAAGGAATATAAGTTTTGAAAGCCGAAAAATAGGAAGTGGAAAGCAGAGTGCATGTAAAGTTAATGAGACATGCACAAGACCACATAAAACACATCCACATAGAAAATGTGTAGCCAACTGGAGGAGCAGAGGAACGATCATGACATATTATAAACTCAATAAACATAAAAAAAATGATTTATTTCTTATAATAACCAGAAATTAACAGTTCTATGTTTAGGCCACCAGGCACCAGACAATGTAAATTGAAGATCCATCTGGATTCTTTTCTTAGCAATTCCTCAGTACAACGTCCCCCCTTATTGAAGATTCAACTTTGTCAACCACCATAATGCGTGTATGCCCTGGGACCCCATTATGGTAAAGAAGAAAATGGTTAACCAATGAAGTAATAGGTTTACCCAAAGCCTTATCTTTGCATGCACATGTAATTTTAGAAAAATGGTGTTGGATACGACGGCGCAATTCCTGACCCGTTTGTCCCACATATATCTTGGGACAACTACATACCAAAATATAAATAACATTACGTGTACTGCAATTTGAATAACAGTTGGTTCGGACCTGTCCAGGAAAAACTGAAAGAGTAATCGTCCTGTTAGAAACGACAAATGGACAAATGGTGCAACCCCCACAGGGTATGTGCCAATCAACCTAGTTCCCCTACCCAAAGATTGTGTTGGACGCCTGAAATGGCTGTTACATAAAGAGTCCTTAAGGTTTCTGGCTCGTTTAGCAATCAACTTAGGACGTTCACTAATGAAAGGAACCTCTTTGGGTTCACTTAATAGAATGTTCCAGTTCTTACGCAAAATACCATATATTTCAGTCCAATGGTTGTTATATGGAGTAATTATATTGGTACTTGAAAATTCACTTCTTGGTTTTGGTTTAAGCAATTCACTGCGTTCTTTATGGACAGAGGCCTGATGTAAGGTTCTTTATCTCTGTTGACATGTTCCTTGAAACTCAGTTTTCCGTCGGCCATTTTGCTTTCTGTCTTTCTGCAGCTCTTGCCCTCAGTTAATATGGAGTTTCCAGTTTTCATGTTCCCGCCCTGATTCTTCCCTCTTGCTTCTTAAGCAGCCTCAGCTGAACAATCAGTGCTCCTGAATCAAGCCTCAGTCAGTCTGTGACCTGACTCCTGGAAGCCTTGGACTTGTACTCCAGCTATTCCCTACTGAGGAACCTTGGAACACTTTTGGACTCTGGAAACCTGCTGTTTGGTGAATCCATGTTTGCAGAGGAATTACGGTACAGAGAAGAGATCCTGAACCTGCTTTGGAGATTTATTGTAGTGCTTGAAGTTACTCTGGCCTGCTGTGTCTCCTGTCGCTGTTCCTGCAAACTGTGTGAACTTTTCAGCATGCTTGTATGAAGTAATACAACTCATTTCATTTCAACCTATGTCTCCTGTGTTTTCCTCGCACCCAAGCACAAGACGCTATAGGAACTGTACACTATACATGACAAGATTCAGGAGCCAATGTTTAGTGTCTGCTGGGTCTGGGAAAGCCGTGTCTGCTGTGACTGTGGATATCAGATGTCCGTTTAATACCTTATGTGATGACAGTGGTTGTGACTTCTCACAACCATTCCAGGTGAGCGCATTCCCTTAAAATTTTACTCTGGAGTGTTACCACAGGTAAACACTATTGTTTTTTTTTTTTTTTTCCTTTCCTCTTCTCCTTCCAGCACCTCTGCCTTAAAAGATCTGGAAGATGGAGGCCCGCATAAAGGAACTTTGCGGAGTGACTGATACAATCCTTTCAGATGTACAGACTTTAAAAACCCATTTTGCAAGCCTACAGGACCTCACTAATCATAATTTGCAAGTGTTTGGACAGACTACCCAGGAATTGCGAGCCAGGATTGAGGCTCTAGAGGAACGAGCCCAGGCTCCTGCCATAACCCCAAGTTCTGGGATCCCCAAATTACCTCCTTTTCGTTTTGGCGGTGAACGTGAGAAATTCAGGGGATTTATTAATCAATGCAATTTATTTTTCTCTGCACATGCTTCACAATTTCCCACTGAACGATCCAAAGTGCTTACTATAATCATGTTGCTTACCAATAAGGCTTTGATGTGGACAAACCCTCTGATTGAGACTGAGGATGATTGTTTGAATCACCTTGATGCTTTTATTTCAGCCATGGGGCAGGTGTTTGATGACCCCAATCGAGGTGCAACAGCTGAAGCAGCCATGTTAACTTTGCGCCAAGGTAAGCGTTCAGTAGCCGAATATGCCCTGGATTTCAGGAGATGGGCTCTTGATACCACTTGGGACACTTCCGCTAAAAAATCTATTTTTCGGAAAGGGTTGTCTCCACTGATTAAGGATGAACTTGCTCGTGCCGACCCTCCCACTGCGTTAGGTGACTTTATTAACTATTGTATCCGTTTGATGCTCGTCTGACTGAACGCAGACAAGAGAGATGGTTCGAAAATAATCGCACTAACCTTTTACTACCTCCCTCCTCAGCTAAGGAACCTTTGAGTAGGATCACAAGGAACCAGAATCTGAACCCATGCAGGTGGACTCTTTACAAAGACGGGTTAGTGATGCACGCAAAGAACATCGTATAAAGGAAAATCTATGTTTCTACTGTGGTAAGTCAGGGCACTTCATTATAAACTGCCCAGCAGCAGTCATTCACTGTGAGTGTTGCGAGAGGAGCTCTGTCATGTCCGAGCCTCAGGCTCCAGAGAGATCTGCTGCAAGAGATCTTGATTTCTCGGACTTAAACTCTGTTAGTTCTGGGGACGATGACGGTATAAACGCTGCAATTTTTCAAGTTTCCTCAGCGGTGTCCCAGCTGAGTTGTAAAAGAAACAATTCTCATTGCTTCCTTTCCATCAAACTCTGGGTTGACTCAGTCTGGGTGTCTAGCTCTGCTATGATCGACTCAGGAGCAAGTGGAAATTTTATGGATATCTCCTTTGCTCTGAAACAGGGGATACGTTCAGTGAAGAAGGCTACTCCAGTACAGATGGAGACTGTGTATGGCTCTCTACTGACTTCTGGACCAGTGGATCAAGAAACAGAGCCTTTGAGGGTCCTTATGGGTAAAGATCATCAGGAGAAAATGTCTTTTTTGCTTATCTCTTCTCCCCACTTTCCCATCATTCTAGGGCTACCATGGCTGCAGGCGCAGAATCCTACGATTAACTGGGAGACCAAGGAATTACACTTTCCGGAGAAACAGATGAGTCAAGGAGTTTCAGCTTGCTCTGTTCCTAAAGGAACCATGTCAGTCCCTGAACTACCAGCTGTTTACCAGGACTATGACGATTTATGTGACAAGAAGAACGCTGATCAGCTTCCTCCTCACCGTCCATATGATTGTCCAATTGAATTATTACCCGGAGCCGAGATACCTTTTGGTAAGATCTACCCCCTAGCGGGGCCCGAGCTAAAAGCTTTGAAGGATTATATAGACGAAAATTTAGCCAAGGGCTTCATACGCCCCTCTTCATCTCCCGCAGGTGCACCCATCTTCTTTGTGAAGAAGAAAGATGGATCTCTGAAACCCTGCATAGACTATAGGGAACTCAATAAGGTTACTATTAGAAACCGTTATCCATTGCCTTTAATCCCTGAGTTGTTGGAGAGAGTGCAGCATGCCAAAATTTTCTCTAAACTGGATCTCCGTGGGGCCTATAACTTGGTCCGTATCAGACCTGGGGATGAATGGAAGACTGCTTTCAGGTCACGCTATGGACACTTTGAATATCTAGTTATGCCTGTTGGTCTGAGTACCGCCCCAGCCACTTTCCAGCACTTCGTGAATGATATCTTCAGGGATCTCCTAGATACATTTGTGGTGATTTATCTGGATGATATTCTAATTTTTTCTAACTCCACAGAGGAACATCATGGACATGTGAGAATGGTCTTAGAACGCCTAAGACAAAACCATCTCTACATCAAACTTGAAAAATGTGAATTCCATAGGACCGAAATTCAATTTCTGGGGTATGTACTATCTACGCAAGGGATTAGTATGGATGGAAGCAAGACCCAAGCCATCAAGGATTGGCCAATTCCTAGAAATGTGAAGGAGGTGCAGCGTTTCATCGGGTTTGCCAACTTCTATAGACGTTTCATTAAGAATTTTTCTGAGGTAGTGTCACCTATCACCCAACTTACCCGGAAACAGTCTAGGTTCTCCTGGACCCCGCAAGCTCAGGAAGCATTTTCCTGTTTAAAGGATAAATTTACCACCGCACCTATCTTAGTACATCCCAACCCCGAGCTTGCCTTCATAATAGAGGTGGATGCTTCAGACTGTGCCGTTGGAGCTATACTCTCTCAGAGAACAGGTGAGAAGAATGTCTTGCATCCCTGTGCCTTCTTTTCCCAGCAGTTGTCTTCGGCTGAGAGGAACTACGATGTGGGCAACAGAGAATTGTTGGCCATTATTGCCGCCTTCAAGGAATGGAGACACCTTCTTCAGGGAGCTGCACAGCAAATAATCGTCCTGACAGACCATCGTAACCTTGAATTTATCAGGTCGGCTAAGTGCCTGACTCCTCGCCAGGCTCGCTGGAATCTTTTCCTAAACCAATTTAATTTTGTCATTTCTTATAGACCAGGATCGCGCAATGGAAAGGCTGATGCACTCTCTAGGATTCATTCAGCAGAGACACGTCCACTTACTCCTCCTAAGACTATTCTTCCTGACTCTAGATTCCTGGGAGTGATTCATAATCAAGACCTACTTAAGGACATCAAGGAAGCATACCATGCGGATTCTTTGTTGGCTCAACCCCCAAGGGACGTAAGTCTTGTCTTTAAGAATGGTGTGTGGATTCAGGGACAACGTCTGTATATACCTGAAACAGTCAGATTGAGAGTATTGCAACTCATCCACGATTCCAAGATAGCCGGGCATAGGGGAATTCTAAAGACACAAGAATTTCTTTCTCGTTTCTTTTGGTGGCCCACTTACAGGAAAGATGTCTTAAACTATGTCACTTCATGTGAAGTCTGTGCAAGATGCAAAACACCTCGCTCCTCACCAACTGGTCTGTTGCAACCTCTTCCCACCCCGTCCCGCCCGTGGGGATCCATTTCTATGGACTTCATTGTGGAGTTACCAACCTCTCAAGGGAAGAACACCATTCTAGTGGTGGTTGACCGTCTAACAAAGGCAGCTCATTTTATCCCTTGTGTCGGCTTACCCACTGCAAAACAGACATCAGACTTGATGATTAAGAATGTGTTTCGCTTACATGGAGTACCGGATGAGGTCATTTCGGATCGAGGGGTGCAATTCACTTCAAGGTTTTGGCAAAATTTCTGTGCAGCATTGGACATTAAAGTAAACCTGTCTTCTGCTTTTCATCCCCAGACTAATGGACAGACAGAACGAACCAATCAGACCCTGGAGCAGTATCTCCGCTGTTTTATCTGCCACCTACAGGATGATTGGGTGGATCTACTTCCACTGGCTGAGTTCTCTTATAACAACTCTCAGAGCGCCTCCACTAAGCAGTCTCCTTTTTACTCCAATCTAGGTTATCATCCTAACATTCTTCCTCGATTTCCCATAGATACGCCCTTGCCGGCAGTGGCTGAAAGAATCACTTCTTTACAAAAGAATATGGATCTTCTAAAGGAAAATCTAGAATTGGCTCAGGAAAGGTACAAGAAAGCAGCAGATAAATTTCGTAAACCTGCACCAGCTTTCAAGGTAGGAGATTTGGTCTGGCTGTCAACCAGAAATCTTAAATTAAAGATTCCATCGTCTAAATTGGGACATAAGTACATTGGACCTTATAAGATCAATAAGATTATAAGTGCTGTTGCTTGTCGTCTTCAACTACCCAGAACTATGAGAATCCACCCTGTCTTTCATGTATCCCTACTAAAGGCTGCAACACCCAATACGTTTCCTGGACGTTCTTCTCCTTGCCCTGACCCAGTGCTGGTCGATGGTCAGGAAGAATTTATGGTGGAAAGGATTCTAGATTCCAGGTTGTACAGAAATCAGTTGTAATATTTGATTAAATGGCAGGGCTACCCAGTGGAGGACAACTCATGGGAACCAGTCAATAATGTAAATGCTCCTCGCCTGCTCCGCCAGTTTCATCAGAAGTACCCTGACAAGCCTGGTCTGAGGTCATCCGGAGGTTGTCCCTAAGGGGGGAGTAATGTAAGGTTCTTTGTCTCTGTTGACATGTTCCTTGAAACTCAGTTTTCCGTCGGCCATTTTGCTTTCTGTCTTTCTGCAGCTCTTGCCCTCAGTTAATATGGAGTTTCCAGTTTTCATGTTCCCGCCCTGATTCTTCCCTCTTGCTTCTTAAGCAGCCTCAGCTGAACAATCAGTGCTCCTGAATCAAGCCTCAGTCAGTCTGTGACCTGACTCCTGGAAGCCTTGGACTTGTACTCCAGCTATTCCCTACTGAGGAACCTTGGAACACATTTGGACTCTGGAAACCTGCTGTTTGGTGAATCCATGTTTGCAGAGGAATTACGGTACAGAGAAGAGAGCCTGAACCTGCTTTGGAGATTTATTGTAGTGCTTGAAGTTACTCTGGCCTGCTGTGTCTCCTGTCGCTGTTCCTGCAAACTGTGTGAACTTTTCAGCATGCTTGTATGAAGTAATACAAGTCATTTCATTTCAACCTATGTCTCCTGTGTTTTCCTCGCACCCAAGCACAAGACGCTATAGGAACTGTACACTATACATGACACCTGAAAGGCCTGAGCAATAATTCACCTGGGGTAACCCCTTTCCTTGAAGCGAGATGTGAGTGATTTAGCCTCAGTGAAGAACTGATCACTTTCACTGCAGTTCCTTTTCACATGGTAGAACTGCCCCTTGGTATACCATTTCGGACATGTGGTGGGTGAAAACTGTTATATTGAAGCAGACTGAAGCAGTGGCCTTCCGGAAAAGGGAAGTGCAAACTCGTGCACCCTTCTTGGTAATCCGCAGATCCAAGAAATCCACCATGTCACCGAAAACACTGGAAGTGAGAGAGATATTCCATGGGTTACAATTGAGATCTGCAATGAATTTCTCACACTCAGTTGTAGAATCAGACCAAAAAAATAAAACGTTGGCAATATAACGATACCATCTGACCACGTTTGTTTGGAAAGAAGGTAAATGACGTACATGAGTCTCTTCCCACCAATCTAAAAATAGGTTGGCGTAAGATGGCGCACATCTGGCACCCATGGCGGTGTCAGAGATCTGCTTATAGAACGTGCGATCAAAGACAAAATAATGATTCTCAAGTATAAACTTGAGTAAATCAAGAATGAATGAGTCGTGTAATCGGTCACCTGTTGTTCTCGAGTCCAGAAATAAAGACGTCCTGTAAACCCAAGGAATGTTCAATGCATGTATAGAGAGATTCAACGTCCATCTTAATCATCAAAGTATCCTCATTCAGGGAAAGTCCATCTAGTAGGTTAACAAGATGGGAAGAATCTCTGATATATGAACCTAAGGAAAGAACAAAAGGCTGCAGGTAAAAATCTAAATACACACAGGGACGTTCAAATAAGCTTCCAATACCCGAGACAATGGGTCTTCCCGGGAGTTCTTGCAACGGCTTATGGACTTTTGGAAGCATATAGAAGGTGGGCACCAACGGATATTTAGTGGTTAAAAAATCACGTTCCTTTTTATTAATGGTGCCCAAATCAAAAGCCCTTTTCAACAATTTATCAATTTGAACGTCTCTGTAGGATCTGTTGGTAATGCCCTATAGCAAGTCACATTACCCAATTGTTTATGTGCTTCAACCGGCCAGAGGACCGCATTTCACCCCTTTATCCGCTTCTTTTATTATGAAGGATTGATTATTCTGTAAGTTCTTCAAAGCTTGTTTTTCCTTCCTACTCAGATTGTTCCCTTTATTGACATCCACAGACAAATCTTGGCTGTCACGACAGGTGGTGTTATAGAAAATTTCAACTGCCGGAAAGAGGGCGTGGCTTGGGACAGTAACCTTTCTGAAAATTCAATTCTCTTACTTGATCCATGTTGATTCTCTGCCAACAGATCAAGAAGATCATGAAAAGTCTGTCGGTCCTCTTCCGGGAAAGTATCAATGATGGACGGTTGATGATACAACAATTTAAATGTGACTTGTCTACAAAAGAGATATAAGTCCTTAATTAATTCAAATTTATCTAGTACTTTTGTGGGTGAGAATGAAAGCCCCCTGTATAGAAGGCTTATTTCATGCTCAGACAGTGGGTAACTAGATAGATTAATGACCTGATGTTTACCTGCAACCAAATGGCTCTCCAGCATCCATGTCTCTTTGGCATCTAAAATCTTACAGAAGTAACATGGAGTTCCTCTCTAAATACCACTGAGATAATGAACTTACTGAGAGATCAACTATATGGACAAAATTATCGCCCGAACCACAGGATCTTCGCATTCAGGCTTCTCGAGTCTCTTTGCCCCCGGTGTATAACATGCAGCCCCTCACCACGCTGTCAGCCCCTACTACTATGGGAAAGAATGGCTCTGAAGAGCTCGCTGAATTCTCAGTACGTATATATAGAAAGTGATCCCGAAAACCTGGATTTTAACGGGACGGTGCCATTGACTTGTGTGGAGTTGACGGAGCCTCTGTGCACTATGTAGCCCTGGGGCAGACACAGACACGGTGCACTATATGGGCCCTCTGCAGTCCGGCAGCTCATCACAATGCACAATCCCGCCTGCATTGGAGGGAGAAGTGGCCCCCTGCCTCTTGGGCCACTCTACGGCTGCACCAATAGTATATCCACCCTTGGTTTAACAGTATTGGTCTTTTTTAATTATGTGCAAAATGTTGTAAAACGCCAATTTTTTTTATTTTATTTTAGAATTTTTTGTCACTTTAGTTTAAAAAAAGCTTGCGATATGCACACTGTCAGGATTCTCTGGTGTTGCCGGTGAGAGCAGTGGTCACGTAGCTGCAAGTGTGCTATTTGCATAAGTCATATATTCAGACTAGAAGTGCTCCTCCCCTCTCAGTGCACTTCTATTCAGAGAAAACGTCCACAACTAGTTGGTAGGTGGCCAGAAGTATGCAAATCACATAACTGCAGTCACATAGCAGAAGTGTCTACATACTTTCATCCCAAGCCTCGACAACCCCTTTAAACGGAACCTATCGTCATGTTGCCCAAGTCACAATTGGAGTATTTCAGAGGCGATACTGTGTGAAGATTCCCCCGGCGGTCGGCTTCTCCTCGCAGGACTAGAGGGAGTTGACAGGTCTCTCGCTAAGTACACACGTGTGAAAACCCTGTCAATCACCTGGAGTGGGGCAAGGAGAAGCCGGCCATGTCCTGCTTCGGAGTAGTCTACCTAAGGGTCCTTCCGTATCTATAAATTACGTTTAACATACCTGGGCACGATCCAAGTGATAATTTATGTTTCCCGTGATTTGGGCAGCATGAATTAATTGTCAGATTCCTAATATCACTTGGTGCCCTCGTCACTCTGCACAGAGAAGGTCACCACAGGAAAGTAACTGAATGGAACATTTCATATTTTCATTGAATTCATTTGGAAGGATGTTGACGACAAAAGGACAGTTTGGATGTAGACCACAAATAGTATGAAGTCAGAATGTTCTAACGTTTGGTGTCATTATTGGGCCTTCTACACATTTGATGGCCAAATAACCAGAAAAAAATCCTACCTGCCAACTCCCCCAGAGGGTGCAGGAGACTCCCAGAAAAAGTGGTGTCCTGCAGGAGAAACAGCAAATCTCCTGAACACTTCCCTTTGCTCTTTGGTGCAGTCACTGACAGATGTGTGTCCCTGATATGACAACAACCAGCAGTGATTACCTGCTCCAAACATCTGAAGGCCATCTGATGGCTGTGTATTGTTACTCCTTCTACGTACTAATCAATGACATCTTAAAGTGCCAGTGTCAGAAGAATTTTAGATGCAATGATGTCTAAGCAAAATCAGAATAGTGTGCATTAAGGGCCCACTACACAGGTCTTTACGTTTTGGAGTGCTTACATGCCCACATAAGAGATATGCATGTAGCATCTCTCCTCCTGTCAATGTGCAGCTATTTACTACATTGATTTATTGATGTAGATACATAACAATTGTATTTTAGGTATACTTGCTTTTTTAGAGGCCCCAAAAATTCTGCAACTTTATAGGCACAGTCATGGGTACCTAGCTTGTGCCTGTTTAGAGTAAGAACAAAGAAGCACTTTGGCCATTTATGCATCATAATACCAGGTGTGATATTTGTACTGTATAGTTTTTCCATTGCTTTACAATCTGAGTATGTCTTTAGTCGCTTTTGTCTTATGAAAATACAAAGATTCTGGAATTTGTAGACATTTCAGCTCAGCATATACGTCTACTAACTATAAGATAGCACTCCATGGATTCCTATAAGCTTTGAAGGCACCTCCTTTATGTTAATGTCTTGTCTTTTTGATTGCTATTTTTCCATTGCCTATTAACTAGGAAAGAAGCAAGAATACTGATCCCATAGAAGTGATTGAAGATGTGGTCACACATACACTATTCCTCCCTTCCAATTTGACACAGGAGCCTCATTCTTGTGATGAGCGTCCATATGGCTGGGCCTTCAGGAGTCATACAGGAGAGTGCAGGAGAGAGAGTTCCCCTTGAAGTAAATATAAAAAATGTCCACAACTAGCTGACCCTAGTGACGGCTTTGGTCAACCAGAAATTGTATTATTTGACAATTTTTAAAGGGCCCATAACAATACCTTTTTTGCCCCCTTTCAATTTCACAGGGTATACAATTGAAAAAGGGCTTGTGTAGGAAAACCCTAAGAATTTATCCCCATATACTCAACGTTCTATAAACATTTATAGTACATCCTATTGATAGGCTTAAAGGGAACCTGACATGAGATTCCTGCCCATGAACATCAGGCACCATGACTCAGTCCCTGGCTGCATTGTGCAGTTCTGTATATTTTAGGAAACGTTTTTTTGAAAGCCGTTTGAGGTGATACGTCACAGATGATTAGCCCAAGTGTCCGGTCCCCAACAGCTTCTCCTGCCATGTTCTCTATGACTGACAGGTCTCTCTCTGTTTCTAGGTAAACACCGGAAAGTCTAGGGGCGGAGGAAGGGGAAAAGCCTCCAGAGACTGGACACTTGGTGGTGTTTGTGGCCTATAAAAGCCAATATGGCTAAATGATTGTTAACTAGTAAGTTACAATCTGTACTAATATAGGCCTACCAGCTCCAGTGCCTCTATTCACTGGACACCTCTCAGTTCCTGGGTTCATGTCACTGCACTTTTGGTTTTGTGGGAGCCCCTGTCCCTCTAAACAAGGGCGGCCATGATAAGGAGAAGATGTTTGTGCACATATAGCCATATTTAAAGAGGTTGTCCACTACTGTAACATTAGGATAGGTCATCATTCTGATTGGAGTGGGTATGACACCCGTCCGATCAGCTGTTCTCGGAGCCGATGGCAACTGCTCAGTTACGTAGCTGCTCCATCTACTGGTAGTGGCCGCGGCCAGGTACTGCATGTACGCCTCTATTGATTTGGATGCTAACCTCTTTATACAAATGAGGGGCCACCTGTTGATGTACAGGGGGCAAATCATGAGGGTGACCACTCTGTGCAATGCTAAGGGATGCAAAGAATTAAAAAAATTACTTTGCTGAATTCAGGCTGCATTCTGCATATAACCATATAAGCATAGAATAGACGTAGACTTCTACTATAAACCTTCTATTTATAAAGGGAAAAATATTTATGGAAATTACTTTATAGATCAACATTGGTTCTACCAAGTGTACCGGTAGCTCCGAAATAATCAGTTGTAACCATGGCGGTTATCCCTGTGCGGTGCATGTGGGCCAGATGCCTCCTAGCCCTCAGGTAGGCATGCATAATCCAGCATCTTCTCACAGTCATTTGGTATGCACGCTATGGATCATTTTCCTTTTGGAACATCCTCTGCTCCACCCCAAGTGGAGCCCATCCCCATTAAGCACACCGCTCTGTCACCAAGTGTCCAACTCTCCGACCTCGGTGGGAATAAGGCGAGGAGCAGTGACTAATCACAGATCTCTCTGGGGCACAAGGAAAGGCCATGAAGGATTAGGTTGTCAGTAGTCAGCATGACAGCAGTCAGGGCTGTCACTGTCAGGCATGATTAGCTCACTGACTATCTCCTCCCACTGTGCTTTTCACCCAGGGCCTGCGCCAGATTCTGCTGGAGAAGAGGATTCCTTTCCCACGCAAGCATCATGAGACAGTTCAGCTGCAAATCAGATGCAGTGTCAGCTCAGTGCAGCCATCAGCAGAGCCAGACTGCAGGCAATCCAGGCGGTGCCACACAGCTACTGCACCATGCCCCGGCTCCACACTGGGACCAGTACATTTACTGACCAGCTTAGCCCTGGGATGTGATCGGCAGTAATAGAGGATATTGATTCTACTGCATGGAATGTTCTCATATCCCGCACCGACATTTCTTAGTTAAAGAGAATCCGTCACCATGAAAATGTTTGCTATCTGCAGGGCACCATGTTATAGAGCAGGAGAGCGGAGCAGATTCATATATAGTTTTGAGAGAAACATTCAGTATAATTTGTCCTTTCATCATTTAGATTTCTGCTTTTTCTGGGGTTTTTGGTCCAGTGCGTGGTCCTCTCTTTGTGAGTGATGGGTGACTGGTAGATTGGAGCAGAAAGATTCACACAGTCGTGATCCAGCGTCCAGTCTGGTCCTCTGTGGCAGGTCACAGGTCTATAAGAACGTATGGACCAAGGGTGATGATGCCCTGAACAATGCACTATGCTGGACCGGAAGCAAGCAGAGCAGGAAATACTGGGAGCGACAGCCAGGAGCGTAGACAAACACGGGAGAGCAGATGAAGGGTTAAACTGATGGACTGAACCAGGATGAGTAGGCAGGTTTAATCAGTGGCATTAGCAGAGATGATTGCAGTGTAATGTGAAAAGTCTCTAAATAACAGCTCATAATGCATACAGCAGATGATGGGTTAATAAGCAGGTCTGAGAAGCAGTAGATGCAAGCTATAGAAAATAGATCAGCTTGCAGAGAACATTCTCTAAATAATAGTTTGTAATGCTTACAACAGATAAATGGTTAAGCAAAAGGTTTAAGAAGCAGTAGTAGATGGAAGTTGTAGAGAGTGAGATCACAGGAGTGTGCAAAGAAGAGTGCAGCTAAAGGAACTGGGTGTTGGCAAATGGCAACTGAACACAACACTGACTAAGTACTCAGTACTCAGACACCACATGTATGTGTAATTTTCCTCCTGGTACTCTGGTTTCCTCTCTCACTCCAAAGCAGAGGAGTAGCTAGGGGTTCAGCTCAGAGGGGGTGAAATATTTGAGTGGGCCCCTAACCAGGTACCTGTGTGTACAACTATGGTGGTGCAGCCTAATCATAGGTATAGGGGAACCTCTGCAGATGACTATGCTGTTACTGAAAATCTCTATACAAAGATTGACACTGATATCACCACCTTACAGTGATCATATAGTGGTAGATCACAGTGTTGCAGAACACATAAGAGATTACAGCACAGCTACGGATGGTGACTTACAGCTGACTTTCTGATGGAGTCCTTCACTTTTTCCAACTTCTCCATCTGGTCCAGACCGATATCACGACTTCTCCAGCCGTGACTCGTCTGCAGAGATTACAACAAACACACTCGACTTCTCACAATTCCAGCACCGTCCTCATCTACTCCCAACCTGCACAAACTCCTCATCCTCCTGATACTCCAATGCTGAGCCGCTGCTGCCGTATGTGACCCTATTACTGATTCTCCCAGTACCCCACATAACAATGCCCACCATTGTGCCTCTCACAAAGTAAAATGCCTTCTTTGTTCACTTTTGATGGCAAAGTTGTGGCTAAAAAGAATTATTGCCCTGTTGCCCCAGAAAACAGTGCCCACATTTTGCCCTAGAAAGTAGTAATGCCCCCAGTATGCCCATATGACAGTCACAATACCCTGAGTGTCCCTATAACATTTATGCTTCTTAAGTATCCACTTAACATTTATTAATGTCCAGAGTCTCCATTACATAGTTCCCCTCTACACAGCATGTTGCCACCTACAGTTCCCACCTACACAGCATGATGGGCCACGCAGTAGCCGCCTCTCACTTTATGACAACTGTCAGTAGCCCCTACTGTATTATGGGCCTAAGTAGTCCCCTCACACTATATGCTGCCCCCAGTATTCCCCCCACACTGTATGATGACCCCGAGCATTCCCACCACACTGTATGATAGCCATTAGTAGCCCCCCAGACTGTATGATGGCCCCCTAGTATTCTCCCCACACTGCATGATAAAAAAAATCTGAGGAGTCCGCTGGCAGACAGTACCAATGTGTGGGCGGAAAAAAACGGTGTGTCATCACGCCGCCCTAGGTTCGCCCACGCGTCTCTCTGCCCCACCGCAAAGTTTAACTGTATTGGCTTGGTGTGCACGCCGATACGGTTTAGCGTGACGGTAGCTTCGGGTGGGCCCCTCTGAGCGGTAGCTACACTACTGCTCCAAAAACATGCTGATAGGGAATTTCGATTGTGAGCCCCAATGATGACAGTGATGATAATGTCTGTAAAGCCTTGCAGAATTAGTGGCACTGTATAAGAAAACAAAATAAATCAGTATATCAGCCTTAAAAGGGATGTCCACTACTCGGTTAATACCTTCTCAATCCCTATTTTTTTTTCCAGTAAACTAATAACACTTCTACGCACCGCCGGCGCCATTCCAGTGGTGTCAGCACTGGCCCTCCCGGGGCTCCTAAGGACATAATTGACATTCAGAGGCAGTCAGAAGGCAGTAGGAGCTCTGATTTCCTCCGGATGTCTTGATTTGTCCGAAGGAGGGAAGAGTAAAGCCAGCACTGACTAGCCACAGGCATCATGTGGCATAACAATATCGCGAGAGTCCCAGGAGAGCCAGTGCCGACACCGCTGAAGCAGCACTGGAGGTGAGCATACGTGTTAGTATATTACTGGAGAGAAAAAGGGATTCAGAAGAGGTTGTCTGAGTAGTGGCCGACACCTTTAAATGGTCTTGGATGATGTCAGGGACATCAGAGCCCCTTGTGAAGCACTATTTGGAGTACAGCAAACATTGAATACCATAGTGGAATGGAACAGAGCCAAACCCTGGAGTTGAGACTGGTGCAGATCATCCTCCCTTCTGTAGTCAGCATCCTGGGCACCTCTTGCACTTTCTAGGACCATTATTATATACAGTGCAATGAACATCATGACATTGTGGGGTCTAGTAAGCATAACATGTAGCCAGGATGATGGGCTGAGGATGTTGGCCACAGAAGAGAAAACTGCCATGGAGGACTAGACTGGATGATGCACTAAGGCAGCACAAATCTTTTTGCTCAACTCCACTGACTAGCTCAAATCAATAGCAAGACCAGCACCCTTTTCTGTATCATAAAGGGAGTCAGTCAGATACAAAGAGGGAGGAGGAATCTCTTTGTTGTGTTAAAACAAAAATAGAAGAAAAGGTGCCACAACCGAGGAACGCGTAATCGGGATTTCAGTACAGAGTTCAGAACGAAAGTAAACAAGCCAACTTTACTAATTTTCATTTGTGCCACAGGTAACTTTTCTTTCTTCCCTGGCCATCCCCATTAATACACTGTAGTAATCACAAATTATAAACTGTTGTAATTGTCAAAAAGGTGTGAAGACCAATGCCGAAAATTGAAGCTCCTCACTAGACTGGCCACCTAGAAAGGTCCAGGGGAAGTCTGTGAAGTGAAGCCCATGTTGCTGGGGTTTATCTCTTTTTGTCTTTTTTCACTAATATCCTATTGTTGCAGCTTGTGTGTGATGATAACACTATATTTTACCATGTAATTAATGCTTGAGTCATTTCCTCCTGTGAGCCCAAGGTTCCCCTATTACTGTCAGACACCATGGTTTGGCTGGTTTCACATGTTGTGGCCACAGAGAGGCAATGAGAATCAGGGAACCATGTGGCAAAACTACACTTTGCTACTGCAAATTTCCAGCAAGTAGAGCTTCATATGTCCTTGCTATGAAACCCCTATAAATTCACAGTTGTGCCATGCAGGCAACTACCACGCCATGGTTTAATGATGTGGATCTAAGGCACCTTGTACATTGCGTTCTTGGCCATGTTCAGCTGTCCGTGAGGGCTTACGTCCGTCTGAATCCCCCCGCAAAACGGGATTTGGGTGTATGCGCCGACGGGCCGTTGATTATAAATGTATGTGCCTACTAGAGGTGGACACTCAGACGCAGTCTACCAAGTCTGAATATCCACCTCCAGTAGGTGTATACACCTTAAAATGATGCATGACGGAGCACACGTTGACTCTGTTGGCACCATTATAGGTAATGGTCATGTGGGCGCATACATACTAATCCTGCTTTGCGAGGGGTTCGGACGCAAGCTCTGACAGGACCACTGAATGAGGGCAAGAACGCAATGTGAGACCACCCTAATCCTTAATTTAGGGCTGTTTCACACATCAGTCTGTTTGGTACATGTGCTATCCGTTATTTTTGTGGATAGATCACGGACAAATTCCAATTAATGCACCCTTTTCACGTGTCTTTTTTTTGCAAAGTGATTGTCAGCACAAAAAAAAAACAAAAAACATAGACATGTCCTACTTTGCTCCATACTGTGTATCCAACTCTCCAACGCAAATCAATAGCCCTGTGTAAAAAAAATGCACGTAGACTTCATCTGTGGGCTTAGGAGAAGCCAAGAAATTGATTTGTTCATACGAGAAAAATGGGTGCATCACGGAATGTAAGAACTGATGCACATAACAGCGATGTGTCCAGCACACTGACAAAACATGGACCATTTTTCACGTTTGAGATAAAAGACCTGAAGTGTGAAACCGGCCTAAGTGCCATTAATTCAGAGACTGCAGCAGAAGGGATGTACGTATGGTGAAACTCTGCAGGTGTGACCGTAAGAGAGTGGAAACATCCTCTGAAGACCGTAATTGAGGCTTTCATGTATTTTCCATTTGCTGAGTTGTACTATTGTTATTACCTATTGATTGCACTGTGAATTAGTATGGTTCATTGGCTAGCCTTGGTGAATAATACCTGATTATTACTGCACATCGCACCTTTAAGAACAGGTTTTAGATCAAGAGAAAATCAACAGATGAGCAGTAGAACCTTCCAGGTTGGGAAGAGACTTTAGGTTTACTGAAGTAGAGAGCCGTGAGATTCAGAGAGGCAGAAGACCAGATACGAAATAAAGAGAGTAAAGCTTAAAGGGGTTATCCAAGACTATTTCATTTTTTTTACTATTGGCCTTAGAATTAACAGTAGTTGCTGAATACCTGCCTGTTGTACCTGGTGCCGGCACGTAGCGGTCATGGATCACAATTCATTGGCTTCTGCTGATGTCATGTCGACAGAGCCATGGCTTCTCTTCCGCTCTGCTCTGTTGACAGGGTGTAACTGCTGACGTCATGCTGATTGTCAGCCGGCTCCCTACTGATTAACTGTGGGTAGCCAGCTGTCAATCAGCATGACATCGGCAGTCACGCCTCAACAGAGCATAAGAGGGAAAGCTGCTCTGTTGATGTTGAGCTGTTGAAATCACTAGCAGGAGCAGTCATTGACTGAGCCGGCGTCGGGTAGAACAAGCGGGTAGTTGGCAATTACCTGCCTGTTTTTTTTTACTTTTTTTTTTTACTATGGGCCTAAAACTAAGTCCTGGAAAAACCCTTTAAGTAAGAATTAAGGAGAGGCCCCACGTGAATCATTAATTGGAGCATCGGTGGAAGAGAGTGCTGGCCAGTTACAGTGGTGGAAATTTGGGTGCAGTCTGCAGCAGACACTACAAGTACATATCTTTCTAGCAGCATGAGGACACACCAGAAATCTTGTGGAAATCCCTGTGAGGACTGGGGACTGTGGCCCAGAGTGGGCACTGGAACGTGTGCGCCATTCTCTTTGATGCAGAAGAGGTCTGACAGGAAAAAGCGAGAGGGAACGATGGCAAGTCTCAGAGAAGCTGCGTTGTTGGATGGTGAGTCACTAGGACCAGCAGAGTCTATGAGACAGGGACCATCTGGGTGGAATAGAGGCTGCACCTCATGATGTACTGTGTGAGTGGAACCACAATTGAAGGGTGCTGTGCCCGGTACCACATATCACATACTGCTGCATCTAAACTGTTTAGTAAAGTGAACTTTGTTGAAATGAACCAAGTGTCTCCTGATGTGTGTGACTGATCCTTGACCCATGGACCTGGTGCAGCGGAGGCTTCAGGCCTGAACATGAGGCACAGCATAACATGGAGGGAAGGAGACACTGCATGTAAGTGGGGTGTCGGGGTGAAGAGAAGCAGCAGCAGGCCCACAGCACCAGCCCTGAGCTCCGCTTCATGTATACAGTGAGACCTGTCAATCGGCCAGAGCGGTGCAGTGGGAAGCTGGCTAATGGCATTACAGGAATACTCATGCCTATTCCTATGGTCTCTGGACTTCAAATTATGCTTTCTCTGAAAGAACAAAGTGTTTCAGAGGAAAACATTTCTGGCTGCAGTCGCACACTCAGGCTTTGATTTGTGGTGCTTGTGGTTTGGGCAGCATGAATCGACAGGTTACCATTAAAAATGCTAAATATATATATTTTTTGCTGGATGGTGCAATATTGTCTTGCCCAGTTGGCAGTCATGTACTCCCTTTCAGCAGGAGGTTTCCTATTGCTGGTTCGCCTGGTGAGGTGGATTCACAAAGCCGCAGGTCAGAATAGACACACAGGACCCAGGGCATTGGCACAGTCATCTGGAGGGCACATGGGAGAGCAAGGAATTGAGTACACTGGAAACCATAAAGCCAAGAAGACAGACCAGAGGGAAAAGGCAAGTCTGAAACAGCACATGTAGGAAGGCAGAAAAAACACTAATGCCAGAGTCCAATAGCCGTTTGTTTGCCTACTGCAACCAATGCATTAATCCAGAAGGAAGCTAGAAAAGGGTTAATCTACAAGGACTGGGGGTGTGCAAGAATCACAGGAGAATTGCAAGGTGGCTGCGCAATGTGAATGGACGGTGAAGCAATCCAAACAACTGGACCCAAGTGTTGTGAATGTGTTAGAAATGAATTCTGAGCAGAAGCTCCCTCTGGTGATTACAAACAGTACTGAACCATTCAATGAAGATTGTGAAGATTGGCAATCAGGAGTTACAGACTGGTCTTATATAAGGGAGGTTCCCTCCCATCAGGGTTGCCGGTGATCAATTGTTCTTGTCTCAACTTTAGTTCCTGGTTCACTTGGAAGCTTGCTGAGTCTTGCCTGCATCTTCTGCTAACAGATAAGATATTTTCTGCTTTTATTTTTGTGCTTGCTTTTTGCATTTTTTCCTGTACTTCTGTGGAGGTCAGCCAGGTCCCATCCGGGGGCTTGTGCTCCTCTCAGTTTATCTTAGCCACTGTTATTTGTTCATTTGCCTTTTCCAGTTTTTTCAATGGCTGCGGCTTAGTTTTGTTACACCAGAGAACTAATTTAGGTGGTAGAGGTCGTGTGATCTCAGGTGTTTTTGCAATTAGTAGAGTTGGTATTTTTTTAGGGTTTTTTGGATTGCAGTAACTGTCCTTCCTATCCTTTTCTTTCTAGGAAGATTGGGCCCCAACGTTTGCTCATACTATTTTCTGTCTGTGTCTGTATTTCCTCTTGTCTAACCGCCATTACATGTTTGAGGGCTTTCTATGTTCTTTGGGGATCTGCTCCGGGGCAGATAGCTTTCCTCTTTCTATCTTTAGGTGTAGTTAGCCTCTCGGGCTGTGACGAGGCGTCTAGGACCAACGTAGGTACGCTCCAAGGCTGCCTTTAGTTGTGGTGGTTAGTCAGGGTACTGCAATCCAGTAGTCTCCAACCTCTCTGGTGTATTGCCGTTTTTGCCTGCTCTTCTCAGCTACCAAATCATAACAGTATCACCGGCCAAACTGAAAATTATATGGTACTCACAGAAGGGAAAAATAGTGTGAAAAAAAAAAAAAAGTTGTCAGAGATTTTTTTTTTCTGTTTGTTGCATTTTTTTTTCCCTCTGTTTCTCTGGGTGCTGAGGATTTTTTTTTTCTCTCAATAGAGTTTGCACAGTTGTCTGGCCGTGTGGATCAGCTTGCCATTTAAGTTCGGAGTATTGCTACCTATCTTGCAGGGTTGCCGGTTGTGGAACCTAGGATCCCCATGCCAGATTTGTTTTTAGGGGATCAAGCTAAATTTCTGAATTTCAAAAATAACTGTAAGTTGTTTTTTGCCTTAAAACCTAAGTCCTCAGGGAACGCAGCACAGCAAGTTTAAATTGTCATCTCTCTCTTGCGCGGCGATCCTCAGGATTGGGCTTTTTCCCTGACACCTGGGGACCCTGTTTTGAGTAATGTTGATGCATTTTTTCTGGCTCTGGGGTTATTGTACGATGAACCTAATGTCACTGATCAAGCTGAAAAAACCTTGTTGGCATTAAATCAGAGGCTTGAGGACGCTGAGTTATACTGTCAGAAATTCCGAAAGTGGGCAGTCCTGACCAAATGGAATGATGATGCTTTGGCAGCCCTTTTTCGGAAGGGTCTGTCAGAGAATGTAAAAGATGTTATGGTGGGTTTCCCTGCTCCCTCTGGTCTCAATGATTCTATGTCATTAGCGATTCAAATTGACAGACGTTTGCGTGAGCGTAGAGGTATGCGTGGAATAGTGTTGCCTTGTGAACCAGCTTCTGAACCCATGCAGTGTGATAGAGTGGCTTCTGGGGCACAGCGTCATGAGTTTAGAAAACGCAATGGGTTATGTTTCTACTGTGGTGACGCTTCTCATGCTATTTCAGTCTGCCCTAAGCGGGGAAGACATTTTGCATGCTCAGTTGTCTTGGGTAGTGTTCAGACTAAATTTCTGTTGACTGTTACCCTGATTTGCTCCCTGTCCACATTTTCTGCTCAGGCTTTTGTTGATTTGGGAGCAGCTATTAACCTGATGGATTTTGATTTTGCTAAACGTTGTGGGTTTCCCTTGATACCCCTACGGAAGTCTATTCCCCTACTGGGGATTGATTCTACCCCTTTGGCTGAGAATAAACTCCAGTTCTCTACTCAGGTGATAATGAGGGTTGAACCTGATCATCAGGAGAGTTGCAAATTTTTGGTGCTGTATAATCTGCATGACATTATTGTACTAGGTTTCCCTTGGTTACAGTCTCATAATCCTGTTTTGGATTGGAAATCTGTGTCTGTAACCAGTTGGGGCTGCCAATGTGTTGGTGCCAGCACTCCTGTTTTTTCTGCCTCTCCCCAGGCTCAGGATGTTCCTGACTTTTTGACTGATTTTTCTGATGTGTTTAGCGAAAGTAAATCTGCATCCTTGCCCCCCCATAGGAGCTATGACTGCGCTATTGAATTAGTGCCTGGTAGTAAATTCCCTAAAGGTCGCCTTTTTAACTTGTCTGTACCTGAACATGACGCTATGCGATCTTATATCAAGGAGTCATTGGAGAAGGGTCATATCAGACCATCCTCTTCACCCTTGGGTGCCGTTTTTTTCTTTGTGGCCAAAAAGGATGGTTCATTAAGGCCGTGTATTGATTATCGTCTCTTGAACAATATCACTGTGAAATATCAATATCCGTTACCCTTGATTTCTGACCTGTTTTCCAGGGTGAAAAGTGCTACTTGGTTTACCAAGCTTGACCTCAGGGGGGGCGTATAACCTTATTCGCATTAAGCACGGGGATGAATGGAAGACGGCATTTAATACCCCAGAGGGGCATTTTGAGTACCTAGTGATGCCCTTTGGGCTCACTAATGCTCCTTCCGTCTTCCAGTCCTTCATGAATGACATTTTCAGGGATTTTGTGGATAAATTTCTGATTGTTTATTTGGATGATATCTTGATTTTTTCTAATGACTGGGACTCTCATGTGAAACATATTCGGACTGTGTTCCAGATTTTGAGAGAGAATGCTCTGTATGTGAAGGGATCAAAGTGTCTTTTTGGCGTACAGAGGATCTCATTTCTGAGATTCATTTTGTCCCCATCTGTTATTGAAATGGACCGGTCAAGGTTCAGGCCATCTATGATTGGGTCCAACCTACTTCATTAAAGGCACTTCAGAGATTCTTGGGTTTTGCCAATTTTTATCGTAAATTTATTGGTAATTTCTCTGTTATTGTTAAACCATTGACTGATTTGACCAAAAAGGGTTCTGATGTGGTGAATTGGCCTCCTGAGGCAGTCTCTGCGTTTCAGGAACTTAAGCAGAGATTCACTTCTGCTCCTGTTCTACGGCAGCCTGATGTTTCTCTGCCATTTCAGGTGGAGGTTGATGCCTCTGAAATTGGGGCAGGTGCCGTTTTGTCCCAAAGAGATCCAGAGACCTCTAAAAGTAACCCTTGTGCCTTTTTCTCTCGAAAATTTTCTCCTACTGAACGTAATTATGACGTGGGTAATCGGGAGTTATTGGCCATGAAGTGGGCTTTTGAAGAGTGGAGACATTGGCTGGAGGGAGCCAAACATCAGGTGGTGGTCCTCACGGACCATAAGAATCTGGTTTATCTGGAATCAGCCAAGCGACTTAATCCTAGACAGGCCAGGTGGGCCTTGTTTTTCACACGTTTTAATTTTGTGGTTTCCTTTCTTCCTGGCACTAAGAATGTTAAGGCGGATGCCCTCTCGAGGAGTTTCCTTGCGGACTCTCCTGAGTTATCTGATCCTGCTGTTATTTTGAAAGAGGGTGTAGTTCTTTCCGCCATCTTGCCCAATTTGAGACTGGCTCTGGAAGGGTGTCAGGAGGATAAACCCGAGCGCTGCCCTATTGGGAAATTATTTGTCCCAGACTGGTGGAAAAAGAGTGTGATGTCTGAGATTCATTGTTCCGCGTTGGCCGGTCATCCCGGAATTTTTGGTACCAGAGACTTGGTTAGTCTGGTCCTTTTGGTGGCCTACTTTGTCTCGTGACGTCAGGGAATTTGTGCAGTCCTGCGAGACTTGCTCTCGCTCCAAGCCTTGCTCTCGCTCTAGTGGTTTGTTGATGCCATTGCCTGTGCCCAAGAGACCATGGACCCATATCTCTATGGATTTCATTTCCGACCTCCCTGTTTCTCAGAGAATGACCGTTATCTGGGTGATTTGTGATAGGTTTTCCAAAATGATACATCTTGTGCCATTACCTAAGTTACCTTCCTCCTCCGAATTGGTGCCTTTGTTCCTTCAGCACGTGGTTCGGTTACACGGCATTCCTGAGAACATTGTGTCTGACAGAGGAGTCCAGTTTGTTTTTAGATTTTGGAGGACTTTTTGTTCTAAACTTGGTGTTCAATTGTCTTTCTCCTCGGCTTTTCATCCTCAGACCAATGGACAAACTGAGAGAACAAACCAGACATTGGAGACTTATCTGAGATGCTTTGTGTCTGCTGATCAAGATGACTGGGTCTCTTTTTTGCCTTTGGCTGAGTTTGCTCTTAATAATAGGGCTAGCTCTGCCACTTTGATGTCTCCATTTTTTACAATTTTGGGTTTCACCCTCGATTTTCTTCGGGACAGACGGAGGCTTCTGTCTGTCCAGGTGTTGATTCTGTTGTGGAGCGTATGCAGCAGATTTGGGACCAGGTAGTGGAGAGGTTGTCCCTCTCTCAGGAGAGGGCCCAGCGGTTTACCAACCGGCATAGGACTGATGGTCCTCGGTTTGAAGTGGGGGACTTGGTCTGGTTGTCCTCAAGAAATATCCCTATGAGAGTTGCATCTCCTAAGTTTAAGCCTAAGTTCATTGGACCTTATAAGATCATGGAGATTCTTAATCCTGTTTCCTTTTGTTTACTTCTTCCAGGGACATTTAAGATCCATAACGTGTTCCACAAGTCCTTATTGAAGAGGTTTGTCGAGCCAGTGGTTCCTATGGCTGCACCTCCTGACCCTGTTTTGGTTGAGGGCAATCTGGAGTATGTGGTTGAGAAAATATTGGATTCTCGTTTTTCTAGACGGAAACTCCAGTATTTGGTTAAGTGGAGAGGTTATGGTCAGGAGGACAATTCTTGGGTGTTTGCTTCGGACATCCATGCTAGGAGACTGATCCGTGCGTATCACAGAGCTCATCCTGACCGACCTGGTTGCCCAAATGAGGGTTCGGTGACCCTCCTCAAGGGGGGGGTACTGTTGTGAATGTGTTAGAAATGAATTCTGAGCAGAAGCTCCCTCTAGTGGTTACAAACAGTACTGAACCATTCAATGAAGATTGTGAAGATTGGAAATCAGGAGTTACAGACTGGTCTTATATAAGGGAGGTTCCCTCCCATCAGGGTTGCCGGTGATCAATTGTTCTTGTCTCAACTTTAGTTCCTGGTTCACTTGGAAGCTTGCTGAGTCTTGCCTGCATCTTCTGCTAACAGATAAGATATTTTCTGCTTTTATTTTTGTGCTTGCTTTTTGCATTTTTTCCTGCACTTCTGTGGAGGTCAGCCAGGTCCCCTCCGGGGGCTTGTGCTCCTCTCAGTTTATCTTAGCCACTGTTATTTGTTCATTTGCCATTTCCAGTTTTTTCAGTGGCTGCGGCTTAGTTTTATTACACCAGAGAACTAATTTAGGTGGTAGAGGTCGTGTGATCTCAGGTGTTTTTGCAATTAGTAGAGTTTGTATTTTTTTAGGGTTTTTTGGATTGCAGTAACTGTCCTTCCTATCCTTTTCTTTCTAGGAAGATTGGGCCCCAACGTTTGCTCATACTATTTTCTGTCTGTGTCTGTATTTCCTCTTGTCTAACCGCCATTACATGTTTGGGGGCTTCCTATGTTCTTTGGGGATCTGCTCCGGGGCAGATAGTTTTCCTCTTTCTATCTTTAGGTGTAGTTAGCCTCTCAGGCTGTGACGAGGCGTCTAGGACCAACGTAGGTACGCTCCACGGCTGCCTTTAGTTGTGGTGGTTAGTCAGGGTACTGCAATCCAGTAGTTTCCAACCTCTCTGGTGTATTGCCGTTTTTGCCTGCTCTCCTCAGCTACCAAATCGTAACACCCAAGAGTCTCAATACTAGGACACCTCTGTGTTTCTATCTGACCTGAAAAGGCCTAAGGGAGATGATGTCGCAGAGATGCCGGGTAACTTGTAAAACCTGACATGGAGCACAGCAAAGGGCAGTGGTAGTTGAGGAAGAGCGCCGAGCACAATGTAGCTGGGACAGGTGTTTAACAGTACCCTCTCAAACGAGTCAGTAATAGAAGACTGAGGATGCTAAGCATGAAATCTTGGGAGCAAGACTGAAGCATTAATTTCCTTTTTGGGTACCCAGCATCTCTCCTCACAGCCGTATCCCTTCCAGTAAATCAAGTGGAAAAGATTCCCTTCAACGTTTTTACAGTCCAGAATTTGGTTGGTCTTATACTCCCTGCCTGGATCAGAGGCAGAAGCAGGTGCTGTTTTGACAGTAACAATGCATTACGGACCAGAGGACATAGAAAAGGGTCATGAAAAGCATTAAAGGTTTTTTAGGGCAAGAGGTAGTTTTACACGGAAAGTGACCAGATTAGTTTGAAGAATAACTTGGAATGGGCCAATGAATTTAGGAGTCAAGTATTTGCCATAGGTCTTTAAACTGATGTTTTGATAACAAGCCAAACCTCCTCTCCGAGTACGTCTTTGTTTTTGCTCCAGTGCCGTCAAATTGGATTGTACCTCCGTCTTGATTGTTATGAATATTCTGAGAGATGCCGTTCACAGCAGGAAGTACGATAGGCCTTTAGGTGCAATTGGCAGGGGAAGATGAGGTTCTCAACCATGCACTGTAATATTTGGAATTTCCAAGAAGGCACTGAAACTGAATTGTTGTGGGTGAATTCAGCACAAATCCAGACAAATTAGCTTGATGGAAGTTGGAGAAAATTTGAAAATATTGCTCCATGGACTGATGATCCATGATTTTCTCAGTCTACCCATTATTTTGGGGTGATAAGCTAAGAAGAAGTCCAAGGAGATCTTTAAGTTCTTGCAGAGCGTCCCCCTAAACTGCGAAACAAATTGCACACCAAGATCATAGACTGTGAGAGCTTGGAGGCTATAGAACTGGAACATTTCTTTACAAATATATCCTTGAGCTCACTGTGGAGCAGATGAAAGACCTGAAACTGGAAAAAACAAGTCATCTTGGAGAAATAGTCCACTATGACCCAGATAGTAGTGAATGCTTACACTTAAGAAAAATCAACAGCTGTGATCAGAGCCCAGCTACGGCTACTGGTGTTAGACGCAAAAGCTGGGTGTATATGATAGCCTGCATCTACTGCGTGTTGAGGGTGCTCGTCCATGGAGCAGCCGGATGTCAGACTCCCACCAATCTGATATTACTGATATTCCTTGTGGATAGATCTATGATAAGTTAGTCCTGGACAAACCAATTATAAAGGATCTAGTGGTCACGATTCCTCTGCTCAGAGTGTCTGGGACTCGGTGATGGACAGCTCTGTCATCCTATCCTGTGCTGGGACATGCTGAGCTGTCGGTGCTTTTATTGACAGCTCGGTTGACCTATCTGAGACTGGAAGGGGCATAGATTTCCACAGGTGCTCCCTGTTCTTGGTAATTGCCCTGCTATTCAGGTGAGCTGTCTGGCCCAGATCACTGCCAGTCAAAAGCTTGTTCTAAGCTTGTGCTCCCTGGTGTGTGTTCACCTGTTCCCTGTTCTGTAAGTTCTGATCTGCTGCTGCTGACCTTTGGACCATGTTCTGACTACTCATTTGTGTTTGCCCCTTTGTATCTGATATTCTGCTGCTGACCTTTGGACGTGTTCAGACTACCCGTTTGTTATTGCCCCTTTGTATCTGATATTCTGCTGCTGACTTTTGGACTGTGTTCAGACTACCCGTTTGTTATTGCCCCTTTGTATCTGATATTCTGCTGCTGACCTTTGGACGTGTTCAGACTACCCATTTGTTATTGCCCCTTTGTATCTGATATTCTGCTGCTGACCTTTGGACGTGTTCAGACTATCCGTTTGTTATTGCCCCTTTGTATCTGATATTCTGCTGCTGACCTTTGGACCGTGTTCTGATTACCTGCTGGTTATTGCCCCTTTTCTTATCCTCTATTTCTCTGGTATTCTGACCCTGGCATGTGACCTGACTTACGACTTCGTATTTTCCCCTGGTTTACTACATGCTTTTTTGGTATTGACCCCGGAACGTCTGACTTTGCTGACTCGCAGCCTGTCTGTGGGTTGTGACTAGCGTCACACTAGTGTGATTAATTAAACGGGCTATCTAGACAAAAAGTAAAACTCCTTCAGGGGCTTGGAGCTGTAAGAATAACTAAGTGACACTCGCCTACCGGTACTCAACTGGATCCAGCAGCCAGACTGCTGCGGCCTGTGATTGGCTGCAGTGGTCAGTTGATTCAAGCAGCGCGTCAGATGTTTTTTTGTGATGAAGCAAGGGTCCTGCTGCTGTTGGAATTGTGACATCTCCTTTTCCTGGGTCAGCGCACAATAGATCGGTCTTCACTGGACTCAGATAGGTGCCGGTAGGTAAGTTTTAGTTAGTTTTTACTTCTCCAAGGTCCTAGGGAAGTTTTCCTTTTGCCAAGATTATCATTTTAATGCCTGATATTGTTCTCAGGGGAGAAACAGAAGAGTCTGGCTGTGGATTACTTTGCTCTGTTGACTCATTTTCAGTTTTGGAAATCTTGCTTAGCAGCTGTTGATCAACGTACGATGTCGAATGTGCGGTCCTTGTCTTTTATTAGAGTTATATCATCAGACATAGAGATGTCTCAGTTAAAAGGGTTGTTGCCTTGTTAAATAGCATAGTCATTATATAGATTATAAAATATAATCACTAATTTACTTGATGTTAAAGGTGGCTAAGGAGGAACGTATCTACTTGTGGAAAGCGCCAAGTCGACTTAATTCCCTGGGAATTTAAATATGCAAATTGTGTCTTCAGAAGGCTATTTCCATATTCACATGTTAAAAATGTATGCCGTGAAGAGTTGTCAGTCACTTGCATAGTACGGCACCACCTAGTGTTCAAAGTGTATATCAGTGTCCACTTACTGTAATTGGCCGAGTGCTGGTCGGTCACTCTCCCGCTGCCGGTTCTCCCCATCTTCTGCTCTGTGGTCAGGAAAGAACCAAGGCAGGACGGCCAATAATCTTCCTTCTGCAGGCAGGAAGAACTATATTGTTAGGAGACAAGTCCTGTCCAGCACCCGCCAAGTAGGGCCCCTGAAAGTAAGAAATTACAAAAAGCGGAATCTGTCACCCCCTGGAGCGTTTATAACCTATTAATATGGGCATACAGGTGATAGAATGATTAAACTAGTCCTACCTATAAGCCTCATATTAGCGGTCTTGGTGTTAAAAAATCGTCTTTAATTTCTTTATGCTAATGATTTCTTCCAGGCTCTGGTCCATACGGAATAAATCTTTGCCTCTGGTGTTCATTTGTGTATCATCCCCTCCCATCAGCGTCACAGTGCCCTGTGACGTGTATTGGTGGTCCCAGAATCTCGCGCCTGTGCCCTGCAGTAGCGCGACTACACGTACCTTATTCGCCCTTCTATGGGCATTTAATCCAGCATTCTTCTGCGCAGAAAAATGCGGTGAAATTGTGAAATAAAAGAAATTCCACCTTTTTTTTAATTCTGCTTTCAATATGGTTTTTTATTTAGTCACCTTGGCGGACTTCAACCTGTGACAGTCAGATCATTTGTTCTATAGGATGTAGAGAAAATCATGGTTTGATATAAAGTCCCCATGGGCTTCACGGGGTCCCATCAGGCCAGTACGGGGTCCTTCAGCAGACTCTCAGCTGCAATGGCAACACATAGGCACACAGTAATCGCATTGTTCGGGAAAGTCCGACTGGACTGCACGCCTTAAATGCTGTGGCCAGAGGTTGACTGCAGCATATAAGTTGTTAACCACAACAAGTAGAGCTTGAGGCACATGCTGGCTGTGTAATCTGCAGGGTATTGTGTCGGCTCAGGTCCTGAGCGTGCATCATACAAGGGGATGCAATATTGGATGAGCCAGTATATTCAATGTCTGCAACGTGCTGCAAACAGAAATAGGAAAATGGAAAAATGCTGCACGTGATGATGTCACGATTGTGTGGACACAAGACAACACAGTCATAAAACAGTGATAACACGACACGTTGCTAATAAAAGGCTACAAAAAAGGAAGGTCCCTGCACTTTGTGATATCACAACAGTTTGTTGCCTAGGCCATTCCCAGACCCTCAAACCACTTCTGTGTAGCTTTACTATTATGTTTATGGTGATTGCCCTGTTGGAAGTAGAACTTTTGTTCTCAAATCTCTTGCAGACAAACAGGTTTTCCTCAAGAAATGCATTTATTTGCATGTATTTACTGCAATCCATCTTTCCTTTAATTCTGACCTGCCACCACCATACTTTACTGTAGTTCCCGAAGTGGGGGTGAAAGGGTGAAGGATGCAGCATTCTTTGGGAACTGCCAAGTGGAGTGGCTACCACTAACACTGACAGTGGAAGGCCTTAGAGTTGTCAGAAATCCACTACTACTGGCCATAACCACCCATGCTGACTTTTTGCTTATGTACAGTATGTTCAGTTTTTTTTTTACTATTTTTGTTGCTTTATTTAGGGCATTGTGCCATAATATTGTTATCATTTACTAGATAACTTTACCTTGGCGCATCAGTGTCTCCAGTATTTGAGGCAATCCCTGTATGTGTTGTGCAGTATTTATTAATGATATTGTCACTACTCACTATATTATCATTATACTTATTATTTATTATGCTTTTCTTATATAGCACTATCTTATTCTGCAGCACTTTACAGACATTATCATCGCACTCCCCATTGGGGCTCAAATTCTAAGTTCCTATCAGTATGTGTTTGGAGTGTGGGAGGAAACCGGAGGAAACCCACGCAAACACGGGAAGAACATACAAACTCCTTGCAGATGTTATCATTGGTGGAATTTGAGCTCAGGACCTCAGCGCTGCAAGGCCACTGAGCCACCGTGCTGCCTATACTTACTGTGTGACTTGACCTTAACGCTATTTTTCGACCACTGATACCATCAGCTGTTTCTTGTCCCCTTTCTGAGTTACCTTGTTTTATATATTGTTCTGTCACCGGTTTAAACAAATTTCAATAAAATAATTTTCTTAATATATATATATATATATATATTGGGATTTTGTTTGTCTCACCCTCTCCACAAATCACTGTTAGGCCGGGGTCACATGCAAATACATGCAACAGCACACTCCGGTTCCGAGTGCCGGCGGCAGTGTCGGGTATTGATGCGAGAGACTCGCATGAGTTTCTCGCCTCATACTCGCAAGTGTGACCCCAGCCTTAGTCTCAATGTCTAAAATAAGAAAAAAATCCTTTGGTCTCCAGTGACACTTGGGCGTGCTTCTCCTGCTCAGGACTTGAGTCTGCGTCTAAGTTTTGAAAGAAGAGCTCTCAATTCTTCTTCAGCACAAAGCAGATGGCTCCTCTGTTTGCAGAGGTGGGAGGACAATTCTGTCTGAATTGAAAGCCCGAAATAACATAGCGCCCCTTGAATACAAAATGAACATGCTATGCTACCTACGGTATATTAAATGAATACACAGTACCCCCGAATAATAAAGATAATATAGTGTACTAAACTAACACCTGAAGAAAAACCAGCCCAAGCATGGAGAATTACATAAAGTGGCCATTTTAAATTGCCAATATACAATTGGGTTTTGTCTGTCTCATCATATGTTTTGCCCCTCAAAAGATACTCTTTGCGTCAAATTCTTCAGAGACGTGTCATAGGAGAAGTCGTCAGGGTGGTCTGGGCCTGAAGTAGAAGAAAAAGAAAGAGAATGACCACGGACCGTCATTCTGTATTTTCCTCTGACCAGGATAGATCAGTACTGTGTCATCTCTTACAGCCTGCAAGGTACTATTTTTATTTTGGAAAAAACAACTCTAAAGCATAAATTTCCTTTATCTACACGTCCTGCTAGGAAATACTGTATAATTCCTCATGGTAAAAATTTAAATGGCTGAGGTTACAGTGGGTACAGAAAGTATTCAGACCCCTTTACATTTTTCATTCTTTGTTTCATTGCAGCTATTTGGTAAATGCAAAAAAGTTCATTTTTCTCATTAATGTACTCTGCACCCCATCTTGACTGAAAAAAAAACAAATGTAGACATTTTTGCAAATGTATTAAAAATAGAAAAACTGAAATATCACATGGTCATAAGTATTCAGACCTTTGCTCAGTATTGAGTAGAAGCACCTTTTGAGCTAGTACAGCCATGAGTCATCTTGGGAATGATGCAACAAGTTTTTCACACCTGGATTTGGGGATCCTTTGCCATTCTTCCTTGCAGATCGTCTACAGTTTTCTGACTCTGAGCGGGAGTTAGGTACCATATTTAAGGAATTTGCTTGGTTCTCCAACTTGTTATTGCTGAGCTTTATTGTTAATTATGTTTTATGTTATTATTATTTACTCCTCATTTGGTCAATGGTTTCTGCATCTGCTTTGTGTGGTTCAAAGGGGAAAGTTGATGATCTAGCCCAGTCTACCACATTACATCCATTTCCCTGATGAAAAGTACTACTGCCCCTACTAACTCCTTGTGGCTCCGGAACAGCCCTGTGCACCACCCTATGCACTATCCTGTGTACTGAGCTGTGCACTACCCTGTACACTACCCTGTACACTACCTGTGCACCACCCTGTGCTCTGCCTTGTGCCCTACCCTATGCTTTGCACTGTGCACTGCTCTAGGCACTCCCCTGTGCACTCCCCTGTGCACTACCCTGTGCACTGCCCTGTGCATTACCCTGTGCACATCCATGTGCATTACCCTGTGCATTACCCTGTGAACTGTCCTGTGCACTGCCCTGTGCATTACCCTGTGCACTGCCATGTGCATTACCCTGTGTATTACCCTGTGCACTGTCCTGTGCACTGTCCTGTGCATTACCCTGTGCACTACCCTGTGCACTGTACTGTGCATTGCATTCATTTGCCATAAGTCTATTGTTCCTACTGGACTATTAGTGTGAACATCCTCAATCATTTTCTCTTTTGGTTACTTCCATGCACATGTAATTTAATATTAATTTACAGTTGATTCTTTGGCGGCTCCTGTGGGGAATGTACTGAGATAGAGAAGGCACAGCTTGCGCTACAAAGCGGTTACCGTATGGTTTTGAAGACAGCACCGTGCTCCACAATGCACCTGCTCGACCTATATAGTGAGGATATTGTGTGAGAATACAGTATCGCTATAGAAGAATAGTAGTGAAAAATTGGACATGTTTGTCTTACATTACAGAGGACCCCTGGAGGAGGTAACTGGGGTAAACCAGGTAGTAATGGGGTAAGGGCTAACTTTAACTGTTCTGCAGCCTGAGGCTGAAATCACCTCTCCCCCATACTTAATGATGTGGTAGTAAAGGGATACGTATATTGAAGCCCTGGTCACTGTATGTTCACCCAACACCCACCTCTGCACTAAACTGCTATCTAAACCACCCATCTTATTAATGGTTGATTGTCTACAGAGACTAAAGCCCCCATACACATGATTAGGCTAATGTCAGCTGAACCTGCCGATATTGACACATTCGGCCAACACTGCAATCTGTATTGGAGCCCCAAAAACATATTTTTGGGGAAAATATCAATAGGTTATGTCCAATTTTATTCCCCCGGAGATAAGCCACCACCATACATGTCTGGTGATGACTCTTTCATAGAGAACACAGGAGTACTTAACTGCACAAGCTCTCCTTTATATGGTGAAACCAGCCGAGACATCTACCAAACGAACAATCGACCAACAATCATCTAGTGTGTATGATGAGCTTAATATCTTTACAAAATTAAACGTAAAGGTAGTTGATCCGCCTACATCAGGGTGACAAATGAAAATCGTCATTTAGCACTTTAGCATTTGTTGTCTGTTCAATACCCCACAGTCTTCAAGTGGTTCATTGTAGACATTTATCAAGACCTTCCCTCCATTAGTGGTTGTGTATGCCACACAACATCTATTCTTTCTCCCTGAATCTTCAGTTACCCAGTACCCAAATACAATGAGCTTCAGCACATAATGTGACAAAGTCACTGGTAAAGTACTGGATGGGAGATATGTATCACTGAGGGTGTAAGCTTCAGTGACATGAACCTAGGGAAATTGATCCAGCACCCGAAGTGCTGAGAGGGGTTAATCCGCCATTTTCAGGGCTATGTTTTTAAGTGAAAATATGAAGAGCAGGTGGGAAGCTGTTCAGCATATCTCCTCCCCGGTGTGGGGTTTAGAAGGTTAATAGTCAGCCTTCTGAGACATTCGGTGGTGGGTGTGCCTGGAGTTGTGAACGCTAGACCTGTGTTTGTGGAGGTTGCAGTTCTCTTGGATTGAATGTCCTTTGCTAAAAGGACTAAGAAGCTGAACTCTAAGCCAGGTGGGATAACCAGCACTATTGTATGGACTTGTTACTTTTTGCTTTACCTTATGCGGACAAAGGCTGTATTTACGTTTTCTGGTGACATGTTTTATGAGGATTGCAATATACCAGGCGGACTTTAAAATGAAACAGTTCCTGTGTCTATATCTGTGTGCAGCCGAGTGAGCCCATCTTCCACAATACATTTTTTTTTACATTTTTTAAGGTTTCTTATGAATAGTACTGTATACCCTTAGAAACTTTCTTCAGTCCTATGTTGGCTCTTGCCTCAGGGACTGAAAGTCGTTTTGCATTTTTGGTGGACAAACTGACCAATATGGCTACCATCTCTGCCTTGACTTGTAAAGGGGATAATTATAAAGTATCAGTGACAAAAGTTGTGGTGGTAAAATTCAAACCTGACGAGCACCTTTTAGTAAAATGGAATAAAAGTGCCGATGCAGGCTGTGACTGTATTGTATTTTTAATTGCAACAGGATCCTACACCTCTATAGAGATATAGACTTTAGTCCAAGAGAGGCTTCACATTAGGTTCCCAGAGAGATCTAGACTGTCTAAGAGAGGACTGGCATTAGGTCCTGGCAAACGAGAATCGCCTTACCATGGCTGCCAGGTACACATGAATTGGCCAATTTCTCAATTTTTCATATTTCCAGTCCAATGCAATTCAATTTTCATATTTCATGTTTGCATGCTATAGCGCTGCAGAGTGCTGCCTTATTTGTTTGATTGTATTTGAGTTGGTTACTCTAGGTAAGCACCTGTTCAGACCTGATTTGTGTTTGGATGTGACGGTTAGTTTTTTTGATATTTGTATTGCTATAGCATGCATCCATGCTGGTTTCCAGGCTGTGACTGCATTGCTATATCTTACATCCATCCATGAAGGTGCGGTTGTGACTGCATTGCTATAGCATCAACCATCCATGCGGTGCGGGTTGTGACTTCATTGCTATAGCATCACCATCCATGACGGTGCGGGTTGTGACTTCATTGCTATAGCATCAACCATCCATGACGGTGCGGGTTGTGACTTCATTGCTATAGCATCAACCATCCATGCCGGTGCAGGTTGTGACTTCATTGCTATAGCATCAACCATCCATGACGGTGCGGGTTGTGACTTCATTGCTATAGCATCAACCATCCATGCCGGTGCGGGTTGTGACTTCATTGCTATAGCATCAACCATCCATGCCGGTGCGGGTTGTGACTTCATTGCTATAGCATCAACTATCCATGTCGGTGCAGGCTGTGACTGTATTGCTATAGCATCAATACTTACATGCTGGTGCTTGTTATGACTGCATTGCTACAGCACCCATCCATCCATGCCGGTGCAGCCTGTGACTGCACTGCTATAGCATCCATCCAAACACAACCACACAAGTATATGCGAACATTGAATCCCTGACTCTTGAACTGCCCATTTGCCTATCACAAGGTGATTTATGCAGTTGAGAACCTACATTAACAGGCTTACCTTTCCTGGTACTAGACCTACAATTTCATAGGGCAAGTAAGATCCAGCTCTAATAAAAGCCAGAAACTGACAAGCCCCTCTGTGTAAAATGAAAAAAATGCTACCGTGTTTCCCCGAAAGTAAGACAGTGTCTTACTTTCTTTTTATCCCCAAAAGCCCCACTATGTCTTACTTTCGGGGTATGTCTTATATTAAAAAAAAATTACCTGTATCTAACCCAGTGTGATACAGTACCACCTGCTGTATTTAATCTAGTGTGACACCTGCTGATACCCACTGGGTTACATACAGCAGATGATACCCCAGTATGCCAGTGTATATGTTTTACTGATATATGATTAATACTGTGTAGGGAATCTACCACCAGAAAAACTCACCTGAGTTTTTCTGCAGCCGCCTTCCGTCACGGGCTCCGGCTCCCTGCAGCCGCTGGTCCCGCCGCGCTGCGTCGCTCCGTTCGCCCGCAGTCCCGGGCTGAAGTTCTCGCGGCTCTATTTAAATTTCTTCTTCGGTCCCGAAACGTCATCACGTTGGTCACTCACGTGACCGGAGGCCGCAGTGATAGACAGTTCTCTCCGGCCTCCGGTCACGTGAGTGACCAACGTGATGACGTTTCGGGACCGAAGAAGAAATTTAAATAGAGCGCGCGAGAACTTCAGCCCGGGACTGCGGGCGAACTGAGCGACGGAGGAGGCGGGACCAGCGGCTGCAGGGAGCCGGAGCCCGTGGCGGAAGGCGGCTGCAGAAAAACTCAGGTGAGTTTTTCTGGTGGTAGATGGCAGACGCGGCGACGTATGGAGAGGGGGAGGGTGCGGACGTGGGCAGGAAGCGGCGCGCAGCTAGATGAGAGGGAGGCGGCAATACCCCCGTGTTTCCCGAAAGTAAGACATATGTCTTACTTTCGGGGTACGGCTTATATTAGCCGACCCCTCTGAAACTCCCGATACGTCTTACAATCGGGGGTGTCTTACTATCGGGGAAACACGGTAGGAGGTGTTCGCCTGTTCGTTTATATTAGGGACAAGCCCCTCCATATCAGCCGATCATTTCCATGTGTCCAAGGCTGATTGTAAATCATTTAGAGTAGGATCCCTGGTGACTGTTCTCAGCTGATCTGCAGCACCCGGGAGCGGCCACTACACAGTAAGGTAGATTGGTGGTGTTCTGCTTCATACACTGCTGGAGCGGGTAACAGCTGATTAGTGAGCGTGCTGGGCTTCGACCCCCACTGATCAGATTATGATAGTCTATCCCAAGCATAGATCATCAATATCCTAGTATTGGAAAACCCTTTTAAATAAACATAATAGAAAAATATCATATACGTACTGTCAGCCAAGCGTTTTTCACAGACCTCAATGTTAAAAAAAATTATGTAAACATTATACGATCATATTGCATAGGTATCATGACGAAGCTACTTAATGCAAATCAAGAGAAGGGGGTCTCATCTGTAAACCCTGTGTATTATGGGCTGCAGATTGATGCTTCCCTGCACCCTAGGGTGCTTTCACATTGCGTTTCGGCACCTGTTCGGTGGCCCTGTCGGGGATTACGTTACAATTCACAGTAAAACGGGATTCAGACGTATGTGCCAACAGGTTCATAGACTATAATGGTTTTGACTGAGTCAACATGTGCGCTGATGTGTATTATTTTCGGGCGTGTACGCCTACTGGAGGTGGACACTCACACGCAGTCTACTGTGTCTTAGTGTCCACCTACAGTAGGCGTACACGCTCGAAAATGATGCGCGGTAGAGCGCATGTTCACACTGTCGGCACAATTATAGTCTAAGACCCTATTGGCACATACGTCCGAATCCAGTTTTGTGGGGGGTTTCAGACATAAGCCCCCATGGGTACCTAAACTCAATGTCAAAGGAGCCTAACCGGTATCTTTATTAAACCTCTGGTGGTAACTTGCTGCTTTCCTAATACCAAACACAGTAAGAGCCTGTGTTCTGTGAAGATCACTATTACAAGGGGAAAGGAATACTCGATGGTTATAGAATTAGAGGAGCAGTAATTTTACCTCACTGACCGAAAAAGGTGTTAGCAGCAGAGAACTTAGGAAGCCGGATGCTGCTCCTACCTGGGCGGTGGACATCTATCGCTGCACCACTTCGGCCAGGGTCTCAGAGCATGTGATGGTTGGTGTCATATCTAGAAATACCTCCTACCTTTGGGAAATAACAAGTACTTTTGGTTCCTGTTAGTTTGTCAGAGTCTTATTTAGGCTGCATGCATGTGACACATCCCTGTACTCTCCGTTTTTTCTCAGACAGCACATGGACCCATAGAGAGTCATTAAGCCACATACACATCAGTTTTAAAAATGGATCCGTGTCTCTGGTTTATGAGGCTCACAGCATCTCCTATTCTTATCCATTTTGTGGCTCAAACTGGGCCATTAAAATCTAACAGGACAGACATACTTTCAGTGTTTTATCAGTTTCATCCATTTTTAACTGATCTATTACTAAGAGTCATATTCAATGGATGAAAAGCTCAGACAGGCTACTCGCATCACTGAAAAAGAACAGATGAGAAAAATATGGATGCTAAAAAAAAAAAATGGACTGTTTCTCTCACATATTAAAATACGGGGAAGTGTGAATGCAGCCTTATTAACCCCTTTCTGTCATCGGACGTACTATCCCGTCCATGTGCCCTGGGACTTATTTCCCAGGGACGGGATAGTACGTCCTAGGCGATCAGCTGCGCTCCCGGGGGAAGCGCAGCTGATCGCGGCCGGGTGTCAGCTGATTATCACAGCTGACACCCGGCACTATGTGCCAGGAGGGTTGTGGACCGCTTCCGGCACATTAACCCCTGGAACACCATGATCAAACATGATCGCGGTGTACTGGGGGCACAGGGAAGCATCGCGCAGGGAGAGGGCTCCCTGCGTGCTCCCCTGAGACCCTCAGAACAGCGTGATGTGATGGCGCTGTTCTGAGGCCTTCCTCCCTACAAGGCCCCGGATCCAAGATGGCCACGGAGTCCTGCAGGGAAGCCTGCAGCACTGCCTGTGAGATCGCTGCCTGTGAGATGTGCTGTGCATACTGTGAGACCAGCGATCTGGTATTATACAGTGATGTCCCACCCTGGGACAAAGTAAAAAAGTAAAAAAATGAAAATCACAAGTGTAAAAAAAAATTCCAAAATAAAGGAAAAAAAAATATTCCCCAATAAAATTCATTTCTTCCTGTAAATAAAAAAAACAAAACAATAAAAGTACACGTATTTGGTATCGCCGCATCCGTAATGACCCGCCCTTTATATAAAATTGTTTTTATTGTATAAAAGCGCCAAAACATAAAAAATGATATAAATGAGGTATCGCCGTAATCGTACTAACCCAAAGAATAAAACTGCTTTATCAATTTTACCACACGTGGAACGGTATAAACGCCCCCCCAAAAGAAAATAATGAATTGCTGATATTTGTTCATTCTAACCGCCCAAAAATCTAAATAAAAAGCGATCAAAAAATGTCACGTGCTCAAAAATGGTACCAATAAAAACGTCGACTCGTACCGCAAAAAATAAGACCTCACATAACTCTGTGGGCCAAAATATGCAAAAATTATAGCTCTCAAAATGTGGTGATGCAAAAACTATTTTTTGCAATAAAAAGCGTCTTTTAGCGTGACAGCTGCCAATCATAAAAACCCGATGTAAATAGTAAATCAAACCCCCCTTTATCACCACCCTAGTTAGGAAAAATAATAAAATTAAAAAAAGGCATTTAGTTAGCGTTAGGGTTGCAGCTAAAGTTAGGGTTAGAGTTGGGGCTAAAATTAGGATTAGGGTTAGGGTTGGGATTAGGGTTAGGGGTGTGTTAGGGTTAGGTTTGTGGTTAGGGTTGGGACTAGGGTTAGTGGTGTGTTGGGGTTAGGGTTGGAGTTAGAATTGGAGGGTTTCCACTGTTTAGGCACATCCGGGGCTCTCCAAATGTGACATGGCATCTGATCTCAATTCCAGCCAATTCTGCGTTGAAAAAGTCAAATGGTGCTCCTTTCCTTCTGAGCTCTGCCATGCGCCCAAACAGTAGTTTACCCCCACATATGGGGTATCAGCGTACTCAGGACGAATTGCACAATATTTCTTGGGGTCCAATTTCTTCTGTTACCCTTGGGAAAATAAAAAATTGGGGGCGAAAATATCATTTTTGTTAAACAAAATGATCTTTTTGTTTTTACGGCTGTACGTTATAAACTTCTGTGAAGCACTTGGGGCTTCATAGCGCTCACCACACATCTAGATAAGTTCCTTGTGGGGTCTATTTTCCAAAATGGGGTCACTTGTGGGGGGTTTCTACTGTTTAGGCACATCAGGGGCTCTCCAAATGCGACATTTTACCACTAACGTGAAGTACAATATATCACGAGAAAACAGTCTCAGAATCGCGAAGATCCATTGAAGCGTTCCAGAGTTATAACCTCATAAAGAGACAGTGGTCAGAATTGTAAAAATTGGCCCGGTCATTAACGTGCAAACCCCCCTGGGTGTTAAGGGGTTAAAGGGCTAGTCCGAAACTAAAATATATTTTAATCCTAACTGCTTATGTATTTAATGTCATTATCTAATCTGTTTTGTAGTGTGCTGTAATTAAAATGTCCCTACCGTTCCCTCACTACAATATCTAACTGCTTTATAGATTTTTTCTACTTCCTCTTTGATAACACTTTGTTTGAGAATCCCAGTGCATGCTGGGATAGTCAAATTGAGTTGTCCTCGGAGCAGAGGCTGCAGTCACTGTCGCAGCCTCTGCCCCGTGCCTGTAAAGAAGTGTCAGCAGTGACGTCTGTTTCATCAGGGGCTGGGCTAGTCCCTGCTCTCCTGAGCATGTGTCGCTTGTCAGTTCTGACGGATGCTCAGTAGATTCTTGTCACCTGTCGTGTTTCACTCTGCTCCATCCAGTACCTGACCGTTGCTCTGAGCGCCTTTTGCTTCTCTTCCAGCTTTGCTGTTTGTGAGTCATGGGGCGGCGCAGCTGAACTCTGCAGAAATTTGTATCCATTCTGTCCTGCAGAGATCTGCATCTCCTTCCTATCAATATATCAGGTGACTTCACCCTCCATTCCTACGACAGGTGTATTTCCCTCATCGTCGGTCAGTGTCTCTGCTCCCCTGCTCAATCTGTGGAAGCCTGCACAGGAATCACCCACATCCAGGATCTGTCTTCAAGTTGGATGCTTGCTCAAGCCTGTACCGCAGTCTGGATGATTTGTTGACAGTGGTGAATATACGGCAAAGTTATCTCTGTTACTTGTATTTATATACTAGATGAAATATTTTTGGATAAATTCTGAAGAAAAACTACCTGTGCCATTTTCTGTTTTGCAGAGACTCGTGCCATGTCAGAATATATCCAAGAGAACATTGCCAATGGATTCATTCGTAGGTCCTCTTCTCCTGCCGGTACCGGCTCTTCTTGTTCACAAAGAAGGATTGTTCATTACATCCCTATATTGACTATCAGAACCTTAATAAAATCACCCCCTAAAGCAAGTACCCCCTTCCCTTGATTTCAGAACTTTTTGACAGAATCCGTGGGACTAAGATTCAGTTTTCATCAAATTGAATCTAAGAGGGTTTATAACTTGATCCGGATACGTAAGGTGACGAGCAGAAGATAGCCTTTAATTCTCATGATGGTCAACACGATTATCTCATCATGCCCTTTGGTCTGTGCAATGCACCCACCGTGTTCCAAGAATTCATCAATGACATGTTCAGGGCCCTTCTTTATGTTTCAGTGGTCATGTATTTGGATGCCATCCTGATATTCTCTCCAGATCTACCTACCCATAGAAGACATGTCTGTCCAGTTCTTCAGAACCTACAATACAGACCAAAAGTTTGAACACACCTTCTCATGTAAAGATTTTTCTGTATTTTCGTGACTATGAAAATTGTACATTCACACTGAAGGCATGAAAACTATGAATTAACACATGTGGAATTATACACTTAACAAAAAGTGTGTAACAACTGAAATTATGTCTTATATTCTAGGTTCTTCAAAGTAGCCACCTTTTGCTTTGATGACTGCTTTGCACAAAACTTTTTTGTCTGTACTGTACAAGAAAACAATTTATTTGAACCTTTTCTTTTTTTTACACTTGGTAAAGATATCAGTACGGCATTGAAACGCGTAGTTTGTAATAAAGAACCTTCTTAGAATATTGGAGCAAGAGACTTCTTTCAGCAGCCAAGACAATTTTGAAACATGTTTTTATGCTGTTTTGGTAAATTCCATCTGGCATATTTCCCCCAGCCACGTGTAGGGGCAGCTGGCTATCTAAACTTTTATAGCGTTTGTGTATTTAGACAACCACCCATGGTGAGCAAACCTATTGTTTTTGCTGTTTCCCATATCAGGGTTTTACCCTATTGTGCACTTCTCCCTTCACAGTCACTGTTTCCCCAGCTTTCAATTAATAATATACACTGATCATAAGAATTTAAGCTTTCTACAGTCAACCCAATGGTTAAATCCTTGTCAAGCCAAGTGGGCACTGTTCTTCACTCGTTTTGATTTTGATCTACATTTTAGTCCAGCGAAAAGAATGTTAAAGTGGATGCTTTGTTTTAATATTTTGAAGTGACTGATTCCATGTAGGAGATTCAGCATCTCATAGACCCGGCCATGATTGTTGAAGCAGCTCCTGTCTTCCTGAAAGACATTCCTCCTGGGAAATCCTTTGTTCCTATTGCTTAGAAAAGGAGAATACTGTCCTAGGAACATATTTAGAGTTGAGAGTCCTCAGTGGTTGATACCTTTTAATGGCTAACTGAAAAGATGGTAACAAATTGCAAGCTTTCGAGACTACTCAGGTCTCTTCATCAGGCTGAACTAATACAAAATCTGAAGAATCACATATTTATACACAAAAACACAGAAAAAATGCAATAGGTAAGACAAGTGACGTGAAGCAGAATAGTCATTATGGCAGAGGGATGAGCATAAATATTGGAACAATTCATAGATAAGGAGAGAAAGTTTTATTACCCTCTGATTGGGGTCTGGTAATGTTTTGTGATGTTTTCACAGGGTATTTGGAGTAAATTCCTTAATTGATGTAATAGGCCATAAAACCATGTGACAGGTTCATTCCAGAATTCCAGAATGAACCTGTCACATGGTTTTATGGCCTATTACATCAATTAAGGAATTTACTCCAAATACCCTGTGAAAACATCACAAAACATTACCAGACCCCAATCAGAGGGTAATAAAACTTTTTCTCCTTATCTATGAATTGTTCCAATATTTATGCTCATCCCTCTGCCATAATGACTATTCTGCTTCACGTCACTTGTCTTACCTATTGCATTTTTTCTGTGTTTTTGTGTATAAATATGTGATTCTTCAGATTTTGTATTAGTTCAGCCTGATGAAGAGACCTGAGTAGTCTCGAAAGCTTGCAATTTGTTACCATCTTTTCAGTTAGCCATTAAAAGGTATCAACCACTGAGGACTCTCAACTCTAAATATTTTTCTATCTACTGGCTAACACGGTACGAAGATATACATCTTTACTGTCCTAGAACAGAAATTTAAGCTATCCAGCCATGTGAATATATACAAGTGTATTAAACTTACTGCTCGCCCTCCTGGATGACTGAGTACAACTACTCCACTGGGCGGAGTTCTCCTACAGCAACCACATTGGAGAGTCTTCCGGAGCATCTCCATTCTTCATTGTTTTCTCCCAATGCCTTCTCCTATGTATGCATCTTCAAGGCTACCAGATGCTGATTAGGTTTTATTGCGACTTCCTCCAGATTTGGCTGCAAGCTCAGGCCTCCCTCCTTATGGCCGTGTTTCGATTGAAAACTCATGTGGACAGGAAGAGAGGTTCGCCATCTCACTACCTATCTGGAGAGAAGGTTTGGTTGTCTTCGCATAATTTTTGTATGAAGGTGCCTTCCTACAGGTTTGCTCCTCGGAATCTTGGTCTCTTCAAAATCATGAGACAACTCAATCTGGTGACCTACAGTCTTCTACTTCCTCTAAATCTACGGATCCCAAACTGCTTCCACGTCTCACTCTTGAAGTCAGTGATCCTGAATTGCTTCTCCAAAGTCCATGTTCCTGCCTCTACTTCCATTCTTGAAGTATTTGTTTGAGGTCAGAGACATTATGGATTCCATAGGATCAGAGGAAGACATTCTATTTGGTCTATTGGGAGGGCTTTGGCCCGGAGGAGAGATCTTGGGAGCCTGCGGAGAACATCTGTGCACTTACCGTCCTTGAAGATTTCTCTGCCGGTCTGGCCAAAAAGGAAGGGGTGTAAGGAGGGGGTACTGTTACACAAGCCAATTGCACACTTTCTAAGCACCGCTCTACTCACTGCGTGTTTCGCTCAGCTCCACCCAGTACCTGACCATTGCTCTGAGCTGCCTTTTACTTTACTTCCAGCTCTGCTGTTTGTGAGTCATAGGGGGGGCACAGCTGAACTCTGCAGGAATTTGTTTCCATTCTGTCCTGCAAAGATCTAATTCCCCTCATATCAGCTGCTGGCAGGTGATAGTGAAAGGTGTCTGCAGGTACGCTGGATGAAATGACACGCAGGAGGCAGATCAAGAGTTAACGGGGAATTTATTACAGGGATACTCCACGCTGGGAGGTAATAACAGGGGAATGGCAGGCAACGTTTAGACAGAGAACAAGTGTTCAATAAACAAATGCACTTATCAGCCAGCAGCTCTCAGGGAATGGAGGCGAGGAGGATCTGCGATGGCGCTGTAAGCGGTGCGTGAAGACTCTGACTTGGTTCCGTGAGACACTGGCTCCAGACAGTCACGACGTATCCTGGTGCTCCTGAGAGTGGTCTGAAAGTTCCGGTGCAAAGACTCAACGTAGGAGAAGCGGGAGGCCCCGGAGTGGAAGGGCCACAAGGCACGGGGGAACCCGGGAGGGAGTCAGCCGACTCCGAGTCCGTTCCCAGGTCCGGTCCACAACAAGCTCCGACAGCAGTCTGCAGTACGGTACGGAATGTCTCTGCAGTGGTGGGGATTGGCACGGTAACGGTCACACGCTGTAAACAGTCTGTCGGCGTGTGCCAGGAGATTCGGCCATCCGGCCTGGTTCTTTGGAGCTGAAGTGAGGATAGCGAGTTGACTTTCTCCTGCTGCTTACTCTGTCTTCCCGCCGAAAGACCTGCTTTCCTGTGCTCCGCCCCTTTTATCCCCAATCCGCCCCCTGCAGTCAGGTGCAAAGGTCGGTCCAGGTTAGGAAGTCTTCCCCCCGGCAACAATGGTGTCAGTCTCAATAGTTCCAGCCCAGATATGAGAGGAGCGCCCCGGGACCGGTCCTTCTCCTTACAATAGATCAGGCAACTTCACCCTCCATTCATTGCCTGAGCTTGGGTACTAGTAGCTTAGTCTCTAGCTTCCTGTATTGACGTATTCCTGTTCTGTTCACCTGTTATCAACCCAGCTTACCTTCTCTTTTATCCTGATCTCTCCGCTCCTGACCTCGGCTATGAATTCTAAACCTGTGCTGCCTGCCCAGACCTCATACCGTCTGACTATGCTTTTGTCTAGCCCACCTGTACCCGAGTTTCTGACCTTCCGGTCAGCTGCTGCAGTCCCAGGGTATTGTCCTGGAGTTATACACTGTCTACCGGCGGCCCAGCCTATCCTCATTATCAGAGACTTTAGTGAATACTTGATAGACATTTAGCCACACTCCTAAAGAGTAAGCTGGGCCCGTAGCGCAGTGGGTCCATACCCACCAGCGTTACACACAAACTGTGAACACTGTGAAGTCACAGAATGCTATAATTTTGTAGAATGCGACATTTAATAGCAATGCAGGCAATGCTATATGTGCTGTATAAATACAAATATAGGATGTATACAGTAACATTAAAAAATAGAAAGACCTCATACCTTTAACTTCTCATTTCCAGTGCTCCTTTTAATTGTACATCTTCTCTTTAACAATATTCTAGAATTTAGGGTTTCTAAATCACCAGGTATACACAGCTTATTTTATCAATTTGTATCCCTGCATTCCTGTCACTTGTTTTCTCCTAAACAGCAAAGTGGCCAAGACCTGCTGTGCAGAAGGGGACTACGACGTGGCCCTACTCATGCATAGATATGACGCTAGCTGCAGTTATCGTTACAGCCAGGTGATCATGAGTGCAATGCTGCTTGTAATGGAAGCAATGGAGGACCACTCCAACATCCTTCAAGGACTTCTCTTCGGCCGGGGTCACACTTGCGAGTGTGATGCGAGAAACTCGCCCGAGTCTCTCGCATCAATACCGGCACTGCCGCCGGCACTCGGAACCAGAGTGTGCGGCTGCATGTATTTCTATGCAGCCGCACACTCCGGTCCGAGTGATTGATGCGAGAGACTCGCACGGGTTTCTCGCATCACACTCGCAAGTGTGACCCTGGCCTTAGCAATACAGTATATGATTACTTTATGATACAGGAAACACCCTTTAAATAGACCCTGATTTAAAAACACACACAAAACCAATCAAACCAACTGACATGCCAACTCACATTATTAGAGAACTCTGCATCTATATGCTTCATAGAGACTTGAGATTTTGAAATTGACAGCTTTTATTGTTTTTCCTCATAACTCCAGGGACCATCAGCTGCATATCCCTCATGACTTGCTGCTCAATCAACAGCAAGGTAGAATACGAGGGAGAGGACGATACAGCGGAGATGTCACAACACAGCTGTCGGGTGACCCGGGTCCAGGGGCTCCTTCCCTGTTACTAACACTAGGGGGCGCCCTAGCTCGCCCTACTCCCTGGCCTACTTCTGAAGGTGAAGATGCCTGGGCCTCCACTCTTGCCTTATCTCCTGAGTTAGCCCTCCATCTGTTCTGTTTCTCCACTCAGGGAAGAGACTGTGCACCGTAGTACACCAACCCAACAAAGAAGGGTTAATAGAAAACTCCAGGCCAACAAAATATTCACTCACATATAACAAAGGAATGCACCAGGGTGTGAAGGTAGGGGAATAAACCAAAATAGAGAAGGATAGTGAATTACAGCGCATTCAAACCAAGCAACAGTCACTAATAACTCCTTCAACTCTCCATGTCATGTGAACTTCTCTCCCTCCATTAGCCATGCAGCAAATGCTTGCTCTGACAAGGATTTCTAACAGAGCCCAGATTATTAAGGGGAAAGGAGTGACTAACCGAGCTCAGCTGTGAACACAGGGATTTCCAACATAGCTGATTAACCCCTGTTCTGACAGAAGAAATAAACACATTTAAAATGAAGAAGTGCTTCTTCTCAGCACCGGAGTAGGAACAGTCAGAAGCTGCCGTCTTCTGGCTCCACACTGTCGCGGTAACCCCATGACAGTACTCCCTCTTCTACGAAGGACCTCTGGAACCTCAGGACCAGGCCTATTGGGGTGTGCCACGTGAAAAGCCTAGACCAGTCTGGCCGCATGAGCATCAGATGCTGGTACCCACATACTCTCCTCAGGACCGTACCCCCTCCAATGTACCAGATACTGAAGTGACCGACGAACAAAACGAGAATCCAAGATCTTCGCGATCTGAAACTCCAAGTTTCCATTGACAATGACAAGAGATGGTGGTAGAGGTGATGGTATTGAAAATGCAACATATTTTTTGAGGAGAGATCAGTGGAATACATTATGGATCCTAAAGGTAGGTGGTAAAGCAAAGCGAAATGCTACGGGATTGATGGGCTGCGATCTTATAAGGACCGATAAACTTGGGACCCAGTTTCCAATCTTGAACCTTGAGCTTAATGTTCCTAGCCACACCAAGAAAACCAACACACAGGTCAGAGGAATGCAGCGGGGTGTGAAGGTGGGGGATTAAACCAAAATAGAGAAGGATAGGGAATTACCACACATACAAACCAAGCAACAGTCACTAATAAGTCCTCCAACTCTCCTTCTCATATGAACTCCTCTCCTCTGTTAGCCATGCAGCTAATGCTTGCTGACAAGGATTTGTAACAGAGCCCAGATTATAAAGGGGAAAGGAGTGGCTAACCGAGTTCATTTGTGAACACAGGGATTTCCAACATGGCCGATTAACAAGAATGACAACCCGAAACCTAAAGGGGTGAGTAGAAGAGGAACTGGGAAGTAAAGTAAAAGTCTCACTGCAAATATTCAACTGGTCTTTACGATGCAAGGTAAACCCCTTAGCTGTAACTCCTAAACACAAGTCCATCTAAAAGTATAGCCAGCAAGTAAGTGCAGTGAAGGGTCAACATATAAAACCAAACCTAGAATGTGATAGAGAAGACCAAATTGGGAAAATGGAAAACACCTGGAGAGGAGCAAGTAATAAAGGGGGACAAAGACAATTGGAACCATCAGCATTTGAACAGGGAAGAAAACGCAATAGCTCATGCTGACACAGGAACTGACCTCGGGGCAACAGGTGAAAGAAAGTGAGGATGTTAATCTTCTGGCATTTTACATTTGGGTGATGCTCTGTACTTTACATTATACGTAAATGAATAGGCTCAAGTCTCCACAAATGACCAGACATCTTAAGGAGCGTTTTACCATCGCTTTGCTAAAAAAAAATCACTAATGGTTTCATGATTATTCAATGGAGTGGAAAAAAAGACTAGAAAACGTCAGTAAAAAAAAGACATCAGGAAAACCATAGAAAACAAAAATCCATGGCAAAATTGCTTCCAAATTTCAAAAATTCCGATTTTGATTGAAAAGTTGTTCAGTAAACAACTCCACCAAAAATGAGATAGGAGACACTTCAGGAAAAAAATAACAAAAAGGCAAGACTTTCCTGAAGCAACTTCTGTTTGAAAAACCCAGCAGGTTCACAAGAGTTTAAAAGATGTCATGTACACATACCCAGAATGGTAACTTCAAGGATCAGCAGGAGGAGGGGATGAAGTGGCTCAAAAAGTGGGAAAGGAAGAAGATTTTTCAGATAACATGAATTAAAAAGTTTATATATAAACAGTATATAGATATATATTTCTAAGACAGAAATGTATTTATTTCAAAGCAAATTACTGTCAAAACTCTGACACGAAAAATTATCCATATAATACCACTAATATAATACGTTTTTTATAACCTAAGAAGATAACAAGACTCGGAAATGTTCTGTATCCGTATAAACATTAAATCATCATCGTATTCATGTCCTGTAGTTTCAGCTTCATACACTTAACTAATTTCGTGATTTAACAAGTATTGGAGACACATTCCATTTCCTAGAAAGTTACTAATGAATATGTATTGTTATATTACATGCTTTTCTGGATAAGTCATTATAAATGTAACTATACTCTTTTCCCATTATTACCAACCACAATACACCTATTGAGCCTTTGGAGAAGTCATTAGCATGAAGAAATCGTTTTAATTATTATTTTAGAACAAAACGCAGGATTGTTTGTTGTCATAGGATGTAAAACTAACTACGTGACTATGCGGAGATGATGTTCGAGCAAATGAACAAAATTACACCAGATTTGATTAAAGCGACTGTCCAGTGTATCAGTGCAGATGCCATGTCTGGTGTTGGCAGTGTTCCACTTAGGAAGTCAGTCCTGTGGTGCCCTCTCTAAGGCCTCTTTCACACATCAGTTTTTTGCCGTCAGTCGCGATCCGGCATTTTTGTAAAAAAAACTGATCCGTTTTTTTTAACCGCCGGATCCGTTTTTTTTGTATTGACATGCATTAGCGCCGAATCGAGACACATGTCATTGGTTTAGTCCGTTTTCTGCCGGATCCGTCCTAGATTTGAATTCCGGCGGCCGGACAGAACGCATCATGTAACGTTTTTTTTTTCTGACGGAAACGCCCTGACTGCGCCTGAAGCGGAGCATCAGGCGGCCGGAAACAATACAACTCTATGGGACAGGATCAGTCTTTTGTACAATCCGGCAAAAGACTGATCCGGATTCTGGAAATCAAGGACTACTACTACTACTACCTCATTTTCCAGCTTAAAAAGACCAGAACGGATCCAGCTAAAAAACGGATCCGGCACATCAGTTTTTTACAATCTATGCCGGATCCGTCTTTAAGCAATTCGCCGGATTGTGCCTGATTGCAAAAAACTGATGTGTGAAAGAGGCCTAATTATTCGCATAGACAGGCTCCTGTAGCTTCTCCACCTGGCAAGCCCTCTAACTTCTCCATCTGGCAGGCTCTTTGCAGCTTCTCCACCTGGCAGGCTTCTGCAGCTTCTCGACCTGGCAGGCTCCTGCAGCCTCCCCACCTGGCAGGCTCCTGCAGCTTCTCCACCTAGCAGGCTCCTGAAGCTTCTCACCTGGCAGGCTCCTCTGTCTTCTCTGTCTGGCAGGTTACTGCAGCATCTCCACCTTGCAGGGTCCTGCAGCTTCTCCACCTGGCAGGCTCCTGAAGCTTCTCCAACTGGCAGGCTCCTCTATCTTCTCCGTCTGCAGGCTCCTGCAGCCTCTCCACCTGGCAGGCTCCTGCAGCTTCACCTGGCAGGATCCTGCAGCTTCTCCATCTGGCAGGCTCATCTATCTTCTCCATCTGGCAGGCTCCTGCAGCTTCTCCACCTAGCAGGCTCCTGAAGCTTCTCCACCTAGCAGGCTCCTCTGTCTTCTCTGTCTGGCAGGCTCCTGCAGCATCTCCACCTTGCAGGCGTTCTGCAGCTTCTCCATCTGGCAGGCTCCTCTATGTTCTCCATCTGGCAGAATCCTGCAGCTTCCTCCACCTGGCAGGCTCCTGAAGTTTCTCCACCTTGTAGGATCCTATAGCTTCTCCACCTGGCCGGTTTCTGCAGTGTCTCCACCTTGTAAGATACTGTAGCTTCTCCACCTTGCAGGCTCCTGTAGCTTCTCCATCTGGTAGGTGCACACACAAGGGAGAAATGGTTCACCAAACTTGTCCCCTTTAGATTTAAAGGAATTTTCCATGTTCTATAAAGACTTGCAGCCACCAATAATGATAAACCAAAAATGTATACTCAATTATTTAATCCCTGCGGCTACAGATCTGCACCGCTAGTCCTCCCTGTAAATTTTCTCTTTACCTGGCTGCAGCATTGATGTCTTGTATATGTCATGTGATCGCTGCAGCCAATCACTGTTCTTGCCAGTTACTGCATGAAAACATTCAAGCCAGTGACTGGCTGCAGCAATCACATAGGGTATACATACAGTCAGGTAAACAGAAGACTGGTGGGAAGGACCAGGGGCAGGACACTGAAAAGACGTGGAGTAAATAGACGAGGATACGGTACATCTTTTTGCTTTTTTTATCACTAGTGATGACTCTGACCCAGTTTTTATAGAAAGTGAAAAACTCCTTTCATTTTTATCCAGGTCCGGTCACACAAGGAATTAGTATGGAGGCCATATCTTACCCGAGCAATAATATCGTATATATTACAGACACGTTAAAGGGAACCACTATCTACATGGAGATATAGGGTTAGTTTGTAGGTAAATTGTATTGCAATGCTGCACAGGCGACTTACCGAAAGTGTGGCTACTGGGAGAAAGTGAACTTATTTCCTCCCAGGAGCCGCCGGCTATCAGTCATCTAACCGCTTCAGGCTTCCAAAGACACCAAGCGGCTAAAGGAAATGATCTGTCCATTCCACTGGTGTTTTCCACTCTCTGTACATTATGATACAAGTCAATGGGAAGGCTCAAAAGATGCCTGGAATACGCCCGGGAGCTTTTTTGAGCATTTTGCCAACCTTTTTAATTCAATTTTTTCTCAATGTTCTATGGAAGTAAAAATATCAATCTGGAAAACAACAGTAAATAAAGACATCTCAAAAAATACTGGAAGACCGCAAAAAAGGCGAAAACAAAACAGCGCTTAGGAAAGGTCAAAAATAATTATTTTTCTAATTTCCGAAAAATGTTTCGTTTCTTGGTCTTTTTTTGGTTAATTATGATCATACAGCTAATGCTTCAGGAAAAAGCAACAACGACATTTCCTGAAGAGTCTGCTCGTATGAAAATATTGTGTGCACATACCCCAATGATAAAAAACCCGTTTACTGCTGCAATCCACCGCACATTGCCAATTTTTTATATGGGCACCGCACAGTGCGCTGTTCAGGAATTTAAAGACCTCTGCTTGATGTCGGTGAATAGAAAAAATTCTTCATGTTCCGAAAATGAAGAACTATTCTGACAGTGTTCTGTTGTAGACAGTTACTTGTCATTACAGAGGATCGATAGACTTTCATATGAGCCGGCACAGACAGAAAAGGGCCCCTGTACACTATATGGGCCCTCTGCAGTCCAGTAGCTCCTCAGAATGCACAATCCCACCTGCTTTGTTAGGAGAAGTGGCCCCCTGACCTCTTGGGTCCCTGTACACTATATGGGCCCTCTGCAGTCTAGTAGCTCCTCAGAATGCACAATCCACCTGCTTTAGAGGTAGAAGTGGCCCCTGACCTCTTGGGCCCCTGTACACTATATGGGCCCTTTGCAGTCTGGTAGCTCCTCAGAATGCACAATCCCATCTGCTGTGGAGGTAGAAGTGGCCCCTGACCTCTTGGGCCCCTGTACACTATATGGCCCCTCTGCAGTCTAGTAGCTTCTCAGAATGCACAATCCCACCTGCTTTAGAGGTAGAGGTGGCCCCCTGACCTCTTGGGCCCTGTACACTATTTGGGCCCTCTGCAGTCCAGTAGCTCCTCAGAATGCACAATCCCATCTGCTGTGGAGGTAGAAGTGGCTCCCTGACCTCTTGGGCCCCTGTACACTATATGGCCCTCTGCAGTCTGGTAGCTCCTCAGAATGCACAATCCCATCTGCTTTAGAGGTAGAGGTGGCTCCTGACCTCTTGGGCCCCTGTACACTATATGGGCCCTCTGCAGTCCAATAGCTCCTCAGAATGCACAATCCCACCTGCTGTGGAGGTAGAGGTGGCCCCTGACCTCTTGGGCCCCTGTACACTATATGGCCCTTCTGCAGTCCGCTATCACCTCAGAATGCGCATTGCCTCCTGCTTTGGTGGTAGAGGTGGCCTCTGACCTCTTGGCCCCTGTGCGGCTGCACAGCTTACACCAATGGTGTGTCCACCCCTGGACTTTCACATATCGTTGAATGTACCCATAGGACCCCATTTTCCGGACAGATGCCATAAGAGGGTCATTTTGTTTTACCCCATAGGAAGTGCATTTTGGTTCCCAGGTAGGACAGGACAACAGTCCCTGAACATTTTACTGCTCTGATCAGATTTTTTTTTCCCTTTTTTTAGACATTTCTTTCATTTTGTTGAATTTTGTCTCTTCTAATCATTATTTTCTGTGTTTTACACTGCAGTGCTGCACATAGAAATATCCGTCTATCTTCTGAATTCCTTCTTTATGCAGAATACCTGGATGATGTGCCGGCAGACGCGCCCTCTTGTGGCCACAACACTTGTTCTGCTGAACGCAACCCCAGAACAGGAATGAACAACTATGCTGAATTCACACATTACAGTACAGCCATTCTTACATTTGAGGCTTTGCAATATTTTAGTACATTAGGCCAGGTTCAGACAAGCAGACAAGTGTATCATAGACATATTGTGCGCCCGAATTACAGATGCTGCTGCGCAGTGACCCGCCGGTGCCTGCGCAGAAGAGGGATGAAGATACTGCCCATAGGAGGGCGGACAAGGTTCGGGTAATCGCACTGGTGCAGGGCGCAGGCGCGGGATTAGTGAATTTGTTCGGATTTTGTCCCCTAATCTGATTTTGACATTTTCGGGCAGAATGTATGTCTTATGATCGGTTCTGAACATATTCGGTAATTTCTGCTCCCATTGACTCTAATGACGTTCGGCTGTGTTCGATGAATATTGCAAAAACAATATCGTATTCGGAACCGAATCTGAACAAATTTGCTCATCTCTAATTACGCCTCATAAAATATTAAAACTCTACTCATTAGGCTTACAGGTAAGACTATTTTAACCATTATATTACCTATATGCCCATAGTAATAGCTTAAAAGCATCCCAGAGGGGGTAGAAAATTCCCTTTAACAAAAATGTGAGGGGTGTAGTCACTTTTGTGAGTTACATGTCACACAGTCTCAAAAATTTCACAAAAAAATCTATTACATGGTGAAATACAGTTTGTGGTTGTACAAAATTGGGAATATTTATGCCAAAACCAAACGACAGAGAACAAAATAAATATCCAGAACAATGAGAAGAACGGATTTATTATCTAAAAAGCTTTGGAAAAATGCTTTCCAGGCAGTCGTAATGCTGTGACTGCATCCCGTACGTGGAGGAATGGCGTGGTGGGATAATCACATGGCACGCGCCATTAGAAACTAACTGTTATTGTGCCAGCGATCAGCACAGAAGTCAGTTGGCGCAAACATACAGGCAACCCAGAGAGTAATCGCTGCCTCGAGCCTTGCGGTAACACTTGTTTCTTCGTCCAAATCCAATAAAACATCTGGCGAGTGGAGAGAAATAGCGCGCGTTCCTGGTCACCTTTGCTAACCATGGCTGTGGCTGCTGTGCTGTATTTCTAATATTATAAGAAAAATTGCAAATTTTTTTTTTTTAATTTTTCAAAAAACACTTCAGCCCCTAAATAATGTTACATTAGCAATAATTGAATTTTCAAGTAAAAGCGAGATGCAAATCTGAACGATTTATAAAACTGTTCTAATATAAAATAAATGCATTGTCAGGCCCAGCATTGGTCGGCGGCAGTGGAAGCCTCGGGGTAATATGTGCGCACCACCAACCAATGATATACACGCCTCAACACTGAAACTGCAACACCAAGAAGGAAAAGTCATGGAGCTATGGCAATCACAGGATCAATAGATTTGTTCATCCATCAAAATCACTCCGCATGGAAGATTCAGCAGCTGAAAATAAAATCTGCAGTGAGCATGAGATTTCTATAAATCCCACATACTGCAAAAATGCAGCGTGAAAAACGCACCAAATACTCATCATCAGAATTTGGCCTAAGGTAGGCTCACACTGGTGTATCATGCACCGAGTGCCCTCTGATGTCTTACCGGACAGCACTCGGCCCAGCGTTATACTATGGAGCCTTCTCCTCTGCCCAGGAGCTGTGGTATGATCAGACCATGATCCTGCATGGTCAGACACAGCCATTACACAGTACACAGCAGGGGCACATTTATAAGATTATCTCAGCACAGGAACATTTTATTTAAACGCATCCAATTGTGGAAATTATTATTATTCCAAGATCTATTAATTAAACTTTTGCTCATGGGAAAATCCCTTTAATTGTTGTGTTTTTTGTACTGTTTTTCAGTAAAACTTATATTGATTGTTATATTGTTTTTCCTTTCGTTGTTTCAGTTTCTGTATATTGATGTGCGATACACGGGCAGCATGTATCAGACACTGACTGTATGATTTCAGCCAGATGTGTTTGACTTTGAGTCACTGTTGCATTTCAGAGCAGAACATACTTTAAAAGACGCACCGTGACCAAGCCACACAGGAGGCTAATCTGACAGTTCTCCCCACCCACTGCCAATGGCTCACAGGTCTCTCACTAGGCAGTCAGTCAGGGAGAGACCTGCCAGTCAAGGAGTGAGGGCAGGGAGAAGCTGTTGGGGACCTGCCAACCAGTCTCCTGTGCTGTTCGTCAGCTTTTAAACTTTGTTTTTCTCTAAAAGTTCGCAATGATTCAGAGTCAAACATTCCTGGATCACGTATCATGTATCAGCTTGTCACGCTGTGATGGTCTTATGTAAGGAAGGGGGGCCTCAAACTGTATCTGGAACTGAGACCCTAACTATCCATGTCCTGGAGCTACTCTTAATGGTAGAGAAGCCCGAGTCTACGACCTCACTATGCTCCTGTTAATCCCTGGTCTTTCACCTACCTCACCTCATGGAGCCTAGAACAGAAATGTAATGTGAACAAGACACACAAGGCAAAACGGGGATAACAGAAACCCTCTATCATACAAAATCACCAACCAACGATAGGGAGGAGGATAGGGACAGGGAGGAATAAACTAAACGGGAAACAGGGACCAGAATATAAACACACACGTACAACAGAACACCTCTACAACTTCTCTCCAAAACACTTAGCTTAAGCACACAGCACAGGAAGACGAATCTCCAATAGCAAAAACGAACTCCGATTCCTAACAGCAAGGGAGCAAAGCTTCACTGTCAAGACAGAGAGGGTCTGGCAAGGTTTTTTAGAAAGAGTTTAATGACTAGATCAGAAGCAGCTGCATATTTCTGACCTGCATAGAAAGGGCCATTCACCTCTTCAGCACCAGAGGAAACCAAATTCATTTAATATGGGATCCAAACACACAGGCTAAATGGAAGATTTCCCAGGATGGCGTGAAACACTCGTGACACAGCTGTCAGGTTCCCATTAAGGCACCTCCCTAGAATTCCTTAATGTTAAGTTCCCATGATGCGCATTTGGTGTATTTTTGGTGTTGCAGATTTTCTGCAGGATTTCAGGTACCTATTAGCTAAATTAAGTTACTTGCGCTTTTTCATTGTGTTATTGAGAATTTTGTTATCTGCAGATTTTTCTCTGAGAATTCAAGTCTATGGGGAAGATTCACAAATAAGGTGCATATGTACTGCAAGTAAAATTGACAAGATATGGCTTTCATAGACCCCTTTCGGCATTAGATTTCTATAAATCCCATCCACGTTGCTGGAACTGTAAATGCTGCATTTTTGCGCACGAACATACACAGAGGAAGCTACGCAACAAATACTCATGGTTGGAATTTAGCTTAAAGAGTAACTGAACAATCTTCCTAAATTTTTATATTTAGAAGTCACTTGAATTACTTGCAGATTGGTGGTGGTCTGGGTCCTCAGACCCCACCGATCATGCAATAGACACCCTAGAAGTGCACGGGAGCCCACACAGACCAGAGTATGAATTCAGGAGAAAGCATGGTCTTCATAGCCTATACTTCCTATAATCAGCACTCCACTCTGTGTGCTTTCGTGTCTGCTGAGTGCACACTTGTAGGGGGGTCTATTGCAAGATCATGTGATCAGTGGGGGTGTGACGTCTCTGTTATCGGGTTTCCTGGGACCAGGGGCTCCATCCCTGCCCTAACACTAGGGGGCATTCTAGCTTGCCGGGTTACTTCTGAAGGTGAAGATGCCGTGGCCACGTTCCTTGCCTTAACTTCTGAATCCGCCCTCAGTCTGTACCCTTCGCCCACCCAGGGGAGAGGGGAATAGTAGTGCATCGTAGTACACCAACCAGACTAACAAGGTAATACAAACAGGGGTAGTGTAAAATACCAAAAATACAAATAAACACTCACATATAACAAAGGTATGCACCGGGGAGTGGAGGATGGGGTTAAGGAGAAGAAGTTGAATTATCACACTCACAAAACCTAGCAACTGTCACAGATAAATCCACCAACCGTCTACTCAAATAACTACGAACACCTATCCACCCAGCTATGCAGCATAAGCCTGCTCTGATAGTGTGTTAGTGAGGACCCAGATTATATAGGAGATGGGAGTGGCTAACAGTGCTCAGCTGAGAGCCTTAGCTCCAGGAGCTTTCAACAGAGCAGATTTACCCCTGTACTGCCCAAAGAAATTTACACCATTTAATAAGAAGTTGAAGTGCTTCTATTCAGCACAGGAGTAGGAGAACTCAGACGCTGCCGTCTTCTGGCTCCTCTCCGTTACAGTAAACCCGTGACAGGGGGTCACAGAATTCGCACCCCCACCAATCTAGAGGCAAATAAAGTGCCTGCTGTTATGTTTTGGTAGCTGAGGAGAGCAGGCAAAAACGGCAATACACCAGAGAGGATGGGATCTACTGGATTGCAGTACCCTGACTAACCACCACAACTAAAGGCAGCCGTGGAGCGTTCCTACGTTGGTCCTAGACGCCTCGTCACAGCCTGAGAGGCTAACTACACCTAAAGATAGAAAGAGGAAAGCTATCTGCCCTGGAGCAGATCCCCAAAGAACATAGGAAGCCCCCAAACATGTAATGGCGGTTAGACAAGAGGAAATACAGACACAGACAGAAAATAGTATGAGCAAACGCTGGGGCCCAATCTACCTGGACAGAAAAGGATAGGAAGGATACTTACTGCAATCCAAAAAAAACCCTAAAAAAAACCAACGCTACTAATTTCAAAATCACCTGAGATCACACGACCTCTACCACCTAAATTAGTTCTCTGGTGTAACAAAACTAAGCCGCAGCCACAGAAAAAAATGGAAAAGGCAAATGAACAAACAACAGTGGCTCCAGAGGAACCGAGAGGCGCCCAAGCCCCCGAGGAGGGGAACCTGGCCAACCTCACAGAAATGCAGAGAAAATTGCAAATGGCAAGCACAAAAACAAAAAAACAGAAAATATCTTATCTGAGAGCAGGAGAAGAGGCAAGACTCAGCAAGCTTCCAAGTGAACCAGGAAACAACGTTGAGACAAGAACAATTGATCACCGGCAACCATGATGGGGGGAAACCTCCCTTATATCCAGCCAGTCCGTGATTCCTGATTGCCAATCCTCATTGAATGGTTCAGTACCGTTTGTAACCACCAGAGGGAGCTTCTGCTCAGAATTCATTTCTAAAACATTCATAACAGCCTGCTATATATGGCAAATCAAGACCATAGTTTAATTACTTTTTGTCCTATAAACAGGAATTCTTCACAAGCTATCATCAAACTGTTTCTATTAATGCCAGATTATAGGAATCTCTGCCCTTTTTTTCTATAGTTTAGAGATGTAAGAAAACAATTTCATTTGCACTGTAAACTTTGTGAAGGATTGTAGGTTTTGATGGGATCCTTCTTTATATGGTAGACACAAAGCAGACACTAATATTGTGACAGATCAGTGCATGGTATATAATTTGATAGAAAACACTACTGATGCCAGAGCAACTTTTGTGCCAAGCTCTGGCTGTTGGGGAAAATTTGACAAGTGAATAAAGCGGGCGAGCATCATTAGCAGCATTATGCCCCCACTTTCCGCTGTAAAACTACTATTTCAGAATGTCAGCTTTGTTCATTGTGACAGATCGTCATAACGAGCGATATCAATCATTTGAATGTGAAACCCTCACAAGATGCACTCTGAAAAGAGATTGATGGCAAAATTAAGACGCAGTGAATGAAGTTTTCTTAGTTTCTCTTGTACTCATTGTGGTTTATTTATCTACCATTCCCCTCCCTCCAAAATAGCTTTTACAATCACAATGTACGTTTAACGTGACTGGTATAAAAGTACAGTAACTTCTACACTTACATATTTCCCATTTGAGAAACAAGCAACATTCTGCCAGGACAACCTAAGTTATTTACAACTGTATACGGATCACCCCCCAACTCGCAACCAAGAAGCTGGGAGTTTTATTAGATAAAAGTAGATCAGAAGTTATGGAGTTGGAGATTTGATCATTTATGTGGGATCATTCAGAATCTGGGTGGATTGTATTACAACTGTACAATTATGTTTGCTTTGTTGGTCACCCAACTTTTTACACAGGGCCCTGTAGGTTTGGAGTTCTTTTTCCCTTAACCCCTTCACCCCCAAGGGTGGTTTGCACGTTAATGACCGGGCCAATTTTTACAATTCTGACCACTGTCTCTTTATGAGGTTATAACTCTGGAACGCTTCAGCGGATCTTTGCGATTCTGAGACTGTTTTCTCGTGACATATTGTACTTCACGTTAGTGGTAAAATTTCTTCGATATACCTTGCGTTTATTTTTGAAAAAAGCGCAAATATGGCAAAAATTTTGAAAATTTTGCAATTTTCAAACTTTGAATTTTTTTTCCCTTAAAACAGAGAAATATGTCACACAAAATAGTTAAGAAATAACATTTCCCACATGTCTACTTTACATCAGCACAATTTTGGAACCAAAATTTTTTTTTGTTAGGAAATTATAAGGGTTAAAAGTTGACCAGCAATTTCTCATTTTTACAACAAAATTTACAAAGCCATTTTTTAAAGGGACCACCTCATATTTGAAGTCACTTTGAGGGGTCTATATAGCAGAAAATACCCAAAGTGACACAATTCTAAAAACTGCACTCCTCAAGGTACTCAAAACCACATTCAAGAAGTTTATTAACCCTTCAGGTGCTTCACAGGAGCTGAATCAACGTGGAAGGAAAAAATGAATATTTAACTTTTTAGCCACAAAAATGATCTTTTACAAACTGTTTTTTATTTTCACAAGGGTAAAAGGAGAAATTGGGCACATAAAGTTGTTGTGCAATTTCTCCTGAGTACGCCAATACCCCATATGTGGGGGAAAACCACTGTTTGGGCACACGGCAGAGCTTGTAAGGGAAGGAGCGCCGTTTGACTTTTTCAAACTAAAATTGGCTGGAGTTGAGATTGGATGCCATGTCGCGTTTGGAGAGCCCCTGATGCGCCTAAACAGTGGAAACCCCCCACAAGTGACACCATTTTGGAAACTAGACCCCCTAAGGAACTTATCTAGATCTGTTGTGAGCACTTTGAACCCCAAAGTGTTTCACAAAAGTTTATAATGCCTGGGTGTGAAAAAAAAAAAAAAACAATTTTCCACAAAAATGATTTTTTAGTCCCAAATTTTTGATTTTTTCCAAGGAAATTTGACCCCAAAAGTTGTTGTCCAATTTGTCCTGAGTACGCTGATACCCCATATGTGGGGGGGGAAACTGTTTGGGCGCTCGGCAGAGCTAGGAAAGGAAGCAGTAACGTTTTGGAATGCAAACATTGATGGGGGTCATGTTCCGTTTGTAGTACCCCAGATGAGCCTAAACGTGGAAACCCCCCACAAGTGACCCCATTTTGGAAGCTAGACCCCCTAAGGAACTTATCTAGATCTTTGGTGAGCACTTTGAACCCCCAAATGCTTCACACAAGTTTATAATGCCCGGGCATGAAAATAAAAAATCCTATTTTTTTCCCACAAAAATTATCTTTTAGTCACTAATTTTTTATTTTCCCAAGGGTAACAGGAGAAATTGGACCACAAAAGTTGTTGTCGAATTTGTCCTGAGTACGCTGATACCCCATATGTGGGGGGGAACCACTGTTTGGGCGCATGGCAGAGCTCGGAATGGAAGGAGCACCATTTGACTTTTTCCAGCCAAAATTGGCTGGAATTGAGATTGGATGCCATGTTGCATTTGGAGAGCCCCTGATGTGCCTAAACAGTGGAAACCCCCCACAAGTGACCCCATTTGGGAAACTAGACCCCCTAAGGAACTTATCTAGATCTTTGATGAGCAATTTGAACCCCAAGTGCTTCACACAAGTTTATAACGTAGAGCCGTAAAATTAAAAAATCATATTTTTTCCACAAAATTGATGTTTTCACCCTAATTTTTATTTTCCCAAGGGTAACAAGACTCCAAAAGTTATTGTGCAATTTGTCCTGAGTACGCTGATACCCCATATATGGGGGTAAACCACTGTTTGGGTGCAAGGCAGAGTTTGGAAGGGAGGAGCGCCGTTTGACTTTTTCAACGCAGAATTGGCTGGATGCCATGTCGTGTTTGGAGAGCTCCTGATCTGCCTAAACAGTGGAAATTCCCCACAAATGACACCATTTTGGAAACTAGACCCCTCAAGGAACTTATCTAGATGTGTGGTTAGCACTTTGAACCCCGAAGTGCTTCACAGAAGTTTATAACGTACAGCCGTAAAATAAAAAATCCTTTTTTTTTTTTTACAAAAATGATTTTTTCGCCCCCAATATTTTATTTTCACAAGGGTAACAGGAGAAATTGGACCCCAAAAGTTGTTGTCCAATTTGTCCTGAGTACGCTGATATCCAATATATGGGAGTAAACTACTGTATGGGCGCACGTCGGGGCTCGGAAGGGAAGTAGTGACGTTTTGGATTGCAGACTTTGATGGAATGGTCTGGGGGCGTCATGTCGCATTTGGAGAGCCCCTGATGCGCCTAAACAGTGGAAACCCCCCACAAGTGACCCCATTTTGGAAAATAGACCCACAAGCAACTTATCTAGATGTGTGGTGAGCACTTTGAACCCCAAAGTGCTTCACAGAAGTTTATAACGTACAGCCGAAAAAATAAAAAATCTTTTTTTTTTTTACAAAAATGATTTTGTCGCCCCCAGTTTTTTATTTTCCCAAGGGTAACAGAAGAAATAGGACAAATTGCACAATAACTCTTGTGGTCCAGAGTACGCTGATACCCCATATGTGGGGATAAACTACTGTTTGGACGCATGGCAGAGCTGAGAAGTGAAGGAGCACCGTTTGACTTTTTCAACGCAGAATTGGCTGGAATTGAGATCAGACGCCATGTCACATTTGGAGAGCCCCTGATGTGCCTAAACAGCGGAAACCCCCCAATTCTAACTCCAACCCTAACCCCAACACACCCCTAACCCTAGTCCCAACCCTAACCACAAACCTAACCCTAACACACCCCTAATCCCAACCCTAATCCTAACTTTAGCGCCAACCCTAACCCTAACTTTAGCCGCAACCCTAACCCTAACCCTAATGGGAAAATGGAAATAAATACTTTTTTTTAATTTTTTTATTTTTCCCTAACTAAGGGGGTGATAAAGGGGGGTTTGATTTACTATTTATAGCGGGTTTTTATGATTGGCAGCTGTCACGCTAAAAGACGCTTTTTATTGCAAAAAATAGTTTTTTGCATCACCACATTTTGAGAGCTATAATTTTTGTATATTTTGGCCCACAGAGTCATGTGAGGTCTTATTTTTTGCGGGACGAGGTGATGTTTTTATTGGTACCATTTATGACCACGTGACATTTTTTGATCGCTTTTTATTTCGATTTTTGGGAGGTTAGAATGAACAAAAATCAGCAATTCATGAATTTCTTTTGGGGGAGGCGTTTATACCGTTCCGCGTGTGGTAAAAATGATAAAGCATTTTTATTCTTCTGGTCAGTACGATTACGGCGATACCTCATTTTTATCATTTTTTTATGTTTTGGCGCTTTTATAGAATAAAAACAATTTTATATAAAAAATTATTATTTTTGCATCGCTTTATTCTACGAGCTATAACTTTTTTATTTTTTTGCTGATGATGCTGTATGGCGGCTCGTTTTTTGCGGGACAAGATGACGTTTTCAGCGGTACCATGTTTATTTATATCGGTCTTTTTGATCGCGCGTTATTCCACTTTTTGTTCGGCGGTATGATGATAAAGCTTTGATTTTTTGCTTTTTTTTTTTTTTTTAAGAGGTTCACTAAAGGGGTTAACTAGTGGGACAGTTTTATAGGGGGGGGTCGTTTGCAGCCGCTAGTGTACACCACGTCGGCAGCGCAACTCACCGGGCTGCAAACCTGCTCCATTGAAATATTCTATCTTACTCAAGTGGTTATTGCCTCTGATTGCTCCACTTGGCTCTATGTTGACTCAGTAATCAGGCTGCAAACCTGCTCCATTGAAATATTCTATTTTGCCTAAGCGGTTATTGCCTCTGATTGCTCCTCTTGGCTCTAAGTTGACTCAGTAATCACAAACGCAACTGACGAAGGTCCGTTTGTGGACCGAAACGTTTTGCTGTTTGATTGCTATTACATACGGATGCAATAAAATCTCAAATTCTAAAGTTGAGTGCCAGATTTTTAAATTGTTACTATTACGGTGTGGGAACCTATCTTGGCACCTTCCCATTATATTGCTGTGCACACGCTTTTCCTTCTAAAAAATGTAATTCTGGCATGTTGATTTTTTTCATCGTTACTTCATTTACCAATCGGATTAGTGTACTTTATATTTTGATAGATTGGACATTTCTGAATGCAGCAATTTCAAATTTGTGTATTTTTGTATTGTTTTATTTTGAATGGGGCAAAAGGTTGGTTATTTGAACGAGTTTTTCAAAAGTTTTTAATATTTTTTAAAACTTTTTACTGACTTCAATAGTCTCCTTAGGAAACTTGAAACTGTGATTATCCGATTGCCTGTGCTATACATAGCAGTGCTTCAGCCCTGCTATGTATTGCAAAATTCACGATCTCCTATGAACGCCGGCCATGGGCCGCAGACCCCGATTGTCATCAAAACCCATCGGCACCCCACGATCATGTGACAAGGGCACCGAAGGGCCGAACTTGTGATGCACTTTTGGCAAGCACAAGTTAAATGCTGCTGTCAGTGATTGACAGTGGCATTTAACTTACTAACAGCGAGGGGTAGATCTCTGATCCACCCGCGGCGATCGAGGCACATGACGGCTGATCAGATCAGCTGTCAAGTGTGGGGAAAGATTTGGGCTCAGCATTGGAGCCCACATCAAAGACAGGGAGCCTATCTTGGACGTACCTAGTACCTATACGTCCAAGGTTGTGAAGGGTTCAAAGTTGTACAGTCAAAACCGTCTCCTTTTGGGGCTCACCAACTAAGCGCTCTAGCATGGCTTTGGAACATGGGAGTAAACCCACACAAACGTGGAGAACAAACAAATGTCTTGTTGGGATTTGTACCTAAGACCCCAGCACTGCAGAGCTACAGTGGTAACCACTGAGCCACCCTGCTGCCAGAAGCATTTTTCTAGCCTCCTTTTTCCAGTTCAACAGCATCTTTAAATGCACAGTCGACATGAATTTTTTTTTAAATCAAATCTATTTTCCATGAACTGTTAAATGTAGCAGATTTTCTGCAAGAAAAAATGCAGATTTTACGTTATGTGGGAACACAGCCTTAGGCTGCGTTCACTCACAGAGGCTCAGGGCTGTTGCAATTTTTTAATGGCTCCTGACACAATATCCAATAATTTTGCAGAGAAACAGCTGTTTCCCCTGAAAAATTAATGGATTATGTCAGGAGCTGTTAAAAGTTTGCAGTGAGTCAGGGCTGCTGCGTTTTGAAGCCACTGGATGTGGAACAGCTTTCACGGGTTTTCCCATGAACAAAGTTAATTTTAATCAGCATTTTAATTAATAGGTCTTTAAACAATAATTTCCACAATTGGATGTGTTAAAAAATAATGTTCCTGTGCAGAGATTATCTTATAAACGTGCCCCTGCTATGAGTTTTGTAATGGACGTGTCTGACTGTGTAGGTGTCATGTTCAATATGCCATGTGGTGTGCGGAAGTCAACACTCTGCATAGCATTGACAAGAAAAGAAAAGAAAGTTTGTGACGCCAGAGTGCACTTAATTAACCTCTGCTTCCTGGTAGTGTGATGTAATGTGGTCCTTTCCAAATAGTCCAGAAAACAGGGAGGCCAGAAGAGCTGTTGATAAGCTTTACTTGTTGCAAAAAATACGCAGGTACATCCAGATAAACAATGACTGAACAGAGATTCATTTCCTTTGCCACATTCACAGTTATTGTAACGCTGGTATTGTCTGTACTTTGTTTTCCAGCGTTACTTTGCATGTTTTTTGCATTAACCCTTTTGCTCCTTTCCCCCTAACCAGCTGGGATACTGTTGTCTGTTACCTATATGGATGCTGCTCAGTTCCCGGCTCTGCTGCGTACCCGTACTTGCGTGAGTGGCTCCGCTGCTTTGCATGACCGCCCGCATGTGCGGTTCCTGACTTGCTGTAAAAGCCGTCCGTAGCTTGCAAAGTCCTCTGCAGTGGTGCATGACTTACTGCGTGGTTGGCAGCAGCCATTGTTGGGTTCCCTCTGTGTTGTGCTGTCTGGCTCTGCATAGGGGGCGCGGCCCACACCTGTCCTGCTTTTATGTGGATTGGGTGTTTACTAGAATTACTGCTCCAGCCTATCGCTGTGAAGCAGCTCATATATAAAGTTCCCCAGCCCTAGTGGGCGTTGCCAGAGCTTCGCATTGAATCCACACTGAATCCCTGAACCTAGCCGTATGTGGTTGTGTGTTCAGCTCCTGCTCTGAAGTTGATCAGCTCTGGAGAGCTGATTCCCTGTTCCTGCTGTGTCTTATTCCCTGATCCTGGGTCTAACCCGGTACCTGAGTGTCTGAACTGTGTCTTGTGTTTCCGCCTGTGCTGGGGGCTGATTGCCCAGATCGCCGTTCCTGGAGGCTGTATATCCAGGCCTGTTCCTTCTGTGTCTAATTACCTGAACCCCTGATCCTGGATCGCATCCTGTACCTGACTGTCTGAACTGTGTCCTATGTGTTATGTTCCTGAAATCCTGCTGTGTCCAGAACCCTGTGCCAGTGACTGTGAATCCTTGCTATATAACCTGAGTTCATCTTGGAAGGTGGAGTCCGGTGTGTGCTGAGTTTCTGTTACTCTGTGCTCAGCCTCTGTGCAATCCCCGGCCAGCTCCCGTTGAGCCTGGCGGGGCTTGCACCAGACCGCTGGGGTTCCTTTTCAGGTCGCTGCCAGATGTCCGGATCCTATGCCTGATGACCATGGCCTGATGTCCGATGTCCGACGACCACTTCCAGATGTCCGGATCCTATCCTTCCTGCCTGATGTCCGGATCCTGCCGATCATTGCCAGATGTCCGGAGCCTGCTGATCGGTGCCAGATGTCCGGAGTCCGAGGCCTGTGTTCCAGTCCGTGTTCCTGTGATTCAATCCATGTTCCTGTCCGTGTTCCTGACTCCCTGAGACCCAGTCCGTGTTCCTGTCTGTGTTCTTGACTCTCTGAGATCCAATCCGTGTTCCTGTTGTTCCTGTGCAGTCTAACTCTGTTTCAGCCATCAGCTCCTGATTCCAGTTACCTGTCTGTTACCTGTCGGCTTGCCTGTCTGCCATCCGTCTGCAGTTCCTTCCAGAGGTTCGGACGTCATCTGCAGAGATCCCCGGCTCTTGCCTGCTCACCTAGGAGCGATCATCTGCCATCCGACTGCAGCTCCATCCGGAAGTTCGGACATCATCTGCAGAGATCCCCGGCTCTTGCCTGCTCACCTGGGAGCGATCATCTGCCATCCGACTGCAGCCTACCTGGAGGCTCCACCATATCAGGTCGTATATACCTGCCTGTCTAGAGACTGCCTGGTCACTTACTGTGACAGCCTGCCTGTCTAGAGACTGCCTGGTCACTTGCCGTGACGACCTGCCTGTCCCAGAGACTGCCTGGTCACTTGTCGTGACAACCTGCCTGTCCCAGAGACTGCCTGGTCACTTGCCGTGACAACCTGCCTGTCCCAGAGACTGCCCTGGTCACTTTCCGTGACAACCTGCCTGTCCCAGAGACTGCCTGGTCACTTGCCGTGACAACCTGCCTGCCTGGTCACTTGCCGTGACAACCTGCCTGCCTGGTCACTTGCCGTGACAACCTGCCTGCCTGGTCACTTGCCGTGACAACCTGCCTGCCCTGGTCACTTGCCGTGACAACCTGCCTTCCTGGTCACTTGCCGTGACAACCTGCCTTCCTGGTCACTTGCCGTGACAACCTGCCTGCCCTGGTCACTTGCCGTGACAACCTGCCTGTCCCAGAGATTGCCCTGGTCACTAGCCGTGACAACCTGCCTGTCCCAGAGACTGCCTGGTCACTTGCTGTGACAACCTGCCTGTCCCAGAGACTGCCTTGGTCACTTGCCGTGACAACCTGCCTGTCCTGCCGGTTCCTTCTTGGTCTACCCTGTGATGACGTCTGTCCTGGGTCGGTGTCTGATGTTCTCCTGCTGAGCCTGTGCTACGCCTGAGGCCTGAGAGAGAGGCCGTCCTAGTATGCCCGTGCCAGATGACCCTGGACTTCATCAACCCGTGATGACCCCGCCATCGTCTGACGTTCGTCCTGGGCCGGTGTCTGATGTTCTCCTGCTGAGCCTGTGCTACGCCCGAGGCCTGAGAGTGAGGCCATACTAGTATGCCCGTGCCAGATGATCCTGGACTTCATCAACCCGTGATGACCCCGCCATCGTCTGAAGTCTGTCTGAGGTCGGTGTCTGATGTTCTCCTGCTGAGCCTGTGCTACGCCTAAGGCCTGAGAGAGAGGCCGTCCAAGTATGCCTGTGCCAGATAACCCTGGACTGCATCTACCCGTGATGTCCTCCAGCACTCGTCTGTGATCCTGAGTTGTGTACCCTTCTCTGATGTGCGGAATCGGGAGCCCGGTCTTATGTTCTGTTTATGTACTTTGTTTCTTTAAGTAAACTTTATGTTTCTTCTTACCTGAAGTTGTGCGGTGTTGTCTAGTCCTGCAGGTCGCCACCTTGCCCACATGCTCAGCTGCCACGGATCCCGGTCGCTGCCCTTCCCTAGTCCGGGCAGGCCCGGGTCTCCCTCCGTGGTCCAGGGGTCCACATTCTCTTACCATCTGGGACCCATGCCTCACGTCGTCGTGGACTGGCGGCGTGGGAGCATTGGCTAGCTAGGCAAGCTATGCCATGTCCCGACGCCCCACAGCCGTGGGAAGCGCTTCAGTAAGCTCTGGCCATGGACTCCGCTGAGCATGTGCGGTCTGCAGGACTTTCTCCAAGCTCCACCTGATGTGTGAACTAGACTACTTGGTCCCCACAGGGTAAGTGGACTAGATGGCTCGATTCCCCGCTTGGTCAGCGGTTCGGACTTTTCGAGCTATTAACTCTGCTGCCATATTGTGAACTATGGGACTTACCGCCAAACCCAAGTGAATTTTTCTGGGGAATTTTTTTTTTACTTGGGTCTTCAGAAGAGGGGGCCTGAGGAGGGGGATACTGTAACGCTGGTATTGTCTGTACTTTGTTTTCCAGCGTTACTTTGCATGTTTTTTGCATTAACCCTTTTGCTCCTTTCCCCCTAACCAGCTGGGATACTGTTGTCTGTTACCTATATGGATGCTGCTCAGTTCCCGGCTCTGCTGCGTACCCGTACTTGCGTGAGTGGCTCCGCTGCTTTGCATGACCGCCCGCATGTGCGGTTCCTGACTTGCTGTAAAAGCCGTCCGTAGCTTGCAAAGTCCTCTGCAGTGGTGCATGACTTACTGCGTGGTTGGCAGCAGCCATTGTTGGGTTCCCTCTGTGTTGTGCTGTCTGGCTCTGCATAGGGGGCGCGGCCCACACCTGTCCTGCTTTTATGTGGATTGGGTGTTTACTAGAGTTACTGCTCCAGCCTATCGCTGTGAAGCAGCTCATATATAAAGTTCCCCAGCCCTAGTGGGCGTTGCCAGAGCTTCGCATTGAATCCACACTGAATCCCTGAACCTAGCCGTATGTGGTTGTGTGTTCAGCTCCTGCTCTGAAGTTGATCAGCTCTGGAGAGCTGATTCCCTGTTCCTGCTGTGTCTTATTCCCTGATCCTGGGTCTAACCCGGTACCTGAGTGTCTGAACTGTGTCTTGTGTTTCCGCCTGTGCTGGGGGCTGATTGCCCAGATCGCCGTTCCTGGAGGCTGTATATCCAGGCCTGTTCCTTCTGTGTCTAATTACCTGAACCCCTGATCCTGGATCGCATCCTGTACCTGACTGTCTGAACTGTGTCCTATGTGTTATGTTCCTGAAATCCTGCTGTGTCCAGAACCCTGTGCCAGTGACTGTGAATCCTTGCTATATAACCTGAGTTCATCTTGGAAGGTGGAGTCCGGTGTGTGCTGAGTTTCTGTTACTCTGTGCTCAGCCTCTGTGCAATCCCCGGCCAGCTCCCGTTGAGCCTGGCGGGGCTTGCACCAGACCGCTGGGTTCCTTTTCAGGTCGCTGCCAGATGTCCGGATCCTATGCCTGATGACCATGGCCTGATGTCCGATGTCCGACGACCACTTCCAGATGTCCGGATCCTATCCTTCCTGCCTGATGTCCGGATCCTGCCGATCATTGCCAGATGTCCGGAGCCTGCTGATCGTGCCAGATGTCCGGAGTCCGAGGCCTGTGTTCCAGTCCGTGTTCCTGTGATTCAATCCATGTTCCTGTCCGTGTTCCTGACTCCCTGAGACCCAGTCCGTGTTCCTGTCTGTGTTCCTGACTCTCTGAGATCCAATCCGTGTTCCTGTTGTTCCTGTGCAGTCTAACTCTGTTTCAGCCATCAGCTCCTGATTCCAGTTACCTGTCTGTTACCTGTCGGCTTGCCTGTCTGCCATCCGTCTGCAGTTCCTTCCAGAGGTTCGGACGTCATCTGCAGAGATCCCCGGCTCTTGCCTGCTCACCTAGGAGCGATCATCTGCCATCCGACTGCAGCTCCATCCAGAAGTTCGGACATCATCTGCAGAGATCCCCGGCTCTTGCCTGCTCACCTGGGAGCGATCATCTGCCATCCGACTGCAGCCTACCTGGAGGCTCCACCATATCAGGTCGTATATACCTGCCTGTCTAGAGACTGCCTGGTCACTTACTGTGACAGCCTGCCTGTCTAGAGACTGCCTGGTCACTTGCCGTGACGACCTGCCTGTCCCAGAGACTGCCTGGTCACTTGTCGTGACAACCTGCCTGTCCCAGAGACTGCCTGGTCACTTGCCGTGACAACCTGCCTGTCCCAGAGACTGCCCTGGTCACTTTCCGTGACAACCTGCCTGTCCCAGAGACTGCCTGGTCACTTGCCGTGACAACCTGCCTGCCTGGTCACTTGCCGTGACAACCTGCCTGCCTGGTCACTTGCCGTGACAACCTGCCTGCCTGGTCACTTGCCGTGACAACCTGCCTGCCCTGGTCACTTGCCGTGACAACCTGCCTTCCTGGTCACTTGCCGTGACAACCTGCCTTCCTGGTCACTTGCCGTGACAACCTGCCTGCCCTGGTCACTTGCCGTGACAACCTGCCTGTCCCAGAGATTGCCCTGGTCACTAGCCGTGACAACCTGCCTGTCCCAGAGACTGCCTGGTCACTTGCTGTGACAACCTGCCTGTCCCAGAGACTGCCTTGGTCACTTGCCGTGACAACCTGCCTGTCCTGCCGGTTCCTCCTTGGTCTACCCTGTGATGACGTTTGTCCTGGGCCGGTGTCTGATGTTCTCCTGCTGAGCCTGTGCTACGCCCGAGGCCTGAGAGTGAGGCCATACTAGTATGCCCGTGCCAGATGATCCTGGACTTCATCAACCCGTGATGACCCCGCCATCGTCTGAAGTCTGTCTGAGGTCGGTGTCTGATGTTCTCCTGCTGAGCCTGTGCTACGCCTAAGGCCTGAGAGAGAGGCCGTCCAAGTATGCCTGTGCCAGATAACCCTGGACTGCATCTACCCGTGATGTCCTCCAGCACTCGTCTGTGATCCTGAGTTGTGTACCCTTCTCTGATGTGCGGAATCGGGAGCCCGGTCTTATGTTCTGTTTATGTACTTTGTTTCTTTAAGTAAACTTTATGTTTCTTCTTACCTGAAGTTGTGCGGTGTTGTCTAGTCCTGCAGGTCGCCACCTTGCCCACATGCTCAGCTGCCACGGATCCCGGTCGCTGCCCTTCCCTAGTCCGGGCAGGCCCGGGTCTCCCTCCGTGGTTCAGTGGGTCCACATTCTCTTACCATCTGGGACCCATGCCTCACGTCGTCGTGGACTGGCGGCGTGGGAGCATTGGCTAGCTAGGCAAGCTATGCCATGTCCCGACGCCCCACAGCCGTGGGAAGCGCTACAGTTATTTTCCAGTATAGTCGTGCAGATATATGTTGTCACGTGACTGCTATCCCGCAGAAGAGGACTCCTTCACTATCTCTAAAGCTATGAGCAACTAGTTATTCTTGCTCACTGGATTACTTCTAATGGTGAAGATGCAGAGGCCACGTACCTTGCTGAGCTCCTGAATCAGTCCTTATTTTGCCCCTCCTACACCCAGGGAAGTGGGGAGTGGTACTATACAAGAATACACAAACCAAACGAACAAGGGAAGATTCAAATATGCACTCACAAACAACAGAGGGAAAAACCGGGAAGTTAAAGGAACAACCAAATAGGAGAGCATGAAGATATGCACACAGACAAGTCACAAACTAACAGTCTTTAGAAAAACACTCCAAATGCCTCCTCAGCAAACACCTCCAACTCCAGAACCAGGTAGTATAAAACTAACGCTGGCAATTCTGATTGCCAGCGACGAGTATATATAGCAGAGGGGAGTGGCCAACACTGAACAGCTGAGATCGTCAAAGCAGGAAAGCTCCAGAGACTCTCAACTGAACAAATCTAACACCTGCACTTCTAGCAGAAACCTGCACCATTTAATATGATGGAGAATTGCTTCTAATCAGTGCAGGAGTATGTGGAATCAGACACCACGGTCTTCTGGCCCCTTTCTCTCTTGCGTTAAACCTGTAACATATATATGATGCAGTGATTCCTGGGTTTAAACTTCTATTTGTATGCACAGTCCTTATCACACAGCTGTCTGACGCTGAGGCTGTCATTTCTCATATTCAGAAGCTATGGCTGCTCCCCTACCTGCTCCTTCAGCTTGTCTAGGAGGACTCACACATACACAAAATGTTTAATTCACTGTTAGACCCAGGACCCAGTCATGTGGTCTAACCATGTGACCTTATGGCCATATCTGGAAAGCACAGCTGCTTTGTTAACTCTTTAAAACCTGACAGCAGAACATAATAAGTACATCACTTTGTGACGATATAAACCACTTCTATTTATTGAATTATCATGTACAAATCTGCAAAGGATAATATTAACATAGTGCAAATATGATAAGGTAGCTACAAGCTCTGATACATGTTCACCAACTTTAAAAATATTGTATACATTTCTCCATGCTTCTGGAACTTCTTACTATATCTAGTACAACCTAGAACAGAGAGACACATACAAATGCAAACAGTAGAATATCAGGAGTCCATGACTCAAAGACTTTGAAGGCACGTAACATAACTTGAATGTTGCATAAAAATGGGGGAAATGAATGACATGGGGCTGCTGTATCAGTCTCTTGTAGTGGGCTAATTTTTATTTAATAGTCCCAATTAAAGTACATAGAGGAAAAGATTAACTCAGTCATTCATGGTATCTTACTGGCACACGGCCCTTGGTCACTCTCTGACCTTCTCAATAAGTCACTTGTGATACCTGATGGGGGCTCATTCTCAAGGATTCAGAGTCAACACATTCAGTGAGGGTCGCTGAGAACCAACAAGTTCATGCTGTGGATAAACAGGTTGTGGGATGGACCACTGCAAACAAGGACCAAATGGCCGTCCAACAGGAAACATATTACCTTGGCATTCTGCAGCTTTCTCTAACCTTTTATCAGAGGGCACCTCGTCTGGAACAGCAGTTTCTGCAGGATTCTTCTTGGGATCAGCTCTGAAGTCATCTTGTGCCTGGATGGCAATGTCATCTCCGCTTTCATCTCTGGAGGGATCTTGGATGTCGTCGGTCAGGCAAAGCTTCAGCTGAGCTGACTTTTGTCGTGATAAAGCACAGTGTACCTATACCAGCAGATGATAAGGCTCCCCAAACCATCACTGATTGTGGAAACTTCACACTAGATCTCAAGCAGCTTGGATTGTGTACCTCTCCACTCTTCCTCCAGACTCTGGGACCTTGATTTCCAATGTCTTGTGTGAAGTATCCACAATTAGTGATGGTTTGGGGAGCCATGTCATCTGCTGGTGTAGGTCCACTGTGTTTTATCAAGACCAAAGTCAGTGCAGCCGACTACCAGGAAATTTTAGAGAACTTTATGCTTCCCTCTGCCAACAAGCTTTTTGGAGAGGGGAAATGTCATTCTCCAGCAGGACTTGGCACCTGTCCACACTGCCAAAAGTACCAATACCTGGTTTAAAAACAACAGTATCACTGTGCTTGATTGCCCAGCAAACTCGCCTGACCTTAACCCCATAGAGAATTTATGGGGTATTGTAAAGAGCAAGATGACAGACATCAGACACAACAAAGCAGACGAGTTGAAGGCTGCTATCAAAGCAACCTGGGCTTCCATATCACCTCAGCAGTGCCACAGGCTGATCGCCTCCATGCCATGCCGCATTGATGCAGTAATTGATGCAAAAGGAGCCCGACCAAGTATTGAGTGCATTTACTGAACATACATTTCAGTAGGCCAAACATTTCAGATTTTAAAATCATTTTTCAAGCTGGTGTTATAAAGTATTCTAATTTACTGAGATAATGACATTTGGGTTTTCATTGGCTGTAAGCCATAATCATCAACATTAACAGAAATAAACACGTGAAATAAATCACTCTGTAATGACTCAATCTAATATATGAGTTTCACTTTTTGTATTGAAGAACTGAAATAAATTAACTTTTTGATGATATCCTAATTTTGTGAGATGCACCTGTATGTACCTGTAACAAGGTGGCCTGGGGTGGTAGTCCCAGTTCAGTCAACTTAGCCACAGTCAGTAGACACCACGGGTACCTTGCACACAGATGGACCAGACAGACACAATCCTCAGTCACAACTTGCAGTCCAACAGGGAACGAACTTTAATAAAACAGAGATGAGAAAAAAGGTACAACACTGGCTTCCTGCTCTCTCCCTGACAATGTCCACGACTGAACCCACAACGGCCACGGTAGCCGAAATTAAACAGTAGTCCACACACCGGGATCTGGATGCTTGAAGTCCCTTCGGCTGTGGCCCTTCCGAAGTCCTGGGGTGCGTGTTGCGGTCCTTAAGTCCTTAAGTCTGGGGCAACAGATCATCTCCCCTCCTGGGGTCTGGCAATGCCCGCGTGAGTGTCCTTCAGCCTGGGCAACAGATTCTCTTCACTCCTGGGGTCTAGCAATGCCCCGGCTGCTGCTACACACCTGCCAAGGGCAAACGTGCCTGGGCTATTGAACTGAAGCAGCAGCTTCCTCCCGCCTTTTTGCTGCTGGCCCAGCTCACAAATTTAACTCATTGCTGTCCCTAACTATACACATATACAAATACAGCTTAATAAATAACAGGAAGAGGTAACATACACTGCTCAAAAAAATAAAGGAAACACTCAAATAACGCATCCTAGATCTGAATGAATGAACTATTCTCATTGAATACTTTGTTCTGTACAAAGTTAAATGTGCTGACAACAAAATCACACAAAAATCATTACTGGAAATCAAATTTATTAACCAATGGAGGCCTGGATTTGGAGTCACACACAAAATTAAAGTGGAATGTAATGTCCTTAAAACAAGTCAAAATAATGCTAAGTAGTGTGTTTGGCCTCCACGTGCCTGTATTACCTCCCTGTGCCTGTATGACCTCCATACAATGCCTGGGCATGCTCCTGATGAGGCATTGGATGGTTTCCTGAGGCATCTCCTCCCAGACCTGGACTAAAGCATCCGCCAACTCCTGAACAGTCTGTGGTGCAATGTGACATTGGAGGATGAAGCGAGACATGATGTCCCAGAGGTGCTCAATCGGATCTGGTCTGGGGAATGGGCGGGTCAGTCCATAGCTTCAATGCCTTCATCTTTCAGGAACTGCTGACACACTCCAGCCACATGAGGTCTGGCATTGTCCTACATTAGGAAGAACCCAGGGCCAACCGCACCAGCATACGGTCTCACAACGGGTCTGAGGATCTCATCTCGGTACCTAATGGCAGTCAGGCTACCTCTGGCGAGCACATTAAGGACTGTGCGGCCCTCTAAAGAAATGCCACCCCACACCATTACTGACCGACTACCAAACCGGTCATGCTGTAGGATGTTTCCGGCAGCAGATCGCTCTCCACGGCATCTCCAGACTCTGTCACATGTGCTCAGTGTGAACCTGCTTTCATCTGTGAAGAGCACAGGGCGCCAGTGTCGAATTTGCCAATCCTGGTGTTCTGTGTCAAATGCCAAGCGTCCTGCACGGTGTTGAGCTGTGAGCACAACCCCCATCTGTGGACGTCGGGCACTCAGACCATCCTCATGGAGTCGGTTTCTAACCGTTTGTGCAGATACATGCACATTTGTGTCCTGCTGGAGGTCATTTTGCAGGGCTCTGGCAGTGCTCCTCCTGTTCCTTCTTGCACAAAGGCGGAGGTAGGGGCCCTGCTGCCGGGTTGTTGCCCTCCTATGGCCCCCTCCATGTCTCTTGGTGTACTGGCATTACTGGCCTGTCTCCTGGTAGCGCCTCCAGCCTCTGGACACTATGCTGACAGACACTGCAAACCTTCTTGCCACAGCTCGCATTGATGTGCCATCCTGGTTGAGCTGCACTACCTGAGATACTTGTGTGGGTTGTAGAGTCCGTCTCATGCTACCACGAGTGTGAAAGCACAACCAACATTCAAAAGTGACCAAAACATCAGCCAGAAAGCATTAGTACTGAGATGTGGTCTGTGGTCCCCACCTGCAGAACCACTCCTTTATTGAGCGTGTCTTGATAATTGCCAAAATTTCCATCTGTTGTCTATTCTATTTGCACAACAGCATGTGGCACAACAACATGTGGAATTGATTGTCCGTGTTGCTTCCTAAGTGGACCGTTTGATTTCACAGAAGTTTGATTTACTTAGAGTTATATTCTGTTGTTTAAGTGTTCCCTTAATTTTTTTGAGCAGTGTGTATTACAGGTTTGTCATGCACAGTAAAAACACATATAATACCATCAAAAAGGGTCGCATAGGTCCCGTGTGAGGGAAAGGGCAAACGAGGGTCTCCGCCGCCTCCTTACATACCTATGCTATGTGTATAGATCTATTCTATCTATTCTATTCTAACCTGTCACTTTGTGATTTTACTGAATGCGGCACATGAATTGCCAGCTATTATTCTATCTATCTATATATTAAAGAATATTTCCTTTGAAAATTATGTGTAAATGACAGAGAACTGCTGCATGTAAATGCTCATCTTAAAATCTCATTGCAATTGATGCTAGGTGTGAAAAATCGGATTCTAATCGCATGAAAAACGCATGACACTTGCATTACACTCTTACGACTTTGCAGGAACAAAATCAGACCGATTTTAAAATCGATAGTGTGTCTCCAGCATAAGGGGGGAATATAATAATTCTATTTTTCTTTTACCTGTTTAATATTGCAGACCACTACAATATGCAGTATGTGTATGCAAAGCCACAAAAATGCTGAACCTAGCCTAATTGTCAGCTATTGGCCTTGGAGTTGTGTGGTCAGACTCTTTCATTAAGCACAAACTGCTTCTTTTAGTAGAGCTTGGCTGGCCCCTGCTGACAGATAGAGATATAGCATTTTTACACTATTTCATTATCGCACAAAAAAAGAAGGAAGTTTTCATGTTAGTTATTTTTAGTGTCAGCTTTGCTGGAGGCAGCCTTTACATTATTTTTACCAATTTTCATTGTGCCCTTATTTATTTTAGCATATTTTGTTGTGAGTGCACAGTTACACCACTCATAGGGGCTGATTCATCAAGGCAATTTTGCCAGAATTTTTACATAAAATTGCTAAAATATTTTGCACAGAAAATTTGCAACTGTTGACATTTTCAAACCCGTTACTCTAAGCTCTGCCAAAATAGATGAGATGGGGCATGACACCACAGCTTGCCTAATTCATGACGACCTGTGACATTGTAACAGGATGTGTGGTGGGACCACTGTTCCATGGCCCGAGGAGAGCCTGGAGGGGCGTAACTAGACAAACACCCAATTCTTTGCTAAACCCCCTAATGGGGGGTTAGACTTAGCTCCAGATGGATGCCAGGTGCTACTCCAGGGCAGACCTCGGACACAAAGAGGCAGGTAGCTGGAACGGCCAGTAATGGGTAGACTTGGCTGGTACAGGCACAGCAGGTAGTCAGGTACAACTGGAATACAGACTGGCATGGCAGGTGCAGGCAGGTAAGGCTGATAAACAGACTGGCACAGGCAGGTACTAGCGGCGATGGTTGATATGCAGGCAGGCAGGTGCTGAAGAATATGGCAGGAATACAGGAACACACAGCAGGCATAGGAAGATAGGTACAGGTAGGAGCAGACAGCTAATGGCAGGGGCAGGCACATACTGACAGGTACTAGTAGGTAAATGCAGATACAAGGAACCTGAGAACTAGCAAGCATGCAAGAAGGCAGTGTGAATACGTTGCTCAGGTACCTCCCAACAGGTAGAGATGCCTTAAATAATAAGTGTCTCCCAGCCATTGACTGGGGACACTTTTGGACGACATATGGTGTCCCTTTAGAGGGCGGTAGCGCGTGTATGCGTCCTAAGCACAGTGCCCAGGCATCTGCAAGCCATGCTCAGACTCCAGGCAGCAGCAAGAGGTGGAGGTGCAGTACGGGGGCCACAGTGGTGAGTGAGTCTGCATCCCTGCCGGGGAAGGAGGGAAGGGTGCAGGGACACCGGCACTACAGACGATCTTTATACGAGGAATATTACTCGTATCTTACTAAGCACCCCACTCGGTTGGCCAAATGCCTGCATCCACAATTGGTGCCAGCGGGAGACACCACTGTCTCTTCCCCTGTGCGAGGTCCATGGCACTGGGGCAGAAGCCTCCCGCCCTGCACCTGTCCTTGCACATTCTGAGGCACAAATCCTTGTCCCAGCGCAGCATTCAGCTGTCCCTACCCCAGGCCCAAGAAGGAAAAAGAAAGTTCTCAGCTACCAACTCAAAGGTCCAAACACATAAATGGTCAAACACATAAAGGGCACATTTCCAGGTTGCTTGCCTTGGAAATGTTGCCGTTTAGGCTTGTGGACCCGGTGGATTTCCGACGACTCATGGAGGCAGCTGGCTCTTGGTACTCAGGCAACAGTCGCCACTATTTCTCCTGGTGTGGCATCTCCTCCTTGTACCATCACATATACAGGAACATCACCCATGCTTTTACCAATATAGTTACTGGAATGTTCCATTTAACGACTGACACATAGACAAGCCATTGTGGCCAGGGACGCTACAATTCCCTGGGCACATTGGGAGGCTGGGGCTGAGTCTGACCTTGGGACGGCACATGTGCTACCAATGCTGAGGATTGCTGGCTGTACTTCTGTCAGGGTTTCCTCCACCTCTTACACCAATTCGTGCACCCCTCTTGATCCTCCTCCATGGAAAATATTGGTAATATTTTGATCCAAGGGTAGGATAAAGATTAATTTTATGTTTCCCTTTGTTCAGTCAGTTTGCATTTAGCAAATTGATAACAATAAACTACTATTAACACTTTTATTTTTTAAAGCATTCTTACTTTGCAACAGATTTTCCACACCTGCCTCAAACTTTTTCAAAGTACCGGATACACCCACAATAGATACATCATATTTTTGAAAAAAATTATCTATGACTATTGTTATAATTGCCCAAAAAGGTGAAAAAAATAGACACAATAAAAAGACCAACATATCGTTATGCAAAAAATGGCAAAGTGCAATTATCAAGCAAGATTTCTTTGGAATTACAGTCACACTTGCCATGCCTTAAAGGGGTTGTCCAGTTATTTTCTTAAAGTCTGCAGTCAATCTATGTGACTGCAGACTTCGAACCCTCACAGTGTGCACCCCGCACACTGTCAGGATTCACCATTGTTGTCAAGAATGTGATATGTATATATCCAGCCACTTTCCAACTAGACATGCATGCCCTCACTCAATTCACATATGTCTAGAGAGGCTGTGCACGTTTAGTAGGAATGTGGCTGGAACTATGCATTTTGTCGCCAACATCGGAGAATCCTGACAGCACGTAGTGCGCACACTGTGAATCTTCAGAAGTCTGCAGTCACATAGAATGACTGCAGACTTTTGTCAGAAGACCAAACAACTCCTTTTAAAAAGGAGAAAAATAATTAATTTGGCATAACTTAATGGATTTTGCTTCTTACAATTTTTCTGCAGATACTCAATTGTGGAACAACCACAAGCAGGTAAACCTCATGTGCACATACCCTTACATTTTTATGCTGTTTGCTATAAATCAGATAAATAAAAAAAAATATAAAAAAAAATAATAATACATAAAAATTAAAAAAATAAAATAAAAAATAATAAATTCCATCACACATACACAACACGTAATCATGATTATACTTATTTTATTTCATTATTGTGCACAACTTACAATATTTTCCCAGATATACCATTGTCTTTCCAGACTTTCTTCTACAACCACATTACAGTAATTTTCCAGTTACATCCAAAAGTCGTCTGGACCGCACACAATACTGAATGCTCATTCACAACTTGTTTTTCAGGTCAGCCGTGATTCAGATACCAAAGCTGCTTTGGTTCTAGGAGACGTGACAACAATTGTCCAGACGACTGTTTATAAAACATTGATAATCTGTAATTATATAATTGATTACACAAGGTACTTCTCAAAGAGCTAAGTCTTAATCATGGTACAAGCTTCAATCCGTATCCAAAGCGTGTTCTGTGCCCCAAAGATGAAGCTTCAAGCGGTTTGGCAAAAGTGCAAGATCTGGAGAAGGGCTCTCACCATTTCTACTATTGGTGTTTACTGAGCAGTGGCGTAGTGTGCACAGAGCCAGAGAGGTAGTAGGTATCCTGCGGTGCCAAATTCTGAAGGGCCACAAGATTTTGCCTTCTGTCACTTCTTATTGCAGTAAACTAGATGATTAAGGCATCCAGAGGCTGCTTTGACATCTAGGTCAGCACCACATATTCCTAATCAAAGCGCAGCAGTCAAAATGGTCATATCAGCAGCAGCTGCGTTCTGCATAGGCAGCAACCAAGATAACAAAGTTCTCAGTGTAATGAAATAAGGATTGTCATTTCAGCGGTTGCCTATGCAGAGAGCAGCAGTCTATGACCATCTCATCTTGACTGCTGGGCTCCGCATATGACACCGTTCTCTCACACAGCTCTATGCCTCTCTTTCATTTGTCATTTTGGTAGAGACCTGCTGGGGGAGATGTTTAAAGTTTAAAAAAATGTCCCTTGTGAAAATAAAACAAAAAACACTACCATTACAAGAAATGTCAAGTTTTTCCATACTTTTCTAGCCCTAATTAGCGTTAGAGATAAGACACAAGGATTAGCAATTGGGCTAATATTAGGGCTAGAGTTAGGGTAATAAAATAGTTACATGAAAAGACAAAAAACTAATGAAAAATTAAGAAATATAACAATGTATAACTTTACTTTTTAAATTTTATGTCACAGGTTAAAGAGTAAAAAATATGGGGTCACTCAGCACCAGTTCCATCTTCATATACTGAGGTTCGTCTAAAACTTCAGCCTCTGCATCTCCTATAGCTCTATAATTCCCAAAGGCTAAACCATCTTTCTAAGTTTCCATATACTGAACTATATTTTCCTTAATCAGTACGAGTAATGTGGCAAAAGCTGCAACAAAATCATAGAATGGTAGAGTTGGAAGGGACCTCCTTGGCCATCTGGTCCAACCCCCTGCTCAATGCAGGATTCACTAAATCATCCCAGACAGATGTCTGTTTGAAGACTTCCATTGAAGGAGAACTCACCACCTCTCCTCGCAGCCTGTTCCACTCATTGATCACCCTAACTGTCAAAAAGTTTTTTCTAATATCTAATCTGTGTCTCCTCCCATTCAGTTTCATCCCATCAAAAAAACTGTTCCTCGAACTGGGCTTTGGCAAGCTAGTTCATGTAAGAAATGTCCATGATGAGCTAGGATTTATGTACAGGGACCCCTGTATCACTGTTGGGAAATTCGAAAGCTGGTCATCTTCCGTAACCAATGAATGGATTAGATGCCATCTACTGGCCAACACAAGGGTTGTCCACCACTATGAAGGGATTATAAAGGGATGTTCACTACTTTGCTAGCAGTAACATGTCCTTGAGGTCTCAAACCATGCTTAACTGTTACCAGCTCCGGGAGTAACCACTAAACAGTGTGCAAGCGCTGGAAATGGCTAATTGGTGGCAGTGCAGGGTGACCTGGAGCTGATCTGCAGATCCTGGGAGCAACCACTAAGCAGTTTGATGGACAGGTGGTGGTCCACTCCATACACTGGTTACATCGGGCCACTCCCAGAGATGGTAGCAGCTTATTGGTGGAGGTGTCAGGTGTTGGCCCCCACCAACCTCAAATTTCGATTGCCATGGTCAAGCTAGTTCCACCTTGTCTCAGTTATTATGGTTGATATATGAAGTAATCCAATTTATAGATGGGAGTCTGTCAGGAGGATTTCACACCCCATACTATTAATGTAGCTATTTCAAAGACAAGTTCAGCAATACCTTTTTATGACCAGACCATTTCTCCCTTACTAAGAAATCAGCATTTAAAATGATATGCAAATGAGGCAGAAGAACTACACTGTGTGCAGAATTATTAGGCAAATTAGTATTTTGATCACATCATCCTATTTATACATGTTGTCCTACTACAAGCTGTATAGGCTTGAAAGCCAACTGCCAATTCTGTAAATCAGGTGATTTGCATCTCTGTTATGAGGAGGGTGTGGTCTAATGACATCAACACCCTATATAAGATGTGCTTAATTATTAGGCAACTTCCTTTCCTTTGGCAAATGGGTCAGAAGAGACATTTGACGGACTCTGAAAAGTCATAAATTGTGAGATGTCTTGCAGAGGGATGCAGCAGTCTTGAAATTGCTAAACTTTTGAAGTGTGATCACTGAACAATCAAGTGTTTCATGGCAAATAGCCAACAGGGTCGCAAGAAGCGTGTTGATAAAAAAAGGCTCAAAATAACTGCCCATGAATTGAGGAAATCAAGCGTGAAGCTGCCAAGATGCCATTTGCCACCAGTTTTGCCATATTTCAGAGCTGCAACGTTACTGGAGTACTCAGTACTTGGCCATACTCAGGGACATGGCCAAGGTAAGGAAGGCTGAAAAACCACCACCTTTGAGCAAGAAACATAAGATAAAATGTCATGACTGGGCCAAGAAATATCTTAAGACTGATTTTTGTAAGGTTTTATGGACTGATGAAATGAGAGTGACTCTTGATGGGCCAGATGGATGGACCCGAGGCTGGATCAGTAAGGCCATGTGCACACTTTGCGTTTTTAGATGCGTTTCCGCTGCGTTTTTCAACGTGCGGAAACGCATCCAACCCGCAGCACAGTGCACATGCAATGTAATCTAATGGGAACCGCATGTCTGCTGTGCACATGCTGCAGAAAAAAACGCGCGGTTTAGCCGCGTTTTATTTTCCGCAGCATGTCAATTCTTTGTGCGGAACTGCAGCGGTTCGGCGCCCATTGACTTGCATTGAGTCGGGCACTTCCGCAGCAAAACCGCAGATCTAAAAAAGATCTGCGGTTTCGCTGCGGGTGAGACCGCTGCAGTTCGGGAGGAGGGAAGTGTGTGGGCGGTGCATGGGCGTGTATAGTGTGCGGCGCTATGTGTGTGGGCGGTGCGTGGGCGTGTATAGTGTGCGGCGCTATGTGTGTGGGCGGTGCGTGGGCGTGTATAGTGTGCGGCGCTGTGTGTGTGGGCGGTGATTGTGTGCCGGTGTCTGTGTGATCGGTGTGCGGGCCTGTGTGCGCGATCGGTGTGCGGGGCTGTGTGTGGGATCGGTGTATGTGCGGCCGTGTGCGGGGCTGTGTATGTGCGGCCGTGTGCGGTGCTGTGTATGTGCGGCGGTGTGCGGGCCTGTGTGCGTGTCTCCGTGTATGCAGGCATCGTCGGATGGGACTACAAGTCCCATCCGGCGATGCCTGCTACAGTGACTGACACATTAGCCAATGATGGGACAGTAGTAGTCCCATCATCCGGCTAATGTGCTGAATGTAAGAAAAAAAAATTGCATGACATGCAACATATAACATACACATGACATACAGAACATATAACATACACATGACATACAACATATAACATACACATGACATACAACATATAACATACACATGACATACAACATATAACATACACATGACATACAGAACATATAACATACACATGACATACAGAACATACACATGACATACAACATATAACATACACATGACATACAACATATTACATACACATGACATACAACATATAACATACACATGACATACAACATATAACATACACATGACATACAGAACATATAACATACACATGACATAAAACATATTACATACACATGACATACAACATATTACATACACATGACATACAACATATAACATACACATGACATACAACATATAACATACACATGACATACAACATATAACATACATGACATACAAACAATATAACATACAATGACATACAGTAACATATAACATACACATGACATACAACATATAACATACACATGACATACAACATATAAACATACACATAATACATACAAACATATAACATACACATGACATACAACATATAACATACACATGACATACAACATATTACATACACATGACATACAACATATAACACATACAACATGACATACATACACATATTACATACACATGACATACAACATATTACATACACATGACATACAACATATTACATACACATGACATACAACATATAACATACATGACATACAGAACATATAACATACACATGACATACAACATATACATACACATGACATACAACATATAACATACACATGACATACAACATATTACATACACATGACATACAACATATAACATACATGACATACAAACATATAACATACACATGACATACAACATATAACATACACATGACATACAGAACATATAACATACACATGACATACAACATATAACATACACATGACATACAACATAACTTAACATACACATGACATACAACATATAACATACACATGACATACAACATATTACATACACATGCTACAACATATATACAACATACATAAACATATACATACACATGACATACAACATATTACATACACATGACATACAACATAATAACAGACATACATCATGACATACAACATATAACATACACATGACATACAACATATAACATACACATGACATACAACATATTACATACACATGACATACAACATATAACATACACATGACATACAACATATTACATTACACATGACATACAACATATTAACATACACATGACATACAACATATACATACACATGACATACAACATATTACATACACATGACATACAACATATAACATACACATGACATACAACATTATAACATACACATGACATACAACATATTACATACACATGACATACAACATATTACATACACATGACATACAACATATTACATACACATGACATACAACATATACATACACATGACATACAACATATTACATACACATGACATACAACATATAACATACACATGACATACAACATATAACATACACATGACATACAACATATAACATACACATGACATACAACATATAACATACACATGACATACAACATATTACATACACATGACATACAACATATTACATACACATGACATACAACATATTACATACACATGACATACAACATATAACATACACATGACATACAACATATAACATACACATGACATACAACATATAACATACACATGACATACAACATATTACATACACATACATACAACATATTTACATACACATGACATACAACATATAACATACATGACATACAAACATATAACATACACATGACATACAACATAATAACATTACAACATGACATACAACATTAACATACACATGACATACAACATATTACATACACATGACATACAACATATTACATACACATGACATAACAACATAATAATCCCTATACACTTTGACATACAACATATACATACACATGACATACAACATATAACATACACATGACATACAACATATAACATACACATGACATACAACATATAATAAAATGTACACTATACATACTAACAATTAACATACACATGACATACAACTACAACATAAACATACACATGACATACAACATATAACATACACATGACATACAACATATTACTATACACATGACATACAACATATTACATACACATGACATACAACATATACACATACACATGACATACAACATATAACATACACATGACATACAACATATAACATACACATGACATACAACATATTACATACACATGACATACAACATATTACATACACATGACATACAACATATAACATACACATGACATACAACATATTACATACACATGACATACAACATATTACATACACATGACATACAACATATTACATACACATGACATACAACATATAACATACAATGACATACAGAACATATAACATACACATGACATACAACATATTACATACACATGACATACAACATATTACATACACATGACATACAAAAAGCATATTTCATACACATGACATACAACATATAACATACATGACATACAGAACATATACATACACATGACATACAACAATTTCAATACACATGACATACAACATATAACATACACATAAACATATACAACATATAACATAACATGACATACAACATATAACATACACATGAACATATCAACATATACATACACATGACATACAACATATTACATACACATGACATACAACATATTACATCAGCACATACATACAACAAAACTATACATACATGACATACAGAACATATAACATACATGACATACAACATATAACATACACATGACATACAACATATAACATACACATGACATACAATATATAACATACATATAACATACATGACATACAGAACATATAACATACACATGACATACAACACATAACATAGAGTATATACTCACCTCTTTCCCGACGCCATCGATCTGTACCGCTCTGCCTCTGCCGCCGGGAGAGAATGACGTCACTACAGTTCATTCTCTCACCGGCAATGCTGGGTGAGAAAATTCCCACGCAGCATTGCCATAAAGTGAGAGAATGAACTCAGTGATGCAGTGCAGGAGCCATTGTCTCCTGTCAGTGCATCACTGGGAGGCCCTACAGAGCAGTGCATCACCTGATGTCACCGTTCTATAGGGGAGACCGTCGTGGGACCCTCGTTATTAATTGGACTGCGTCGGACAGGGAGTATACGGTTGTTTTATTTTTTTACGTTTTATTACAGGAGATCGAGGGCGTCGCTTGGATCTGGGCGTATAATAAAGATATGAAAACCGTGTTGTATTTTATTTCAATTAAAATAATTTATTCTTATGCGTGTGTTTTTTTTTAACCGTTTATTAATATAAGATTAATAATGGATAGGCGTCTTATTGACGCCTCTCTATTATTAACCGGGCTTAATATCACCTTACAATAGCAAGGTGATATTAACCCCTTATTACCCCATATCCCACCGCTACAGGGGAGTGGGAAGAGAGGGGCTAAGTGCTGGAATTGGCGCATCGTACAGATGCGCCAATTCTGGGGCGGCTGGGTGCTGGTATTTTTAGCCAGGGGGGCGCCAATATCCATGGCCCCTTCCTAGGCTATGAATATCAGCCCGCAGCTGTCTGCCTAGCCTTTCTGGCTATAAATTATGTCATTTTTTTTGGGGGGGTCCCCCTATTTTAATAGCCAGTGAAGGCTAGCTGCGGGCTGATATTCATAGCCTGGGAAGATCCATGGGTATTAACCCCTTCCCAGGCTAGAAATATTGGCCCCGGCTGTCTGCTTTCCACCTCTGGCGCAGAAAATTGCACGGGAGCCCACGCCATTTTTTTTCCTATTTTTTTTATTTTTATTAACTATTGCGTTATTTTGTGTATTAACTATTTATGTACCATTCTATCTATCTACCTATATATCTTTCTGTCTATCTATATATCTATCTTTCTATATATATATTTATAACTATCTATTATCTATCTATGTATTTTCTATCTATCTAACTACTGGTATCTATTATCTATCTATGACCGGTGTCACACTTGCAAGTGTGATGCGAGTAAGTCGCACGACTTTCTCGCATCAACACCCGACACGGCCGCCTGCTCTCGGACCCGACTGTGCGGCTGCATAGAAATACATGCAGCCGCACACTCGGGTCCGAGAGCGGGCGGCCGTGCCGGGTGTTGATGCGAGAAAGCCGTGCGACTTACTCGCATCACACTCGCAAGTGTGACGCCGGCCTATCTCTATCTGTGTGTGTGTAATGGAGTGTGGGTGGGAACAAATGTAAAAGAGGAGGTTGGACAAGAAATGACATCACAAATCTTTTTTTTTTTTGTTACAACAACATATCTTTATTTAGCTGTAAAAACCGCATGAGAAAAACCGCATCAAAACGCGTCAAAACCGCGCCTGCGGTTTCTGCCAAGAGGTGCGGTTTCGGCGCGGAAAAATCCGCAGGCAAATCCGCAATGTGTGCACAGGCCCTAAAGGGCAGAGAGCTCCACTCCGACTCAGACGCCAGCAAGGTGGAGGTGGGTACTGGTATGGGCTGGTATCATCAAAGATGAACTTGTGGGACCTTTTCGGGTTGAGGATGGAGTGAAGCTCAACTCCCAGACCTACTGCCAGTTTCTGGAAGACACCTTCTTCAAGCAGTGGTACAGGAAGAAGTCGGTATCGCTCAAGAAAAACATGATTTTCATGCAGGACAATGCTCCATCACATGCATCCAAATACTCCACAGCGTGGCTGGCCAGTAAAGGTCTAAAAGAAGAAAAAATAATGACATGGCCCCCTTGTTCGCCTGATCTGAACCCCATAGAGAACCTGTGGTCCCTCATAAAATGTGAGATCTACAGGGAGGGAAAACAGTCTCTCGGAGCAGTGTCTGGAGGCTGTGGTGGCTGCTGCACGCAATGTGGATAGTAAACAGATCAAGCAACTGACAGAATCTATGGATGGAAGGCTTCTGAGTGTCATCGTAAAGAAAGGTGACTATGTTGGTCACTGTTTTTTTTTTTGGTTTTTGAATGTCAGAAATGTTTATTTCTAAATTTTGTGTTGTTATATTGGTTTACCTGGTGAAAATAAACAAGCGAGATGGGTATATATTTGGTCTTTATTAAGTTGCCTAATAATTCTGCACACTAATAGTTACCTGCACAAACATATCCTCCTAAGATAGCCAAATCTAAAAAACTCCTCTCCAACTTCCAAAAATATTAAGCTTTGATATTTATGATTCTTTTGGGTTGATTGAGAACATAGTTGTTGTTCAATAATAAAAAGAATCCTCTCAAATACAACTTGCCTAATAATTATGCAAACTGTATTTGTAGATCTGAAGCCTCTGTCACTCCAGCTCTATTCCATAGTGTTGTAATACAAAAAATCATTTGCGGGATATTTTGTATTTCAGCCATGATTAATAAGTGTTGGCATATGACTTTGATGCAATAGTTCTTGCTTATTGAATGTGTTGAACTACAGAGACCACATAGATGGGTGGAATAAAGGGGCCACAAGTGTTGTGAATATGCTAGAGGCGGCTTCTGAGCTGGGGCTCCCTCCGGTGGTTGCTGAGGGTAATGAACTGATTAATGAATGGCCTTCAGCTGGCGCTGAATGGTAGAATATAAGTTGCCTGATTTCCCAGCAGCCTTGCCGGTTATCAATTGTTCTTCTGGTCTTGCTTGAAGCACTGCTAGTTTCCTGCTCTCCTTCAGATAAGTGTTTGCTGTTTTTTTTTTTCTCTGTTTGATTTTCTCTGCTGGTTTGCTGCCTGCAGTGGACTGCAGCCTGTCCCCTTTTGGGGGTCTGGCGTTGCAATTGTGCTCCGTTTGTGTCTGCACTTTTGCTTTGCTCTTTTGTTACTTTTAATTTGCTGAATAGCGTTTTGTTACACCAGAGATCTGATTTAGGTGGAAGAAGTTGAGTGATCTCAGGTTTTTTTGCAATCAGACGTGTTGGTATTTTTGTTAGGTTTTTTTTGTTGGATTGCAGTCAGAATTCTTTCCTGTACTTTTCTGTCTAGACAGATTGGGCCCCAGCGTTTGCTCATTCTATTTTCTGTCTGTGTCCGAGCTTTCTTCTTGTCTAACCGCCATTACATGTTTGGGGGCTTCCTATTTTCTTTGGGGATCTGCTCCGGGGCAGATAGCTTTCATCTTTCTGCCTTTAGGTGTAGTTATCTCTCAGGCTGTGACAAGGCGTCTAGGATCAACGTAGGAACGCTCCACAGCTACCTCTAGTTCTGTGGTTAGTTCAGGTTACTGCAATCCAATAGGTTCCAGCCTCTCTGGTGTATTACCTCTTTTGCTATTTTTTGCCATTTCTCCTCAGTTACCGAAACATAACACACAAGGCTCTTCAGAACAAGGTATCTCCTTTTGAATTAGTAGTACTTATCCACTTTTGGCTAAGCTGAGAAATGTGTTTTGGGGTCTAGAGAAATGGCTGTCCACTCAATGATCATGGCCAATAACTATTGAATGTGCACGGACTTCTCCAAGGTAAGCTAACATCAGAAAATGACTGATTGTTTAAATCAGGTATTTTAAAAAATATTCACTATTTTTTTTTTTTTTTTTAACAAATCAGAGGCTTTATTAAACATAAAATATATAAATATTGCACTTTTCATATTGGCCATTGTGTTTTTTTAGACTCCAACTTTTTATTGTTTCAGGAAACAACATATGTACATAGTCATAATGGTCAGGCCTTGGCCATATCTTTTGTACTAAGGTGTTTAATGATCATGTGCAAGTGTTATTGTGTAGGGAGGGGGAGCAGTGCGAGCTGTGGCATTGTCTGTTGTGATTGCTGGATTATGTTTTATCAGCTGTGTATAGAGGTGTTACCTGTCATTGACAACCTGCCTCTGCTGATAAGGAGCCTGCTGAAAACACTTTCTGAAAACACAAGCAGTATGAGTTTAAGTAAGTTGCCCCAGTGGCCTGTGTGAGAATTGCAAGATTATTATTTTTTTAAAATAAAGATTATTTTATGAAAAAAAAACATTGGCAAATATTTTTTTCGGAACACAACAACCTGATTTACATAATAAGTTATTTTCTGATAATAGCTTGCCTTTAAGGGAAAGATGCATCTAGGTTTACTCATTAACTCATTGCTCTTTCACAGACAAAGCAAAGAACAAATACTGGATAGTTGATAAAAAAAAGAGTCTAAAAATAATGTCAATGTGCTGCTCTTATCCAAACACCAGCTAATGGACCACCAGAGATACGACTGCGCAAAATCTAGTCTGAATTTACTGACTTAATTTATGAGAAAATGACACTCCCACTAGGGCCTTGGGGTACTCGGAACCAGGTCTGACAGTTCTTTGAGGAAGTCACGGGGCCGTGACCCTACTCCGTGGCCCTGGCTGTGCTGTAAAATGGGGAATATGTATATGGGATTTAACGTGACGCCACCTGTGGTGTTCGGCAACAGATGGCCGACGCTGCTGAAGGAGACCGCTGGGGCCGATGGTGACGCAGCTGGGATGATTTTGCTCCCCACAGGTGGAGCAGGGCCCCAGTGCTACCGGTTCTGTTTATGTCAGACTTCGTGTACCTTTTGGTGCAGGTCTCAGGGCGATCACTAGAGGACAAGAGGACTGTAGTTTTCTTTTCCTTTACTTGATGGTTGATAATTCAGACCGGGGCACTTGTAACAGATTGTGATAGTGAGCCGGGCAGCCTGGAAGCAATTTTGGATATACATGGCCAGGTAGGTTCGGAGCCCTTCCTTCTGCGCTGTCCTCCCTTTTTTTTCCTCGCTGCCTAACAACTCAACTTCCTGCTGCTAACTGACTCCCTCTCTTTTAAAAGCAAACCATTGCCCGCATGGCAGACAGCTCGAGCCTATCACAGGTGCTGCTCCTTTGTGTCGGCTCCAGGCTCTGGTATGCTGCTGTGCCTCCAGGTATTAGATCGTGCCAGGAGACCTGAAGTCCCCTGCTCTCCGGATTAGTTGCCGGGACTTCAGTACCCGCGCAACCACGGACTCCGGTATCTGGTCCCTAGAGCTCAGCTCTGGGGCGAGTTTAATCACAGCTCCACTCCCCAGGTTCTGCTCGACTTCTCTCTACTGACACCTGGTAAGGGGACCCCTCCTTGCTTCCATGCTTGACATTACTCCCTGTGAAGGAGGCAATGTCACTGTGGCAACCGGACTCCTGGGGTGCCACAAAAACAAGCTTTGGGGCAATATTTTCTTCCTCATTAATAAGCCATACTGTATTTTTCTTTATCATTACCATACTATTGTGATTTCAGTAGAAAACACCAACACAAGAGGGCCCCATGCAAGAACAATATATGGCACCCTTGAAGTCCAATAGGTCATCATAATGCATCCCTTTTTTCATCTGTAACATAAGCTGCTTTGACCTAAAACTGGTACCACTACCTCTTGGACCCACTGGTGTGTCTGCCCCATGTAGAACAGCTCCTAAAAAATGAAAAAGAATTGACTTGCAGCATCTGGGAGCTGCCACTGAACAGTGTAATGAATTGATGAATTGGTGGTGCTCCGCTCTTCACGCTTTTTACATCCGGTCATTGCCAACTGACTGATGGAGGAGCTGGGATAGGTCATTATTATTATTAATATTTATTTCTATAGCACCATTGATTCCATGGTGCTGTACATGAGAAGGGGTTACATACAAATTACAGGTATCACTTACAGTAAACAAACTAACAATGACAGACTGATACAGAGGGGAGAGGACCCTGCCCTTTCGGGCTTACATTCTACAGGATTGTGAGGCAGGAGACAGTAGGTCGGGGGGTTGCAGCAGTTCCGGTGTTGGTTGAGGCAATAACTCCGGTAGTGGTGAGGAGGCAGCAGGGTCATTGCAGGCTGTAGGCTTTCCTGAAGAGATGGGTTTTCAGGTTCCGTCTGAAGGATCTGAATGAGTTTGATAGTCGGATGTGTTGGGGCAAAGAATTCCAGAGGATGGGGGATATTCGGGAGAAGTCTTGGAGGCGGTTGGGTGAGGAGCGAATAAGTGTGGAGGAGAGAAGGATGTCTTGGGAGGATCGGAGATTACGTGAGGGAAGATATCGGGAGATTAGTTCAGAGATATATGGAGGAGACAGATTATAGATGGCCTTGTAGGTCAGTATTAGTAATTTGAACTGGATACGCTGAGGGAATGGGAGCCAGTGAAGAGATTTGCAGAGGGGAGAAGCGGAGGAGTAGCGAGGAGAGAGGTGAATTAGTCGTGCAGCAGAGTTAAGGATGGACTGGAGAGGTGCGAGGGTGTTAGCAGGGAGGCCAGAGAAAAGGGTGTTGCAGTAGTCGAGGCGGGAGATGATGAGGGCGTGCACAATCATTTTAGTAGATTGAGGGTTGAGGAAAGGACGGATTCTTGAAATATTTTTGAGCTGAAGGCGACAGGAGGTAGAAAGAGCTTGGATGTGCGGTTTGAAGGACAGGGCAGAGTCAAGGGTTACTCCGAGGCAGCGGACTTCTGGTACGGGGGAAAGCGTGATGTCGTTAATTGTGGTAGATAGGTCAGGTAAGGAAGATCTGTGGGATGGGGGAAAGATTATGAGTTCAGATTTGTCCACATTGAGTTTGAGGAAGCGGGAGGAGAAGAAGGAGGATATGGCTGATAGACACTCCGGGATTCTGGATAGCAGAGAAGTGATGTCTGGGCCAGAGAGGTAGATCTGAGTGTCATCAGCGTAAAGGTGGTACTGGAATCCGTGGGACTTTATGAGTTGCCCAGGCCAAGTGTATAGATTGAGAAGAGTAGGGGTCCTAGAACAGAGCCTTGGGGAACTCCAACAGAGAGAGGGTGGGACGAGGAGGTAGTGTGGGAGTGGGAGACGCTGAATGTGCGGTTGGAAAGGTATGAGGAGATCCAAGATAGGGCGAGGTCTTTGACGCCAAAGGAGGAAAGAATCTGTAGTAGAAGGCAGTGGTCAACTGTGTCAAAAGCAGAGGACAGGTCAAGAAGCAGGAGTATAGAGTATTGTCCGTTTGCTTTGGCTGTAAGTAGGTCATTAGTAATTTTGGTCAGGGCTGTCTCAGTGGAGTGATGGGGGCGGAAACCAGATTGTAGAGTGTCAAAGAGCAAGTTAGAAGAGAAGTGGTAGGAAAGCTCAGCGTGGACATGCAGCTCCAGGAGTTTGGAAGCGAATGGGAGCAGCGATATTGGGCGATAGCTGGACATAGCGGTTGGGTCGAGGGTTGGCTTTTTAAGGATAGGCGTGATTGTGGCATGCTTGAAAGCAGAAGGGAAGGTACCGGAAGTTAGTGATAGGTTGAAGAGGTGGGTTAGGGATGGAATAATAGTGGTGGTGAGGTTGGGGAGGAGGTGGGTTGGGATGGGGTCAAGTGCACAGGTTGTGAGGTGCGATTTGGAGAGAAGACAATTAAGCTCCCCTTCAGTTATATTGGAGAGGGAGGTTATGGGGTTAGGGCATTGGTCTGGTATACAAAGTGGTTGAGGTGGTTGAACAATGAAGACTTGCCTTGTTTGGTTGATCTTATTTTTGAAGTGTGTGGCAAAGTCCTCAGCAGAGATGAGGGAGGTAGGAGGGGGCAGTGGTGGGCGGAGGAGGGAGTTAAAAGTTTTGAATAACTGTTTGGGGTTGTAGGATAGGGAAGATACGAGGGTTGTGAAGTAGGCCTGTTTAGCAGAGGTGAGGGCAGATTTGAAAGAGAGTGTTGCTTGTTTGAATACAGTGAAGTCGTCTTGCGAATTTGTTTTTTTCCAGCGCCGCTCTGTAATCCTGGACACTTGACGGAGCTTTTTAGTGGTGTTATTGTGCCAGGGTTGTCTGTTGGTACGTCGCACTCTGCCATGAACGAGAGGGGCGACCGTGTCAATAGCCAATGTGAGAGTGGCATTGTAGAAAGCAGTGGCACTGTCTGTATCGTGGAGTGAGGATATTGATGCCAGTGAAAGAATAGAGTCAGAGAGTGTGTGGATGTCTAGGTGTGCAAGGTGTCTGCGGGGGTGCACGTGTTGCTGGACATGGGTGACAGGAGAGGAGGACAGGGATGAGAAAGTGAGTAGATGGTGGTCGGATAGAGGGAGAGGGGAGGTGGTGAAGTTAGATAGAGAGCAGAGGCGGGTGAAGACCAAGTCTAATGTATGACCATCCGTGTGGGTGGCTGAGGAGGACCACTGAGTAAGTCCAAAGGATGAAGTAAGGGACAGAAGTTTGGAGGCTGCTGACTGAAGGGTATCAGTGGGGATGTTGAAGTCACCCATGATGATGGTGGGGATGTCAGTGGAGAGAAAGTGAAGAAGCCAGGTAGTGAATTGGTCGATGAAGGCAGTGGTCGGGCCTGGAGGTCGGTATATGACGGCCACTTGGAGGTTGGAGGGAGAGTAGATGCGGACAGAGTGGACTTCAAAGGAAGGGAGGATTAGGGAGGGAAGAGGTGGGATTGTGTTAAAGTTGCAGTTAGAGGAAAGGAGAACACCCACTCCTCCACCATGTCTGTTTCCAGGGCGAGGAGTGTGGGTGAATTGGAGGCCACCGTAACACAGCGCAGCAGGGGAGGCGGTGTCAGAGGGTGTCAGCCATGTTTCTGTGAGGGCGAGGAAAGCAAGATTGCGAGAGAGAAAGAGGTCATGAATCACATGAAGCTTATTGCAGATGGAGCGGGCATTCCAGAGTGCTCCAGAGAGAGGGAGCAGGGGGGTGGTGTGCAATGGCACAGGTTTTACATTGGAAAGATTGCGGTAGTTCCTATTAGATAGGGAGCGGTAGGAAGGAGCACTAATGGTGGGTATGAACTGTGGAGGTCCAGGATTGGGAGATATGTCACCAGCAGTGAGGAGGAGCAGAGAAAGGGAGAGCAGGTGGGAGAAGGAGAGAGGGAAGCTTGTTTTGTGTTTTATTAGGACAGATTTGAGGTTGAGGAGCAGGTCAGCAGAGGAGGATAGGTGGGGAGGAAGGAGGTAAGGGGAGATGATTATTTGATTAGAGGGTGCTGGGGTTTGGGGATAGCGAAGGAGAGAGAGGATTAAAGGAGCAAACACTGTGAAGGCATATGTAAACATGGTGAAAGAGTAAGATGGGTAATTAGAAAAGCCAGGTACAAGTAATTAGAAGTGCTTACTCAGCAGACATACCCAAAAGAGACATAGTGTGGGGTCCTGACTCCTGCCGTGACTAACTGCCGTTGAAATAACTGCAGCTTCTCTGTACTTTTGCTGCAGTGGTACTTCTGCTGCAGTTGCGTGCCTGACCCCACACGCGTGCCCCCCTTAGACTGCTACTGAATATATAGGACTGAGTAGAGGATCAGGGGGGAGGAGTTATGGTAGCTGCTTTGGGATAAATTAGCAGCTGCCCAGCACACCAGGGGAGGATAGACAATCAAAGGCACAGGGCCTGGCTGCATCCATATGCTGGTAACACCTTGCACCTGATAGCATCTCTACTGGCCCCAGCATGGCTATACAGCAGTAAGTATTGAATACAAAATCATTGTTGTAAACCTCTTTAAGAAATCAAATTCGCATGCAGCAGAGAATACCGGCAAGTACTGCAGAACGGAAATCCATTGCATAATTTATACTGCAGATGTTGCAGCATTTTTTATTGTTTGCTTTGCAGAGAGTGAAATGCATGACCATAGATCTGATACATCAAGACTGGTGTTGTTCTCGCTGGTCTTGATTAGGTGGTGTGGTGGAGTCAGACGCCCCTGAGTCGTGAGGAGGTGCTGATCTATTTGTCACCCTAGAGACCTCACTCCAGAGTGAAAATGAAATAAAAATTAGTAATTTTTATTAATAATGATATTAAAAATCAATGAAATAGAAAAAATACAAGGAGATGAAAAACAAGAGTGGCTGTCAGTGTGAAACCCTACAGGTACATAAACGAATCCAAATGTATGAATACAAAAAAATCCCATTAATCAAAGATATAATCAATCAAAAACAAATGAAAAAATATGCTGAATTAATAAGTAAAGTGTTTTCTATATGAAAAGAACAAATTTTTTGTCAAGTGACACAAAACATTATTAGAATAAAAAATGCCATGATCAATACTTAAAGTGCCTGTACAAACCGTTAAAGAATGGGATTCTATAACAATACTAAAGGTAAATCCATAAATGTGCAGACAAAAAAATTGATTACCGTATACACCCATGTATAAGCCGAGATTTTCAGCCCATTTTTTAGGGCTGAAAGTCCCCCTCTCGGCTTATATGCGGGTCATATACGGAGGTCGGCGGGGGAGGGGGAGCGGGGGTGTCGGATTATACTCACCCCTCCGCCGGCGCGGTCTCTGCAGCCCCCCTGCTTCTCCCACGATCTCCGGCTCCTTCCTGCAGCGGTCACATGGCACCGCTCATTAAAGTCATGAATATGCACATATTCATGACTTTAATGAGCGGTACCACGTGACTGCTGTATGACTGAAGCGCTGCGGAGAGCGCCGGGAGAAGAGGAGAGGCTGCAGAGACGCGCGGTGGAGGGGTGAGTATAGCTATATTTACCTGTCCTCTCTCCACCACTGCGCTGCTCCCTCGGTCTGACTCCTCTAGCTGTGAATGTTCAGGCGGAGGGCGCGATGACATCGTTAGTGCGCGCCCCGCCCCCTGCCAGATCATTCACAGCCAGAGGAGTCAGACCGAGGACGCAGCGTGCAGCGGTGCAGAGAGGACAGGTAAATATTTCAGGTGCCGGGGTCCTGAGCGAGCGGTGACACGGGCACCTGGCCCCCATAGCGCGCCGCTGTCACCGCCTGCTCAGGACACCGGCACCTGGCCCCCAGCGACGAGAGGTGAGTATGTCATTTTTTTTTGCAGCAGCAGCAGCATATGAGGCCTATACTATGGGCATAATTGTGCAGCATATGGGGGCATAATCTGGAGCATATGGGGGCATAATATGGAGCATATGGGGGCATAAGCTGTGGAACATATGGGGCATAATCTGGAGCATATGGGGGCATAAGATGTGGAACATATGGGGGCATAATCTGGAGCATATGGGGGCATAATCTGGAGCATATGGGGGCATAAGCTGTGGAACATATGGGGGCATAATCTGGAGCATATGGGGCATAAGCTGTGGAACATATGGGGGCATAATCTGGAACATATGGGGGCATAAACTGTGGAACATATGGGGCATAATCTGGAGCATATGGGGGCATAATCTGGAGCATATGGGGGCATAAGCTGTGGAACATATGGGGCATAATATGGAGCATATGGGGGCATAATCTGTGGAACATATGGGGCATAATCTGGAGCATATGGGGCATAATCTGTGGAACATATGGGGGCATAATCTGTGGATCATACAGGGGCATAATCTGTGGAATATATGGGGCATAATCTGGAGCATATGGGGGCATAATCTGTGGAGCATATTGGGCATAATCTGTGCAGCATATGGGGGCATAATCTGTGCAGCATATGGGGGCATAATCTGTGGAGCATATTGGGCATAATCTGTGCAGCATATGGGGGCATAATCATTTTTCACCCTAGGCTTATACGCGAGTCAATAAGTTTTCCCAGTTTTTTGTGGCAAAATTAGGGGGTCGGCTTATACACCGGTCGGCTTATACATGAGTATATACGGTAATTAATAGCCTTAGTGAGCATATATGGTGCAAGTGCCTTACAGATAGGCTGCTGCCATAGGTTTAAGTAGAGTAATTCATGAATTTTATCATAATGTCTGCCATAGTAATGTATAAAGTGCATATGTGCACAAACCTGAATGGGTAATCACAGCACGACAGCCGGGCACCCCGACACACGTTTTGCGTGTTGCTTCTTCAGTAGGGAAAAACTGTGTGTCAGGAGTAAAGCTCAGGCTATTTAAACTTGAAAGCACCATTGGAGGCTTGGAGCAGCGCTCACCGCCGTCAGAGCGAGAAACCGGAAGTCCGGGCAGCGGCGTCTGACGTCAAGCATCACCGCTCACACCAGACGCGTCATGGGTAAGGCTGGGAAACGAGAGCCTGGATAGATGCGTTGCCTAGGAAACCTGGCACCACGTGACAACGGGTGCGCACAGCACACCACTGAGCAGTAATAGATGTCAAAAAACAGGAAAAAAGAGGGCAAAAAAACACATGAATAGGGCAGGGACAGACAAACTGCGCAAAAATTTAAATAGTGAAAAGGTGAATAAAAAATATAAAAAAAGAATAAAAATGGAGAGACGTGAAATAAAAATGAAATATGAAAAATAAGAAGAGTGCTAAAAGGAAAATATATATATAAATATAATATATATACTGTACATATATAAATATTGAGTGTATGATAATATAATAAGTGAATGTGTATAAATAATATAATATGTTCAATTTAATATAAAGTGACAAGTGCAATACATAAACTGATATATATATAAATACAAGTGTACAAAATACAAAAAAATAATATATAAAGTGAATAAATACACTGCTCAAAAAATAAAGGGAACACTCAAATAACACATCCTAGATCTGAATGAATGAAATATTCTCATTGAATACTTTGTTCTGTGCAAAGTTGAATGTGCTGACAACAAAATCACACAAAAATCATCAATGGAAATCAAATTTATTAACCAATGGAGGTCTGGATTTGGAATCACACAAAAAATTAAAGTGGAATGTAATGTCCTTAAAACAAGTCAAAATGATGCTCAGTAGTGTGTGTTGTCTCCACGTGCCTGTATGACCTCCCTACTGTACAACGCCTGGGCCTGCTTCTGATGAGGCGGCGGATGGTCTCCTGAGGGATCTCCTCCCAGACTTAGACTAAAGCATTCGCCAACTAATGGACAGTCTGTGGTGCAACGTGACATTGGTGAATGGAGTGAGACATGATGTCCCTGATGTGCTCAATCGGATCTGGTCTGGGGAACGGGCGGGCCAGTCCATTGCTTCAATGCCTTTATCTTACAGGAACTGCTGACACACTCCAGCCACATGAGGTCTGGCATTGTCCTGCATTAGGAGGAACCCAGGTCCAACCGCACCAGCATATGGTCTCACAAGGGGTCTGAGGATCTCATCTCGGTACCTAATGGCAGTCAGGCTACCTCTGGCGAGCACATGGAGGGTTGTGCGGCCCTCGAAAGAAATGCCACCCCACATCATTACTGACCCACTGCCAAACCGGTCATGCTGAAGGATGTTGCAGGCAGCAGATCGCTCTCCACGGCGTCTCCAGACTCTGTCACATCTGTCACATGTGCTCAGTGTGAACCTGCTTTCATCTGTGAAGAGCATAGGGCGCCAGTGGTGAATTTGCCTATCCTGATGTTCTGTGGCAAATACCAGGGCACCAGTGGTGAATTTGCCAATCCTGGTGTTCTGTGGCAAATGCCAGGCGTCCTGCAAGGTGTTGGGCTGTGAGCCCTACCCCATCTGTGGACGTCGGACATTCAGACACTACGCGGACAGACACAGCAAACCTTCATGCCACAGCTCGCATTGATGTGCCATCCTGGAAGAGCTGCACTACCTGAGCCACTTGTGTGGGTTGTAGAGTCCGTCTCATGCCACCACGAGTGTGAAAGCACAACCAACATTCAAAAGTGACCAAAACATCAGCCAGAAATCATTGGTACTGAGATGTGGGAGATGTGGTCTGTGGTCCCCACCTGCAGAACCACTCCTTTATTGAGTGTGTCTTGATAATTGCCAATAATTTCCATCTGTTGTCTATTCCATTTGCACAACAGCATGTGAAATTGATTGTCAATCAGTGTTGCTTCCTAAGTGGACAGTTTGCTTTCACAGAAGTTTGATTTACTTGGAGTTATAGTCTGTTGTTTAAGTGTTCCCTTTATTTTTTGAGCAGTGTATATAAGATGACTTGAGATTGGTCATTGATCCTGGAGTTTATTCTGGAGGACAGGTTCTTCAACGATTATGAGAAAAATTTTCTTCTTCGTCATGTTTTTTTTCCTTTCCTCTTGGTCAACATTGTAGTATAATATGTTGAACTAGCTTTTTTTAACCTTTGTACCTGTACCATAATGTAACAAATGGCCCTATACAAGTTTCCGCTCCAGTAACCCTGGTTTTTTTCCCATCACAATTATGGGGCATGCCACTTTCAATTGTTCCTTGATTCTGCCATTGGGATCTGACAATCCTGTGAATCCCTGGATTTGTTTTTGGACTGATAGTCTATTAAGTGGGAATCCCATGGTAACATATTAGGTAACGGCTAAACGGGCAATCCCATATGCAAACTGTTTATCGGCTTCAAACCAGAACTTCTGATGAAGAGCCATAAGTGTTTGAAATCAGTAGTATAATGGTTACTAAGTATGTATGAAGTTAATCTACATGAAACACTTTACTCGTAGAGAAGTTAATGGTTAAGTTCGAGCTTGAGCTGGTCTAATGCTTCATTGGCACAGGTTTGATCCATTGCGATCATTCACTTCATGTTGTTAAAATGTTTCCAGGACTACTCTTGCAACACACGGCTCCTTATTAAGGATAACGTGACATGATAAATGAGTTTCCTATAGCACTGCAAGAGATTTCCAAACAGCTAAGAAAAGAAATTCGAAATGTTGTTTTTAGTAATTCTGTAACTACAAATGAAATAAATCTCAGGAGCTTAAAGAAGTTGCTCCATATACAACATGTATAAATTATCCACATATCATACATTTACCATCTTGGCACTATGTGTGATCCGGCTGCTGAGATCCTTATCTTAAATATGGGAAGCCCATAGTCCCCTATGTGAATGGAGCCATAGTGACTGTGTATATACTCACACAAATTCCTACAGACAGTGAATGGAGCAGAGATCTCATCTGTTCATGACCACTAAATTCACACAGGGGATTCTGAATTACCATATAAGTTAATGATAAAATGTTCTGTGTAATTTATATATCATGTGTTTTTGTTATTTCCAAAATGTCCCACAAAATTCTCCTCACAAAGCTAGTCACTTGTGAAACGTAAGTCAAGATGTTGCATCTCCATCAGGGGCACACCTATAAATGTTTGACAGTATTAGTAACATTGTGAATTTACCTACCCACATATACTCATAGGTGTCAAAGAGGAGCCTATAAATTGATTCAATGCAAATCAATTTTGTGTTAAATTTTATGAAATTTGCAGATCCCAGCGAATTTGGATAATTGCAGTTCGATTTAAGTGAATCGCCAAAAAATACACACCACAATTTTACACTTTTCAGAAGATTATATCAGCCACCGAAGGCTCACTTGACTGAAGGTATGACCATGCTGGCTTCCCAATAATATCTTGTCTATAAAGCCACAATTTGGCTCCTTTCTTTCTGGCATTCATACGGTGTTAGTGGGGAAGAAGTGGAGGGTATTATAGAATATACGGCACATAACTCGTCTCAATCAAATCATGATAATGTTACCTCTGACAGTAACGCCATCAGTTTAAGACAGTGGTCTGCAGTTAACTGTCTGCCTGATCATTTATGATTTAGGCTAGGTGCACTCTGTCTTTCTAGCCTTAGCTTGCCACTCACACAGTATGATGTCCCCACAAAGCCCCTCACAAAGTATGATGTCCTCTTGGTTCCCTTCACACTAGGATGTCCCCACAAATTCCCTCACACAGTATGATGTCCCAACAAAGCACCTTATACAGTGTGATGTCTCCACAGTTACTACACAGTATGATTTCCCACAGTTTCCTAAAACTGTGCTGTGTACTGAGGATCCGTACAGCTTGCGTGATCTAGGGAGGTCATCTCGTGTGCTGCACTCAGACGCAGAGGCTCAATGGTAGAAGAGGGAGCTGACGGATCCCTGTTCCATCATTGTGTTCACCGGTATCTGCATCCAGAGCATGCAGCTACTGGTGAAATTGTGATGCAGGAGACAGGTGCGTGGTGCAGGTCGCCAATATTTCCAGCCCTTTAGTTGTCCTTGGTCTGTGGGTCGCATTTTGCTCAGGTCTGCCCTTAAGGGTATTTCTACATGTTTGGTATTTCCAGCAGTAAAATCTGCTGCAAATACTAATGTGTTGTCAGGAATAACACAGCATAAAATACATGTGATTTATTAAATTTTTTATGCGTTTTTCCAATTAATTAGTATTATTGAAATCTGCAGCAAAAACACTGAATTGACGTGAATTAAGTCTACTGTAAATCAGCAAGGAAAAAATAACCAAAAAAACCAAAACAAAAACGCGATCTGTGCACAAACCCTAAAAGGTTGTGACCACCATCTCCTTCTAGTCTTATGTTGGGTTGCCTTTTTTACATGATACTGGATTTTTATAAGATATTGTTGTAATATAGCTGTGCATAGAATCATAGTTATATATACTGTTCTAATCCACTCACTAACCTGAAAAGAACATTACAGGGAAGGAGGAGGAAGTCAACCAACAAAGCAGTAATTGATCTATAAAACCACATGGTTTTGCAGAATGGCCTCCTGCGGAGTGAAATCCATACCAGCAAACATTGCATTCTTCTGTGCTGAAATCATTTACCTGGGCATTAAGGCCATTACTAATCTCTCATTATTTTTTGTGTCTACGGTAAATAAAATATTTATATTTTAAAGCCAAAATCTACCTAACCAGCCTCAAGGCATTCTGTAGTGAGTCATGACAGTTGTCCATGACACACAACAGCCTGGCCATTCCTAGTTACTAGGTTGTTGTTCAAGGGTTTCCATGCCTAAAAATGGCAAACAAAACTGTTTAGTTGCTACTAAGGTAATTGTGGTTAACCAGTAGTTTACGCATAATCTTCACCTAGTGTAACACAAATCTTTTATATTCATCATCACACAATCAAAATGGTAATATTTATGGCCTTTATTATAACTCTGGTAGCGCTAACCTTACGACTTGGTGTCACAGAGAACTTTTTCCCTTTGCGGCATATACTGTACAATGTTATCTGTTGGCTACTGCCACTGTCTCTTTCCACTCTACTTGTTATTTCAAAATGAACCTGAACAAGAAAAACATTTTTTTATTAGCTGGCATCTGGATGATGATGGCTCCATCACTATGGCATGGCAAAAGGTTTTATTGACTGTTATCTGGGTGATGAGGGTCCAAAACTATGTTATGGCAAAAGGTTTTATTGACTGGGATCTGGGTGATGAGAGCTCCATCACTATGGCATGGCAAAAGGTTTTATTGGCTGGGATCTCAGTGATGAGGGCTCCATCACTATTTCATGGCAAAAGGTTTTATTGGCTGGGATCTCAGTGATGAGGGCTCCGTCACTATTTCATGGCAAAAGGTTCTATTGGCTGGGATCTGGGTGATGAGGGCTCCATCACTGTGTTATGGCAAAAGGTTTTGTTGGCTGGGATCTGGGTGATGAGAGCTAAGTCACTATGGCATAGCAAAAGGTTTTATTGGCTAGAATCTGGGTGATGAGGGCTCCGTCACTATGTTATGGCACAAGGTTTTATTGGCTGGGATCTAGGTGACGAGGGTTCCGTCGCTATGTTATGACAAAAGGTTTTATTGGCTGGGATCTAGGTGATGAGGGCTCCATCACTATGACATAGCAAAAGGTTTTATTGGCTGGGATCTCAGTGATGAGGGCTCCATCACTATGACATAGCAAAAGGTTTTATTGGCTGGGATCTAGGTGACGAGGGTTCCGTCGCTATGTTATGACAAAAGGTTTTATTGGCTGGGATCTAGGTGATGAGGGCTCCATCACTATGACATAGCAAAAGGTTTTATTGGCTGGGATCTGGGTGATGAGGGCTCCATCACTGTGTTATGGCAAAAGGTTTTGTTGGCTGGGATCTGGGTGATGAGAGCTATGTCACTATGGCATAGCAAAAGGTTTTATTGGCTAGAATCTGGGTGATGAGGGCTCCGTCACTATGTTATGGCACAAGGTTTTATTGGCTAGAATCTGGGTGATGAGGGCTCCGTCGCTATGTTATGACAAAAGGTTTTATTGGCTGGGATCTAGGTGATGAGGGCTCCATCACTATGACATAGCAAAAGGTTTTATTGGCTGGGATCTAGGTGATGAGGGCTCCATCACTATGACATAGCAAAAGGTTTTATTGGCTGGGATCTGGGTGATGAGGGCTCCATCACTGTGTTATGGCAAAAGGTTTTGTTGGCTGGGATCTGGGTGATGAGAGCTATGTCACTATGGCATAGCAAAAGGTTTTATTGGCTAGAATCTGGGTGATGAGAGCTCCGTCACTATGTTATGGCACAAGGTTTATTGGCTGGGATCTAGGTGAAGAGGGTTCTGTTGCTATGTTATGACAAAAGGTTTTATTGGCTGGGATCTAGGTGATGAGGGCTCTGTCACTATGACATAGCAAAAGGTTTTATTGGCTGGGACCTGGGTGATGAGGGCTCTGTCACTATGACATAGCAAAAGTTTTTATTGGCTTGGATCTAGTTGATGAGGGCTCCGTCACTATTTTATGGCAAAAGGTTTTATTGGCTGGGATCTGAGTGATGAGAGCTCCGTCACTATGTCATAGCAAAAGGTTTTATTGTCTGGGAACTAGGTGATGAGGCTTCTATCACTATGTTATGGCAAAAGGTTTTATTGGCTGTCATCTGGGTGATGAGAGCTCTGTCACTATATCAATAGCATGGGTGAAGGAAGGGGAATAGGAAAATAGTCAGCTCACCAGTCTTCTGCAGGTTTCTCTGATTGAACACGCACGGAGGAGCCTTGATCAGAGGCGTGGTTCACAATGGAAAATGGAAGAGGAAAAATATCTCCAGCGTTTAATCCAATAAAATCATTTTTTTATTCAAGACATTTTAAAATGTATGTATCAAAAATACAAATGAACAAAGGAAAGGAAGGATGGGGTCCCCATAACAACCAACGCGTTTCAACCTCTTGCGGTCTTAGTCATGGTATGAAATGAGATCCCTTGTCCAAACCTTAAATAATTAACTGCACATGACAAAACAGGTGCAGTAATTAAAAATCTTAAGAACACACAATCAAATCACTTGGACAAGAGAATGACAAAAGTGCAAATATACATATCATAGAAAACCTATAACTTATACTGAAATACATTCATTAGAATCATATTTTGACAACTTAGGAAAGCGCACTAGAAAAAGAGAGAAAAAAAGGGCCTTTACAAGTGTTTGTTAATGAACAGCTCCTGAAAAAGGTAAAAAAATAATTTTGTTTATTCAATCATATTGCAAAATAAGGTCTTGTCGTTTATTTAAACCAAAGGGCACTCTTGTATTTAATTTGAAAATCCAAAAGGATTCACGATTGAGGACTCTGCGTCTATAATCACCTCCTCTCGTGGGCTTATTAACCTTTTCAATACCCATAGCCACAATAGTGCTATTACTGCCTGCATGAACCATTTTACAATGGTAAGATACCGCTGCAATATTATGGGCAGTGGACCTTGTGGCTGCCGAAAGATGTTTTCTAAATCTATTTTTAAAAGGGCCGATTGTACATCCCACATATTGTAATTTGCAGGTCACACATTCTATTAAATAAATTAAACCTTCTGTGTTACAGTAATTCATGTGTGTGGTAATTGGATAAGAAAGACCTGTTGCAGGGGAAGTAAATCTTTTATTTTTTCGTACATAGTTGCAAGTTTTGCATGGGTGATGTCCACACTTGTAAAAGTAAAATCAATTCTCCCTTGGGTATGTTGTTAATTACATGTTTGGGGTGAGATGAGTACGCTTCTAGAATAGAATTGGTATCAGTAGTTTTTCTGTATGGGGAGATAAGGATTGAGTTTGTATGAGAATCAATCGATAATAAAATATCCAAAAAATTAATTGAAGATTTTGAAGTACAATAAGTGAAAGGAAAATTAAATGGATTAGTTATCTGTAAAAAAAAACGGTAATTCCTATATATCATTCACTACCTAAACTGCACAAAAATGTTTTTCCTCCCACTTTCAGGGCGATTGTGTCGGGCATTGGGTCTCTTATGGAAAATTTGGGTGAGTGGGTTGATTTTTGCCTGCAACCCTTGGTTGTAAATTTACCTGATTACATCAAAGATACTAAAGCGATTATCTCAGCACTAGATGGATACATTTGGTCTCCCTTATATTCTTGGGTAACTTGTGATATTGTTGGTCTTTATCCTTCCATTCTTCACCAAACTATAATGTCGAGTCTCACATTTTTTCTTTAAAAGTACAGTCCGTATAAAGAGGAAGTTCAATTATTCATTTTAGATGCGTTTTTTTTTCTTCTGACACATAACTACTTTTCCTTTGATGGTTCTTTTTTCTTCAAACACAGGGAGTGAGCATGGGAGGAAAATGTTCGCCCTCCCTTGCAAACATCACAGTAGCTGTTTGGGAAGAAAAATATATTTTTCATGAAAATAATCCTTTTATTAATAAAGCACATTTTTTTGGCCATTACATAGATGACCTGTTGTTAATATGGAAAGGGGAACAAGAAGAAATCATTGATTTCATCAACTATATCAACACAAAAGAATTTAATTTTTCCTTCACTTACTGTACTTCAAAATCTTCAATTAATTTTTGGGATATTTTATTATCCGTTGATTCTCATACAAACTCAATCCTTATCTCCCCATACAGAAAAACTACTGATACCAATTCTCTTCTAGAAGCGTACTCATCTCACCCCAAAAATGTAATTAACAACATACCCAAGGGAGAATTGATAAGATTGAAAAGAACCTGTACCTCTCTTGCTACATATGAAGTGGAATCTAAAAAAAACTATCAATAGACTCCGAAGGAGAGGTTATCCAAATTGGACTCTCTGCACGGCACAAAATGTTGTCAATAACATAGCATCACTGCATGGCTTTCCACCCTCCACCTGCCTTACACACCAACTTACTCACTACTCCGGGCCATGCTGTGAGTTCTGTCTGTTACCGATTCCATGCTGTATGTCACATGTCTCCTGCCTGATCTGTGCATATTTCCTGGCTGTGTGCATGGGGGGGCGTCGTCGTCACTTCCTGGTTCTGATAGAGTCAGTGTGCACCTTTCTAAGGTGTCCTCAGCCAATTGTCAAGAGGCCTCTGGTACTTAAAGCATCCTCACCCATAGGAGGATGCCTGAGCAATCAATTCTCTCAGTCAGAATCTTGCAGCTGAGCTTCCAGGTCCTGTTTTCCGCCTTCTCTGGGGGCTGTGTACCCATATCTGTTTCTGTGCTTTGTGCCTTACTTGTTCTGCCCTCCAGGAGGCTGCATATCCTGGACTATATCCTAGTTCCTGTACCTTATCCCGTACCTGATCCTGTCTGTATTCAGTCCTATTTCTGTGTCTGTTCTATTCTTGTCTTTAGTCTTCCTTACCTTGCTGTGTGTATCCTTGTGGTTTCTCCTGCTCTGCTCGCCGCACCCTGCGATTCCGCTGTGCTCTCGGCTCCGCTCCTTGCGGTTCCTCTCCTTGCGGCTCCGCTCTGCTCTCGACTCCGTTCCTTGCGGTTCTGCTTTTGCTCTGCACTCCTTGCGGTTTTGCCTATTCTTGTCTTTAGTCTTCCTTACCCTGCTGTGTGTATCCTTGTGGTTTCTCCTGCTCTGCTCTGCTCCCCGCACCCTGCAGTTCCGCTCTGCTCTCGGCTGCGCTCCTTACGGTTCCGCTCTGCACTCGGCTCCGATCCTTGCGGTTCTGCTCGGCTCCACTCCTTACGGTTCCGCTCTGCTCTCGGCTCCGCTCTTCTCTCTGCTCCTTGAGGTACCGCTCTGCTCTCAGCTCCGCTCCTTGCGGTTCTGCCTTTGCTTCGCACTCCTTGCGGTTCTGCCTTTGCTCCTCACTCCTTGCGGTTCTGCCTTTGCTCCGCACTCCTTGCGGTTCTGCCTTTGCTCCACACTCCTTGCGGTTCTGCCTTTGTTCTGCACTCTTGCAGTTCAGCTTGTTGCACTGCAACCAGAGACTCTGTTCTGCTCTCTGCTCTGTAACTTTGCGGTTCTGCTCCACACTCGTTCCGCTTCCTGCGGTTCTTTATCTGTTCCTGCTTCTCCAGTGTGAACAGGTCACTACCTGTTCCCTCACATTACTCTTACCTGTTCCCATATACCACTTATGTCTGTCCGCGTTCCCGTCTCTACCGAGTCAGTTCCTGCCCCTTCCGTGTGTACTGTGCCCGCCTGCCTGCCAGTGTCTCAGCTGTACCCGCCTGCCTGCCAGTGTCTCAGCCGTGCCTGCCTGCTTGCCAGTGTCCCTGCCGTGCCTGCCTATCTGTCAAGAGTACCAGCCGTGCCCACCATAGTATCAGTCGTGCCTATCTGTACTCGCCTGTACTTATCATAGTGTTCTGTTCCCGAGTGGGATCAGCAGCCACAGCCAGACACCACCCTGAAGGATTTATTTAATATATTTTTTAGCCTTTTATCTGATCTTCATTAGGGCTCTAATATTTGACTACAGCCTAGCCACAGTGGCTACAAGGAGTCTGAGACACAATCCCTGACTCATTATTGCTTCAGGCTACTTCAGTGCAAAATTGTCACGGGTTTGCCGCAACAGAGAGGAGCCAGAAGACCGCAGTGTCTGAGTTCTCGTACTCCTGCCCTGAATAGAAGCATTTGTCCCTCATATTAAACAGTGTAGGTATCTTTCAGCAGTGCAGGGGATAAACTGTTCAGCTTGGAGTCCCTGTGGCTTCCAGCTTGTGCAGTATCAGACACTCCCCATTCCTATTTACTCTCGCCTCTGGCAATCTGGCGAGTGTTAAGTCTTGTACTGGCTGGTGAAGGAGTGGAGGATTCAGTGTTTCGTAGAGGCATTTTTGGAGAGTTGTTCTGTAACTGTTTCTAGGTCTTTTGCCTCTGCAATACCCCGTCCACTCCTATTTCATTTCTCTACCTTTTCTACCCGGGATTCCCTTCTGTTGTCTGTGATTGCATATTTGTATGATTGCTATATTCATTTATCCCTGTACGTCCTTCCTTGCTTGTCTGGTTTGTGGATATACATACACTATTACTCCTCACATCCCTGTGAGAGGGAGGGAACAGCTAAGGACTGATTTAGGAGTACAGCAAGGTACATGGGCCCAACATTTTCACCTTCAGAAGTAACCTGGGGAGCAGGGATAGCTAGGTCGCCCTTGGCATCATGGACAGGGTAAGAGCCCCCGTTCCTGGGTTATCAGACAACAGAATCGTGAAACAAATACTTAACATTGTTATTATTTTACTTATAATAATCTTTTATTTTTATGTAGCGCTAACATATTCCGCAGTGCTTTACAGTTTGCACACATTATCGTCATACAGCACCAACAAATTCCACAGCACTTTACAGTTCAGATGGTACACGTACAAGCAAATTCCATAAGTGTAGAGTAACATATATTATTATTGTTAACTATTATGCTTTGCTTTTATAGCACCAGCATAGTCCACAGCACTTTACAGACATTATAACTGCTGCCCCCATAAGCGCTCACAATCTAAATTCCCTATCAGTATGTCAATGGAGTGTGAGGGAGAACTTACAAGCTCCTTGCAGATGTTGCCCTTGGTGGGATTTAAACCCAGGATCCCAGCGCTGCAAAGCTGCAGTTCTGCTAAATACTGAGCCACCGTGCTGCCCATATAACCTCTTATTGTGAAATCCTGGGTTTCAGAGGAACTCTCTTTTAAAAACAGTTTTTTAAACTATTATTAGGACTATGAGCATGTGCACATCACGATCTATTTCCAGGAGTGGGGCTACTGAAATTTTACAGACGAAGCCTGTTCAGGAAAATGCAGGTGGTCTTTCTCATGAGTCAGTTTCCCTGGCGGCTTCTCTATCTTTTTTTTCGGTGGCTCTACCGCCAGCATATTTTCTCTTTTATTTAACTATATACAGTATAAGGAACATGTTACATCTTTTTAGCACATCATGGTTTCCAAACCCTAAAGCAGTTAAAAGAAGTGGACAGCACGGTGGCTCGGTGGTTAGTACTGCAGCCTTGCAGCACTGGGGTCCTGGGTTAAAATTCCACCTAGAACAACATCTGCAAGGAGTTTGTATGTTCTCCCCATGTTTGCGTGGTTTTCCTCCGGGTTCTATCGTTTCCTCCCACACTCCAAAGAAACACTGATAGGGAACCTAGATTGTGAGCCTCAATGGGGACAGTGATCATGATGCATGTAAAGCGCTGTAGAATATGATGGTGCTACTGTATATCAGCAAATATAATAAATTTGTGACGTAGAACATGCACACAGCATTATTTTTTTGACATTGTTCATTTCTTGTGGCATCTGAAAAAGGCATCCTGTGCACATAACTTAATTATTTGCTTAGCAAAAGAAAAAAAAAATCAAGACAATAGAGCTGTACTGTAGAAGTAAATCTGTGAAGGAGCTTCGTGGAGGTTGGACGTGATACTTCTCAGACCACAAATACTTTCAGCTAAGACTTAATAAATAAAGCGGGTTAAAATTCAACAGAGTTATGTTGCAATGATGTAGGAGATTATTAGACCAGAACAAGTGCTATTAGAAACTACCTGCGACCTGACTGTGCCGACTTCCTTCTACATCTCAGTTCTCCGGGACACGTTTGTGTTACCTGGGTTACAAACCTAGTCCACATTGCTGGGATATTTAACTTGGAGGAAACTAGAATGAACAGCTCATAGCACTGCTGCCTCTGAGCCAGCGCACACCGGAGAGCTGCACAGACAGCCGACATGGGTTGTAACTCTAGCAAGAGCACTACTGCTGTAGATACTTCTCAGAAGCCAGGAGAACAAGCCAAAGGAGATGGAGAAACCAATGAACATACTAATGACACAACGCCTGGGGCTGCTCAGCATTCAGCAAGTAATGATCATGATGACAAGAAGAGCTAAGGCTCAAAATGTCCCACTAAAAATGATCTTGAAGATGCCAACGTATTTATGCTTGCTTGGATGCATCGAAGAACTTAGTGATTTGGCCTTCATTTCCTTCCCCATAAGACTACGTGTCAGTTTTCACATCAGCAAAATCATCAATGAAGAATGCTAAAACTGGTCTTCTGGACAATTGCCTTTTTGAACCCTTCAAACATCTTCAGCAGAAGAACATCCAACAAAGAAGATCGTCCATATGAAGACCTTCCAATGACTTGCGTATAAGACACTCCGCTCAAGCACTGAATATAAAGCTGATGGACTTTTGAATCAATGTAGAAGAATTTTGGTCCTAGTTGTCTATGGACACATCTCACTTTTAGTCCTTCAAAGAAGAGTTACTGTAAGCATTAGCAAATCTGAAAATGCCAAGTCTGCGAAATATAATTTGTATGTTTTTTCTTCATTTAGATTTTGTCATTTTATGTATTTGTAATGCAAGTTCAAAAATTAACTGTATAATCAAAAATCGGGAGAGGGGAAGAGAGGATTCCTCTCAACCACACATCCTATGGCCAACTTTCGATACTTTCGATAAATGTATATATTTAACAGTGACTTATCCAATTTCTGTTTAATGCAATATCTACACTAATGATGAGTTACTTAGGACAGCAAACAAATTTCTAACCTTTTTTTAAATATAAGATCGTGTGGAATTCAGATTTATGTCCATGTAATTCTGTGTAATAGCTAAGATTCTCAGTGTCATCATATTAGTCTGTTATATTGCCTACCTTAGAAACTAGTTGTTGCTTCTTTTTCTTCTGGGTATTAATTATGTCAATAGCTTTTCTTTTTTTTTCCAATTAAATTTCTAATTTCCATTAGTTTTAAGAGCTTTTGATATTAAATATTGGCTTGGTAGGTGTGTAGATGTCTATCGAGATAGCACTAAATTTCATGCAAAAGTAATGTGTAAGTGATGTTATACTCAATGTATTGCATAGCTGACAAGACGTTACAAAAATTGCTGACTATGAGAAGATGTACAAATTATTATGAAGCTATTAAGCTGTTTTGGTTGTAGATGAATGAAGATAATAGAATATAATAATAAATTATACTTTCTCCCCTAACATCGATCTTATGTCTAAATGATCATAGTTCTTGAGTTCTTGAAGAACAAACTCCAGCTATAGAAAAAAATTTTGGGTGCAATTTTCTATAATCAAATCCATGTGATATATTTATGAGTGTTTATATATTAAGAGCAACATCTTTATCAATAGTCTCATTGGCTCCATGGAACAGGCAATTACTCTATGTATGCAGATGACTAATATCTAAACCTCTAACTATAGACAGGGCTTAGGCTAATGCATACATTACATAGACAGATGGACAAAGAGGATACTATAAGGATATTATATATGCTGTTCACATACATACACAGTTGTGTGAAAAAGTGTTTGCCCCCTTCCTGTTTTTCTATTCTTTTGCATGTTTGTCATACTTAAATGTTCTCGGTCACCAAACAAATTTAACTTTTTAGACAAAGATAACACAAGTAAACACAAAATGCAGTTTTTAAATGAAGGTCTTTATTATTAAGGGAAAAAGAAGTCCAAACCTACAGGACTCTGTGTGAAAAAGTGATTGCCCCCTAAACCTAATAACTGGTTGGGCCACACTACAATCAAGCGTTTGCGATAACTGGCAATGAGTCTTTTTCAACATTCTGGAGGAACTTTGGCCCTCTCATCTTTCAGAATTGTTGTAATTCAACCACCTTGGAGGGTTTCCGAACATGAACCGTCTTTTTAAGGTCAGGCCTCAGCATCTCAGTCAGATTAAGGTCAGGAATTTGACTAGGTCACTCCAAAGCCTTCATTTTGTTTTTCTTAAACCATTAAGAGGTGGACTTACTGGTGTGTTTTGGATCATTGTCTTGCTGCATATTCCAATTGCACTTCAACTTGAAGTCACAAACAGATGGCCGGACATTCTCCTTCAGAATTTTTTGAAAGACAGTATAATTCAAGGTTCTTTATACCACAGCAAGTCTTCCAGTTCCTGAAGCAGCAAAACAGTCCCAGATCATCACACTACCACCACATTTTACTGTTGGTATAGAATCATAGAATGATAGAGTTGGAAGGGACATCCAGGGCCATCATGCCCAACCTCCTGCTCAATGCAGGATTCACTAAACCATCTCAAACAGATTTCTGTCCAGACTCTGTTTGAAGACTTCCATCGAAAGAGAACTCACCACCTCTCATGGCTGCCTGTTCCACTCAGTTATCACCCTCACTGTCAAAAAGATTTTTCTAATATCTGATCTGTATCTTCTCCCTAGTCAGTTTAATTCCATTGCTTCTTGTGTTTCCATGTGCAAATGAGAATAAGAATGTTCCCTCTACACTGTGATATCCCTTCAGATATTTGTAGACAGCTATTAAGTCTCTTCTAAGCCTTCTGTTTTGCAAGATAAACATTTGACGATCTATTAACAATTCCTCGTAACACATATTTTGCAGATCGCTCACCATCCTCGTAGCTTTTTCTGAACTTGCTCCAGTTTTTCAATGTCTTTTTTAAAATGTGGTGCCCAGAACAGGACACAGTTTTCCAGATAAGGCCTGACCAAGGAGAAGAAGAGGGGGATAATTACTTCATGTGATCTAGACTCTATGCTTCTCTTAATGCATTCTTGAACTGTGTTTGCCTTTTTTGCTTCTGCATCACACTGTTGATTCATGTGCAGTCTGTGATCTATTAGTATACCCAAATCTTTTTCACATGTGATGTTGCTTAGTTCTATTCCTCCGATTCTATAGATGTAATTTTTGTTTTTCTTGCCCAGATGTAGAATCATGCATTTCTCCTCAATAAATACCATTCTATTAGTTTCTGCTCATTGTTCAAGCTTATCTAGATTCTTCTGAATCCTATCTCTGTCTTCTCTAGTGTTAGCTATCCCTCCCAGCTTTGCATCATCTACAAATTTTATTAGTTTACCTTCAGTTCTCTTATCTAGGTCATTCATAAAAATGTTGAACAAGATGGACAGAGCCTTGTGGACCACATATTGCCACCACATAGTAATCGAATAATACCACATACAAGAAACAAATGCCATCATACCATGGCCAGACCACATATTATCACCACATAGTGACTGAATAATATCACATACAAGAAACAAATGCCATCATACCATGGCCAGACCACATATTATCACCACATAGTGACTGAATAATATCACATACAAGAAACAATACCATCATAGCATGACCAGACCACATATTACCACCACATAGTGACTGAATAATATCACATACAAGGAACAAATACAGGAGTTCTGTTTATAATGTCAGTGTACAGGTAATATAGGGATCACCAGACACATTATGCACAGCGGCTCTGTATATAATGTCAATGTACAGGTAATACAGTGATCATTGGTGGCATTATCATAGAATCATAGAATCATAGAATGGTAGAGTTGGAAGGGACCTCCTGGGCCTTCTGGTCCAACCCCCTGCTCAAAGCAGGATTCTCTAAATCATCCCAGACAGATGTCTATCCAGCCTCTGTTTGAAGACTTCCATTGAAGGAGAACTCACCACCTCTTGTGGCAGCCTGTTCCACTCATTGATCACCCTAACTGTCAAAAAGTTTTTTCTAATATCTAATCTGTGTCTCCTCCCATTCAGTTTCATCCCATTGCTTCTAGTCTTTCCTTGTGCAAATGAGAATAAAGATGATCCTTCTACAATGTGACAGCCCTTGAGATATTTGTAGACAGCTATTAAGTCTCCTCTCAGTCTTCTTTTTTGCAAGCTAAACATTCCCAAATCCTGCAACCGTTCCTCATAGGACATGGTTTGCAGACCGGTCACCATTCTGGTGGCTCTTCTCTGAACTTGCTCCAGTTTGTTGATGTCTTTTTTAAAATGTGGTGCCCAAAACTGGACACAGTATTCCAGATGAGGTCTGACCAAAGAGGAGTAGAGGGCAATAATGACCTCACGTGATCTAGACTGTATGCTTCTGTTGATACATCCTAGAATTGCATTTGCCTTTTTTGCTGCTGCATCACACTGTTGACTCATGTTAAGTCTGTGATCAATTAGTATGCCCAAGTCTTTTTCACATGTGCTGTTACTTAGCCCTATTCCTCCCATTTTGTATATGCTTTTTTCATTTTTATTGCCCAGATGTAGTACTTTGCATTTTTCCCTGTTAAAATCCATTCTGTTAGTTGCTGCCCACTGCTCCAGTTTATGTATATCTTTTTGAATCCTCTCTCTCTCTTCTCTAGTATTAGCTACCCCTCCTAGCTTTGTGTCATCAGCAAATTTGATCAGTTTACCCTCAATTCCTTCATCTAAATCATTGATAAAGATGTTGAACAATACAGGGCCCAAAACAGAGCCTTGTGGTACCCCACTTGAGACATTCTTCCAACTGGATGTGCAGCCATTTACAACCACTCTTTGGGTCCGATCACTAAGCCAGTTATGAATCCACCTAACAGTTGCCTTGTCCATTCCATACTTAGTCATTTTTTCAATAAGGATTGTGTGAGATACTTTGTCAAATGCTTTGCTGAAGTCAAGATATACTATATCTACAGCATTTCCCTGATCCACCCAGTCAGTGATTCTGTCATAGAAGGAAATTAAGTTAGTCTGACATGACTTATTAGTTACAAACCCATGCACAGGAGCTCTGTTTATAGTGTATAGTTTACAGGTAATACTATGATCACCATTGACATTATAAACATGTAATACAGTCAGTGAACACCGGTGACATTGTACACAGGAGCTCTATATCTAGTATATAGTGTACAGGTAATACAGTGATTACCAGTGAAATTATACAGAGGAGCTCTGTCTAGAGTAAATAGTACACAGGTAATACAGTGATCACCAGTGACATTATACACAGGAGCTCTGTATATAGTGTATAGTGTACAGGTCATACAGGGATCACTGGTGATATTATACGCAGGAGCTCTATATATAGTATATAGTGTACAGGTAATACAGTGATCACCAGTGACAATATACACAGGAGCTCTGTATATAGCGTATAGTGTACAGGTAATACACTGATCACCAGTGACATACACAGGAGCTCTGTATATACTGTTAGTGTACTGGTATCACCAGTGACATTATACACAAGATCTCTGTACATAGTATACAGTGTATAGTTTAAGTGTGCAGGTAAAACACTGACTCACCAGTGATGTCTCTAGTTGAAGTCCTTCATCTTCGTTTTTTTTCTTCATCCAGCGCAGACCACCATAATTTCTTCTGGCCAGGACTCGTCTCTGCAGAAAATAACGCACAGTTATTCTAGAGCCCATTCCCCACTTTTTCCCCAACTTATAGACTAGATGAAGAAAATAGTGACATAGTGCTGCCCTGCACAGTAACAGGATCCCCCTAAATTCATCATTTTCTCTCCCCACCTTCAATTCATCATCATTTGCCATCCCCAATCCAATTCATCAGTATTTCCTCTCCCACATCCCAATTCATCATTATTTGCTCTCCCACACTTTCAATTAATCACTTGTTGACTGTCCCCAGTTCCCCACCCTCATTTCGTCATCATTGCTTCCCCCGTCCTCCACCCTCAAGTCATCATTTGCTTTCCCTTGTTCTCCACCCTCATTTCATCATTTGCTGTCCCCAATCCCCCACCCTCACTTCATCATTTTCTCTCCTCACCCCCACACTCAATGTATCCTCATTTGCTTTGCCCAACCCACCATTAATTCATCATTTGCTGTCTCCATACCCCACCCTCACTTCATCATTTGCTCTCCCCACCCCCACACTCAATGTATCCTCATTTGCTCTCCTCACCCCCACCATTAATTCATCATTTGCTGTCCACCATCCCCCACGCTAACTTCATTATTTGCTCTGCCCAACGCCCACCCTCAATGTATCATCATTTGCTGACTGTCCCCCATCCTCCAGCCTCAATACACAAATATTTGCTGACTGTCTCCATCTCTCATCTTCAATATATCATCACATCATCATTTGTTGACTATCCCCGTCCCTCACCCTCAATATATCATCACATCATCATTTGCTGACTGTCACCTCAATTCATCATCATTTGGTCCCACCTCCACCTTCACTTCATCATTTTCTGTCCCTTGTCCCCCTCCCTCAATTCATCATTTGCTCCCCCCTCAATTCATGATAATTTTCTGACTATACCCGTCCCCGAACCTCAGTACATCATCATTTACTGTCCCCCATCCCCCACCCTCAATACATCATCATTTACTGTCCCCTGTCTTCTACCTTCAATAAGGCATCATTTTCTCCCCTCCTCATCTATTTAATGCATTTTATTAAAAAAAAAAGTTTTTTCAGACTTACACCTCATAGATCTCCTGCCACTCTACTTTGGTAGTCAGCGGCACGCATACATTCGTAGATGTCATCATCGCACAGGCGCCGTCAACCAGCATGTCACACAAGAGGAAAGTTCCCTGCCCTGACGAGATGTGTGCTAAAAGCAACCCCTGAACCTGAGGTATGGTGAGCAGAAGCAAAAGAGGGGGTCTGACACTCCTCTTTTGCTTCTGCTCACCGGGCCACATACAACAGTAAGGACAATAATGCCCTGATAGTGGCCCTGGCGACAGAACAAACAAAACAGTTAAATAAATAAATATACAAAAATACATTATATTATAATGAATAAAGAGGTCAGATAATTTACACATGTGCAGTAACTGGACAAAATTGGACAGACTAGTACAAATGGATGCAGCGATAATACATAGGGTAAAAGATGAGATACACAGATGATAGATATGGAAAGCACAGAAACACCAGAGGACATTAATAAAGTTGTGAAATTGTGGCACTGAAAACAATTAGCATAAGCTAATTTTCCACAAGAATTTGTGTTTGTTTTTTTGTTACCCTTGAACCACCTCCTTTTCGTTCCCAGGTTCTTAGGGACACAGCCAAAAAGCTAACACAAGGATCACCAACATTATGGTGTGGTCAATTTAAAAAGACAGTGCACCAAAATGTATGCATATTATATACTACAGCATTGTTTTAATTCCATTAAAGCAGTGTATTAAGCGTGCTATGGTGATGGTGTAATGTGTAACCAGTTCTGCTACGTGTCAGGCTCAGGGAGTCTCTTTGACGTGTCTCTACGTGTTCAGGCCTGCCCAGGATTTACTTGAAATATGCTGACGGCTCCTTATTCATCATTGTTGCAGCCTGTGTTTTCACCAGTGGCGTAACTTGCAGTGTTCCTAATTTAGTCAGTTAATTATATGGTGTGAGAGAATACGCTAACCTTCACTTATGTATTCATGGACAGCAAATGTAGAAAACCCTTAATATAGAGAGCATTAGCAGAAAAGTCAATATCGACACTTTAACCAGCCTTTCCAAATGATTTAGCATAAAAGCCAAACCAGACACGTGTTTCATCAGTGCAAAGACCCCCAGCCAGTGGACTCTTCCTTAGCCAAATCAGATCTCTTGCTTAGCACTGATGAGGAGCAAACAACACAAAGCATGTGTCTGCACAGTGTCTGCTTTTGCTTCTTATTCTTAGTCATGTGGCAGGCTCATTAAAGCGTCAATATGGCTTTTAGGATTGCTACATCTAGTAGGTGACGCTAGAGTTCTCGTCCTCTTTGAAGGGTTTATTTGCATGAGTAAATTCCCAGAGGAACATTGTATGGCCTATTAGTCTTCTTATGCCAGCTTGACATTCTCCATAAGAAGAAGCGTTTCTTAGACCCACAGTCATAAACTTGTAACCCACCCAAAATCAGATCTTCTGATTTGCACTGATGAACGGCAAACACCGCAAAACATATGTCTGCAAATAGAGTGTCTAGTTTTGCTACTTATCCCTAGTTATATAGCAAAGCTCCTTAAGGTACTGCCACACTAAACAATCCCGCTAGCGATCACGATAACGACGCATACTAATGCGATCGCTAGCGGGATTGTTTCTATATCGCTAAATGCGGCCACATTTAGCGATATAGTTAACGACGCTATCGCCGTTAGCGATCTTCTTAACGACTTTAGCGGTACAAAAGTACCGCTAAATCGCTAAGAAAAGGTGCCACACAGCGATTAGATACTTACCCAGCGGGAGCGCCAGCGATGAAATAGGGTCCGGAGCGATTCCAGCGACGAGCGAGATCACAGCAGGAAGCTCGTCGCTGGAAGCTGCCGCACTGAACAATATCGCTAACGGGATCGATAAATAGTGACGTTTTTTAGCGATCTCGTTAGCGATATTGTTTAGTGTGGCATACCCTTTAGTGTCATTATTGACTTTTAGGATTACTACTTCCAATAAGGGGCACTAGAGTTGTAGTCTTCTTTCTCCAGAAGAGGCTATTTGTATAGTAAATTTCCCAGAGGAGCATTGCATGGCTTATAAGGTTCCTTACACTGGTTTGCCATTCTCCGCATGGAGAAACGTCTCCCAGGGCAGTAATGGTAATTCAACCCCTATTGCTATTTTATTGTATTGAATTACCACTATACATAAGGGTACATTCCCTGCTTTACCATCAAAAAACTTACACATTGGTATATGCATACATGCACATATTCTCACCTCTTGGTATTTGGTTCATGCAAAAATTAGTTTGCCAATATATTATATAGGAGAGAAGGGCACAAAGATTTTCGGCTTTGTTCACATTTACATTAGGAAATTCCATTTTTGTACCATTCTAGGAACAGAGAAATAAAACTCAGTCAGAGGATGGATCCTTTACATGATGGATACAAATGTGACCCATAGGATCCCTTGACTATAACTGGGTTTGTCTTATCTGGTATGGTGTGCATTATCAATAGCCTAGCGGGCACAATGTGGGCTCATTTCTGTTCCCAAATCACAGTTGCTGTTATGACTGCACAAGTACATGCACACGGGTAGTCGTCAAACCAGGGGACAAATTCCTGCACCTGACAGATCCCTGTTCAGACTGGTAAAAGCCCTACTCTGACTTTAGTCTGTCCCTACCTTACATTGCAGATTGGCACCCTAAGATAATGAAATGATGCCCCCACTCAATGGTGGCTCATACTGAATGCTCCTAACAGCTACTAGTATAACTATGCCTGTGTAGCAATTCATTAGGGAAAATTGGTTATACACTGAAAAACTGAAACTGACCCTGCCAGTTCCCGTACAGACTAGAAATCCTGACTCTGAAGTCCTCAGTGGTACCTGTGGGTGTAGAGATAGTCCTAACCACAGACTAGGAGATGGCAAATCTTGCATAAACTACATAAAAGGCAGACGAGTTGTTTCATATTCCTCCTAAAGAACCAGAGGGCAGAGCAGAATGTGAATTACTACAAGAAGAGAAGTGTACTGAACGTAAAGTAAATAACAAAACACCAAACAAAAATTAAAGTTAATGCTGTTAACAAATATACTGTCTACTTACTAATGATTAGCAGAAGATAAGTGCAAAGTATAGCAAAGAACAACAAAGCAGAACACCCTTAGCTGGAATCTCACAGACTGGCTTCAAACATCAACAGAATGTCAGAACATCCAAATTAATCCATCACCAGCAAGAAATGCCAGCAGAGGGACAAAATATAAAGCTGCACTCAAAAGGTGATAGGCACACAAATGGCACATGCTTCCCCTCATACACCAGAACAAAAAGAATAAGCCTCATCATTCTTAGTATCAGGAAGATATGTCTTAGAGAAATCAACATCGGGTTGATTGAGGACAGGAGCTTTAGAAAAGGCTGTAATGAGGGCAGCAAAAACTTCAACAGCCTCAGTAGAAAAGAGAAAATATCAGTACCTTTCTTGGTTATATCAGTAAGAGGGTTGGTGATGACCAGAACGTTCTTAGCAAACTTACAATAAAAATGAGCTAACCTTAAGAACCTCTGTAAATATTTAACCCCTTCACCCCCAAGGGTGGTTTGCACGTTAATGACCGGGCCAATTTTTACAATTCTGACCACTGTCTCTTTATGAGGTTATAACTCTGGAACGCTTCAACGGATCTTCGCGATTCTGAGATTGTTTTCTCGTGACATATTGTACTTCACGTTAGAAGTAAAATTTCTTCGATATAACTTGCGTTTATTTTTGAAAAAAAACGCAAATATGGCGAAAATTTTTAAAATTTTGCAATTTTCAAACTTTGAATTTTTATTCCCTTAAAACAGAGAAATATATCGCACAAAATAGTTAAGAAATAACATTTCCCACATGTCTACTTTACATCAGCACAATTTTGGAACCAAAATTTTTTTTTGTTAGGAAGTTAAAATTGACCAGCGATTTCTCATTTTTACAACAAAATTTACAAAGCCATTTTTTTTAGGGACCACCTCTCATTTGAAGTCACTTTGAGGGGTCTATATGGCAGAAAATACCCAAAAGTGACACCATTCTAAAAACTGCACCCCTCAAGGTACTCAAAACCACATTCAAGAAGATTATTAACCCTTCAGGTGCTTCACAGGAACTAAAGCAACGTGGAAGGAAAAAATTAATATTTAACTTTTTAGCCACAAAAATGATCTTTTACAAACTTTTTTTTTATTTTCACAAGGGTAAAAGGAGAAAATGGACAGATAAGGTTGTTATGCAATTTCTCCTGAGTACGCCAATACCCAATATGTGGGGGAAAACCACTGTTTGGGCACACGGCAGAGCTCGTAAGGGAAGGAGCGCCTTTTGACTTTTTCAAACTAAAATTGGCTGGAATTGAGATTGGACGCCATGTCGTGTTTGGAGAGCCCCTGATGCACCTAAACAGTGGAAACCCCCACAAGTGACACCATTTTGGAAACTAGACCCCCTAAGGTACTTATCTAGATCTGTTGTGAGCACTTTGAACCCCCAAGTGTTTCACAAAAGCTTATAATGCCTGGGTGTGAAAAAAAAAAAAAACAATTTTCCACAAAAATGATTTTTTAGTCCCAAATTTTTGAATTTTCCCAAGGAAATTGGACCCCAAAAGTTGTTGACCAATTTGTCCTGAGTATGCTGATACCCCATATGTGGGGGGGGGAAATTGTTTGGGTGCACGGCAGGGCTTGGAAAGGAAGTAGTAATGTTTTGGAATGCAGACGTTGATGGGGGTCATGTTCCGTTTGCAGTGCCCCAGATGAGCCTAAACAGTGGAAACCCCCCACAATTGACCCCATTTTGGAAACTATACCCCCTAAGGAACTTATCTAGATCTTTGGTGAGCACTTTGAACCCCAAGTGCTTCACACAATTTATAATGCCCGGGCATGAAAATAAAAAATCCTATTTTTTTCCCACAAAAATTATCTTTTAGTCACTAATTTTTTATTTTCCCAAGGGTAACAGGAGAAATTGGACCACATAAGTTGTTGTCCAATTTGTCCTGAGTACGCTGATACCCCATATGTGGGTGGGAACCACTGTTTGGGCGCACGGCAGAGCTCGGAATGGAAGGAGCACCATTTGACTTTTTCCAACCAAAATTGGCTGGAATTGAGATTGGATGCCATGTTGCATTTGGAGAGCCCCTGATGTGCCTAAACAGTGGAAACCCCCCACAAATGACCCCATTTTGGAAACTAGACCCCCTAAGGAACTTTTCTAGATCTTTGGTGAGCAATTTGAACCCCCAAGTGCTTCACACAAGTTTATAACGTAGAGCCGTAAAATTTAAAAATCATATTTTTTCCACAAAAATGATCTTTTCACCCCAATTTTTATTTTTCCAAGGGTAACAAGACTCCAAAAGTTATTGTGCAATTTGTCCTGAGTGCGCTGATACCCCATATGTGGGGGTAAACCACTGTTTGGGTGCATGACAGAGTTTAGAAGGGAAGGAGCGCCGTCTGACTTTTTCAACGCAGAATTGGCTGGACGCCATGTCGTGTTTGGAGAGCTCCTGATCTGCCTAAACAGTGGAAACCCCCATAAATGACACCATTTTGGAAACTAGACCCCTCAAGGAACTTATCTAGATGTGTGGTGAGAACTTTTAACCCCCAGGTGTTTCACTAAAGTTTATAACGTACAGCCGTAAAATAAAAAAATCCTTTTTTTTTTTACAAAAATGATTTTTTCGCCCCCAATATTTTATTTTCACAAGGGTAACAGAAGAAATTGGAATCCAAAAGTTGTTGTCCAATTTGTCCTGAGTACGCTGATACCCAATATGTGGGAGAAAACTACTGTATGGGCGCACGTCAGGGCTCGGAAGGGAAGTAGTGACGTTTTGGATTGCAGACTTTGATGGAATGGTCTGGGGGCGTCATGTCACATTTGGAGAGCCCCTGATGCACCTATACAGTGGAAACCCCCCACAAGTGACCCCATTTTGGCAAATAGACCCCACAAGGAACTTATCTAGATGTGGGTGAGCACTTTGAACCCCGAAGTGCTTCACAGAAGTTTATAACGTACAGCCGTAAAAATAAAAAATCTTTTTTTTTTTTTTACAAAAATGATTTTTTCGCCCCCAATATTTTATTTTCACAAGGGTAACAGGAGAAATTGGACCCCAAAAGTTGTTGTCCAATTTGTCCTGAGTACGCTGATACCCAATATGTGGGAGAAAACTACTGTATGGGCGCACGTCAGGGCTCGGAAGGGAAGTAGTGACGTTTTGGATTGCAGACTTTGATGGAATGGTCTGGGGGCGTCATGTCGCATTTGGAGAGCCCCTGATGCGCCTAAACAGTGGAAACCCCCACAAGTGACCCCATTTTGGAAAATAGACCCCACAAGGAACTTGTCTAGATGTGTGGTGAGCACTTTGAACCCCGAAGTGCTTCACAGAAGTTTATAACGCACAGCCGTAAAAATAAAAAATCTTTTTTTTTTTTTGCAAAAATGAATTTTTTGCCCCAATATTTTATTTTTACAAGGGTAACAGGAGAAATTGGACCCCAAAAGTTGTTGTCCAATTTGTCCTGAGTACGCTGATATCCAATATGTGGGAGAAAACTACTGTATGGGTACACGTTGGGCTCGGAAGGGAAGTAGTGACGTTTTGGATTGCAGACTTTGATGGAATGGTCTGGGGGCGTCATGTCGCATTTGGAGAGCCCCTGATGCGCCTAAACAGTGGAAATCCCCAACAAGTGACCCCATTTTGGAAAATAGACCCCACAAGGAACTTATCTAGATGTGTGGTGAGCGCTATGAAGCCCCAAGTGCTTCACAGAAGTTTATAATGTACAGCCGTAAAAACAAAAAAATATTTTTTTTGTACAAAAATGATATTTTCGCCCCCAGTTTTTTATTTTCCCAAGGGTAGCAGAAGAAATAGGACAAATTGCACAATAACTCTTGGGGTCCAGAGTACGCTGATACCCCATATGTGGGGATAAACTACTGTTTGGACGCATGGCAGAGCTGAGAAGTGAAGGAGCACCGTTTGACTTTTTCAACGCAGAATTGGCTGGAATTGAGATCAGACGCCATGTCACATTTGGAGAGCCCCTGATGTGCCTAAACAGCGGAAACCCCCCAATTCTAACTCCAACCCTAACCCCAACACACCCCTAACCCTAGTCCCAACCCTAACCACAAACCTAACCCTAACACACCCCTAATCCCAACCCTAATCCTAACTTTAGCGCCAACCCTAACCCTAACTTTAGCCGCAACCCTAACCCTAACCCTAATGGGAAAATGGAAATAAATACTTTTTTTAAATTTTATTATTTTTCCCTTACTAAGGGGGTGATAAAGGGGGGTTTGATTTACTATTTATAGCGGGTTTTTATGATTGGCAGCTGTCATGCTAAAAGACGCTTTTTATTGCAAAAATAGTTTTTGCATCATCACATTTTGAGAGCTATAATTTTTGCATATTTTGGCCCACAGAGTCATGTGAGGTCTTATTTTTTGCGGGACGAGTTGACGTTTTTATTGGTACCATTTTTGAGCACGTGACGTTTTTTGATCGCTTTTTATTTCGATTTTTGGGAGGTTAGAATGAACAAAAATCAGCAATTCATGAATTTCTTTTGGGGGAGGCGTTTATACCGTTCCGCGTGTGGTAAAATTGATAAAGCAGTTTTATTCTTCGTGTCAGTACGATTATGGCGATACCTCATTTATATCATTTTTTCATGTTTTGGCGCTTTTATAGAATAAAAACAATTTTATATAAAAAATAATTATTTTTGCATCGCTTTATTCTGCGAGCTATAACTTTTTTATTTTTTCGCTGATGATGCTGTATGATGGCTCGTTTTTTGCGGGACAAGATGACGTTTTCAGCAGTACCATGTTTTTTATATCGGTCTTTTTGATCGCGTGTTATTCCACTTTTTGTTCGGCGGTATGATGATAAAGCATTGATTTTTTGCTTCGTTTTTTTTTTTTTTTTTTTAAGTGGTTCACTGAAGGGGTTAACTAGTGGGACAATTTTATAGGGGGGTCGTTACGGACGCGGCGATACCAAATATGTGTACTTTTATTGCTTTGTTTTTTTTATTTACAGGAAGAAGTGAATTTATTGGGGAATATATTTTTTTTTTTTTATTTATTTTGGATTTTTTTTTAAAACATGTTTATTTTTATATTTTTAACTTTTTTACTTTGTCCCAAGGTGGGACATCACAGTATTTTATCAGATCGCTGGTGTGACAGTGTGCACAGCACTCTGTCACACCAGCGATCGCTCAGGCAGTGCAGCAGGCTTCTCAGTGCCTGCTCTCGGCAGGCACTGAGGTAGCCGCCTCCCTCCAGGACCCCGGCGTCATCTTGGATCCGGGTCCTGGGAGGGAGGAAGCCCTCAGAACAGCGCGATCACATCGCGCTGCTCTGAGGGTCTCAGGGGGGCGCGCAGGGAGCCCCCACCCTGCGCGATTCTCCCCTGTGCCCCCAGTACACCGCGATCATGTTTGATCGCGGTGTGCAAGGGGTTAATGTGCCGGGAGCGGTCCGTGACCGCTCCTGACACACAGTCATGGGTGTCAGCTGTGATAATCAGCTGACACCCGGGCGCGATCGGCTGCGCTCCCCCCGGGAGCGCGTCCGATCGCATGAGACGTACTATCCCGTCCATGGTCATACGGGCCCAGGTACCATGGACGGGATAGTACGTCCGATGGCAGTAAGGGGTTAAGATTCCTTGGTGGTACCCAATCAAAGACAGCCTGAACCTTAATGGGATCCATCTGAGCACAATCATAAGGCCTCTGAGAGACAAGAACTTCACACTCAGTCTCAGAAAAAATGCCCTCAGAACCCTGAACAACGTTGGGAGGACGAGATCTCATTAATGAAAAGGGTTTAGATAAACAACTTGAAAAGCAGAAATTCCCCCAAGACTTAACCTTGCGAGTCTCACAATTGAGAATTGTGCTTCAGCAACTAGTGCATACCCAACACAATTTTACCTGGCAAAGAAGAAAAAACCATGAATGAAAGAGATTCTTTCATGTGGCGCCTGATACATGCTGTATTTCAGAACTAAGAATAGCCATCTCTATACATAACAAACAAAGCTGCACTTTGTAGTGTTAAAGCATGTAAATATAAAATATATGAAATATGAATAGCAATACTGCTCTAGATAATAAGAAAAATGGAGATGCTTAGCAAATAATTTGGCCAATTCATGCATGCCGAGCAGCCAACGACAAGGCGATCTCCGGTTTACAGGGAACCTGCCTAATGTGAATCCTCTCTATTTAACTCTTCCTCCACTGCTTCTGCCTCCTCTATCTCCTCTAGGGCCTCCACCTGCGCCCTCAACCTCTGCCTTAGCAAGACACACGTTCCAACAGTGCAGAGTGAATCTCCACCACCTCCATACTGCGCAGTCAGTGCTCACTGCAATCAGGCAGTATTAAAATTGATATGCCTTGGAGATCGCAGTCATACAGCTGAAGAGTTATGGACAGCTCTCCAGGCCCAGACTGAGTTTGATCAATTGCTGTCTCCACTGAACCTGCATCCAGGGAAGGATGTGTCTGATAATGGTGCAAACCTGGTGGCGAACCTACGGCAAGACAAGCCTCTCAAACGTGCCTTTCATGGCTCACTTCCTCAACCTGGTGGTACAGCATTTTCTCCGCCACAAGAAAGCACGTAAGCTGGTTGCTCATTTCTGTCATTTGCACCCCTCTGGCCATCGACTTGCATTGATACAGAATTCTTTGTCCATACTAGTTAACAGGTTGATATGCGATTTGGAGACACAGTGGAATTCCACTCTGCACATATTGCAACGACTGTGGCAGCAGCAACGAGCCCTGATGCAGTATTTCATGTCGTGTAGCCTGGGCCAACGCAGTCTGGACATGTCGCATATCACGTTTACAGAGTGGGCACAGATTAAGGAACTCTGCATCCGTCTGCACAGTTTCGAAATGGCTGCTAAGATGGTTAGCGCTGACGACGCTGTCATCAGCATCACTATTCCGGTCATCTACATACTGGAGCAGACTTTGAATAGCCTGTGGGAGGATATGGTGGTCCCAGAAGAAGAGGAGGAAGCAGAGGAGGATGCGGAAGGGATAACATTGTCTTTAATTTCAAGACTGTCGTCACACAGGCGGGTGTCAATGGAGGGTGGATTACTGAGATCGAGGGGTAGTGGTGATAACAGACAAACTTTTCAAAGGTGCAAGATCCGAGGAACAAATGGAGGAGGAAGAGGTGATGGGCGAGCAACTGTCAGATGAAGAGGATAATCCTCCCCTCTCTGTTGTTCGTGGTTGGCGGGAGGGGATGGAAGAAACTAGCCTCAATGTTACCCAGCCACCAACACAGCATGGGCTTGGACCTCATGGTAGAGCCCGACATATGAGTGCCTTTTTGCTGCACTATCTGCAACAAGAACCCTGTATAGTTATGATTAGGAATAATGCTGACTACTGGGATGCCACTCTGTTAGATCCACATCATAAAACCAAATTTTGCCAGATGATTCTCGCCCAGAAAGGGACCCGCGAATGCTGGAGTATTGAAACAAGAATTTACAGAGCCTTTTCCCCAAGACAGCAATGAGGCACACAGTTCGCATCGCAGCTCTAGATTTTCAACCTCCAGCGTGTCAATTTGTCAACGCCAAAACATTAGTAGAAGCTGCCGCATCAGTGGTGTAAGTGGAAGAAGCAATTTCTGTGAGTCCTTTGACACTTTTTTTAGACCAACTCATGCACCAGCACAACAAGTCCATGTCTAAAGGTATGCCACACTGAACAATATCGCTAACGGGATCGCTAAAAAACGTCACTATTTAGCGATCCCGTTAGCGATGTTGTTCAGTGCGGCAGCTGCCAGCGACGAGCTTCCTGCTGTGATCTCGCTCGTCGCTGGAATCGTTCCGGACCCTATTTTCTCGTCGGCGCTCCCGCTGGGTAAGTATCTAATCGCTGTGTGGCACCTTTTCTTAGCGATTTAGCGGTACTTTTGTACCGCTAAAGTCGTTAAGAAGATCGCTAACGGCGATAGCGTCGTTAACTATATCGCTAAATGTGGCCGCACTTAGCGATATAGAAACAATCCCGCTAGCGATCGCATTAGTATGCGTCGTTATCGTGATCGCTAGCGGGATTGTTTAGTGTGGCAGTACCTTAACATGAGGTGAACCAATGGAGAGGATGGTGCATGAGTATCTAGAACAGAATATAAATACCATTAGTGAGGGTTTAGGCCCTTTCATATTTTGGTCTTCCAAAACGGATGAGTGGCCTGAGCTCGCCTCACACGCCTTGGAGCCGGCAACCAGCGTTCTCTCAGAATGTGCCTTCAGCACTGCTTGTGGTGTCTTGATAGATAAGCACAGCCGGCTGTCCCCTGAAAGTGTAGACTGCCTAACTTTCATCAAGATGAGCAAGTCATGGATCTCCATGGACTTTTGCACCCCAATCGCAGACTGTACAGAGTAGGTGATATTGCATTTTTTTGTGTGATGCATTAATGTCACTTAACTGCACTCTGTGATATCTTTAGTGTGGCTTCTGTGGCTGTTGTGGCTGCTGCTGATGATGTTAACACAAATTTGTGGAAATATGAACAGTCATGGTTGGTCTACATCTGCTGAAATAGCTGTAGTGGAAGACTTCTCGGTTCCAATTATACTATTTCTATTCTCGTTACAGTTATTCCACTTTGGTGGTGTCAGGCCATCACTTTTTAAAACATGAACACTCCTGGTTGGGTGTCCATCTGCTGGAGTGGGTGTAGTGGAAGACCTGTTGGTCCCTTTTATACTATTTCTACTGAAGTGAAAATTCATGCCAATTTTGTGGTGTCTGCCAGTAATTTTTGGAAATGTGAACACTCCTGATTGGGTGTCCATTTGCGCATTGGGTGTAGTTGAAGACCTGTTGGTCCCTATTATACTATTTCTATTCTTGTGATGGTTATTCCACTTCGGTGGTGTCAGGCCATCATTTTTTAAAATGTGAACACTAGTGATGAGCGAGTATACTCGTGGCTCGGGTGGTCTCCGAGTATTTTAGCGTGCTCGGAGATTTAGTTTTCGTCGTCTCTGCTGTATGATTTGCGAATGCTAGACATGCTGATTACATGTGTGGAATGCCGGTTTGTTAGGGAATTCCCACATGTATTCAGCTTGTCTAGCAGCCGCAAATCATGCAGCTGAGACAATGAAAACTAAATCTCTGAGCATGCCAAAATACTCGGAGATCACCCGAGCATGCTCAGGGAGACCCGAGCAACGATGTTACTCGCCCATCACTAGTGAACACTCCTGGTTGGGTGTCCATCTGCTGGATCGGGTGTAGTGGAGACCTGTCGGTCCCTATTATACTATTTCTACTCTCATTAAATTGATGCCACTTCTGTGATGTAAGGTCCTCATTTGTTTAAAATGTGAAAACTCCAGGTTGGGAGTCTATCTGCTGGATTGGGATTAATGGAAGACCTGTCAGTCCCTATTATACTCTTTTTACTGTGGTGAAATTGATGCCAGTAATTCTTGGAAATGTGACCACTCCTGGTTGGGAGTCCATCTGCTGGATTAGATGTAGTGGAAGACCTTTCAATTCCTATTATACTATTTCTATTCTCATGACAGCTATTTCACTTCGATGGAGTCATGCCATCATTTTTTAAAATGTGAAAACTCTAGGTTGGGTGTCCATCTGCTGGATTGGGTGTAGTGGAAGACCTGTCGGTCGCTATTATACTCTTTCTACTGTGGTGAAATTGATGACACTTCTGTGGCGTAAGGCCCTCATTTGTTTAAATGTGAACATTCCTGGTTGGGTGTCCATTTGCTGGACTGGGTTCAGTGGAAGACCTATCGGTCCTTATTAAACTATTTCTACTGTGGTGAAATTGATGCCACTTTGGTGGTGTCTGCCAATAATTTTTGGAAATGTGAACACTCCTGGTTGGGTCTCCTTCATGCTTGTTGCCTGTAGCAATAGGTCTCCGAGACCGTCAGGCCCTCACTTCCTTGGACTCAATTACCCGTGTTACTATCCTTAAATTTTTCTTTCAATGGTGTCTACAAAACTGATATTTGTGCCACCTGAGTGTGGCTCAGCATGAAAGCAAATGGAGGTGTTGCATATGGTATCAGGGCTCCCAGCAAAGGGGTCCTACACCGATCCCTCACCCATCTCATCTTACTGTGATGTTCAATTGAAAGCTGTAAATGCTGTCCCAGACCCTGATACCTCATGCCTGGCTGATTGCTGCAGTTCCATGCTAAAATTTGTACTGTGGGTGAATTGAGGCCACTTTTCTGGTGTCTGTCCCTCAATTGATGTGTTTTGGCAGCATTTGGGGCCGTTAAAAGGTGTTGTGCATGTGTTTGTTTTTGCCTCCCATTGAGCTGAATGGCATTTGATTATGTTCGGCGAATATTCGACGAATTAATCTGCAAATATTGCAAATTCGTCGATCGCAATCCGAACTGAATATTGAAATATTCGCTCATCTCTAGTTAGGAGTCCTGGTATTATAGTTTCTAACCCATTCCATTTCTCGGGGGGAGCCATTGGTTTCATCTGCCTAAGCACCAAAATCCCTTGTCCAGGTGTTGATGATATGAATAAAAGTAATAAAAAGCAGGTCTGTATAGGAGAAGAATCTAACCAAAAGCAACATAGATGTTTTATAAATGTATTTGTGCAATAAAGTTGTTATTAATTTGCACTGATTATAAAGGAAAGTGTATAAACACTGTCACTTTCTGTAGAAAGAAGCAGATGATGATGATTCCGCTCCTCGGGCCTTGGTTTACACTTGTGCTGATTTCAGACATCCAGGTCTGGATCACTCATGAGAGAGGAGAAGAGCAGGAATGTATGACATGTGATCTGTGTAGTTGGAGTTTTCCTGGATTCCTACAGCATCGTGATCAACCATATGGCCTTCTGTCTGACCATGGGCAGGAAGGTGAAGGAGCAGCCGCTGCCTTCTGTCTGTCCATGGCCAAGTGGGTGAAGGAGTAGCTGCTTCCTTCTGTCTGTACATGGCCAAGTAGAAGAAGGAGCAGCCGCTTCCTTCTGTCTGTACAAGGCCAAGTAAGATAAGGAGCAGCCGCTTCCTTATGTCTGTACATTTTCTATAAATGAAGGAGCATCCGCTGCCTTCTGTCTGTACATATGCGGTAGGTGAAGGAGCAGCCGCTGCCTTCTGTCTGTCCATATCCGGTAGGTGAAGGAGCATCCGCTGCCTTCTGTCTGTCCATATCCGGTATTTGAAGGAGCATCCGCTGCCTTTTGTCTGTCCATATCCGGTAGGTGAAGGAGCATCCGCTGCCTTCTGTCTGTCCATATCCGGTAGTCTTCTCTTTACCACCACATTGTAGATGAGTCATCCAGATGGTGACATAGCAAGTATAGCTGAAAGAAGTCCTTCAATTTCAGTCTTTAATTACTTGCTATGTTGATCCAGAGGAAGGCGAAAAATAACCCTGAGGACTTGTTGTTGGATAATCCTCATATCAAGGGAAAAAAATTCCTTCCTGACCCCAAATATGGCGATCGGAATTAATCCCTGGATGTTTGGTGCTCAAATCTACGTGGATGTTATGTGGTGGAAGCTCGGTAGGTTTGTCACAGTCCGGTAAATGAGAAAGTCCAGTTTAGTTGTCTCATCCGATTAATGTATATCTTCATTCCTGGATGTTATTGGAATGGGGCTGATCTGTTATCAGCCTAATACTCCTGCTGTAAGAAGAGAAATACACACGTCTGAGAATCAGCGCCTCACATGCAGTACATACAGTGTACTGAGAGATATAATAATAAGGGGTATAGTGGGTAAGTGTGTTACTGGGTTATGATAACATTATGGATGTCCATGTGTTGTACTTACATAGTAATATGGGAATGGTGGGTTGGATCTGCCGGACTCCACATCGCTCCAGTCTATGGGGTGGAAGAACGGATGGGATCTGATAGATGACGTAATGGGAAGTCGGGCAGATGGAGTTTTGCAGAGAAGCTAGAAAATGAAAGAGACCATTAGTCATTAGATTATATATTATTACTGATAAGTTATTACACAATGTCTATGCACTGCCACATCTTCTATCTCTTCTTGTAATCCCCCATCATCCTTATCCATCTGATCTTACTCACCCCTTTTATGATATGCAAGGTATTAATGCAGATCCCTGGTGGAAAATAAGGGATGTGCTCACGCAGAGACTGGTGGTACTCCTTCATTGAGCCTTGGCTGTAGAATGGCTGGTTACCTACACTCATTATATATAGGATGACGCCGAAGGAAAATGAGTCTGCCAGATGGTTGAATCCTTCACTGTCCATTATCTGGGGAAACATGAGATTGGAGAGGAGCTGAATATGAAGGGGATTTACACACAGAGGCTATGAGGACCGGTGTGTGATTAGATATGAGCAGGATACATTGGGATCAGATTATCCCTGAATCCTACTATTGGCATCAATCACACAGAGATGTTCCTTACCTCGGGCGCCATGTAACCCTTACTGCCAGAAAACTTATGCACTTTGCCGTTCTCAAACACATTCATGGCTGCTGAGCCAAAGTCGGAGATTTTGATGTGTCCGGTGTCTTGGAGAAGGATGTTCTCTGGCTTCAGGTCACTGCAGGGAGAAGGAGCAGACACTGATTGTGAGGATAATTCATGGAAAGAACATTCTACAATAGATATGTAAGGAGACAACAGAGTCACAGGTGACAGATTTATGGAGGTGAAATGATTACCAATGTATGACGCCGTGTTCATGTAGAAACTGGAGTCCGCACACCATCTCTGCCGCAAAGAGTCTGTGGAGTAAAAATGAAAGGGTGGATCAGTGGTTACATACACAATCATACAGAGAACATGAGGAGATCATACACGTGTCCATTGTTCAAGGACTACAATGTGCGGGAAGCTGATTATTAACATTTAGTACAAGACATTTACCTTGTTGTCTCTGTGTTAAACATCATCGAATCTGCCATGTGTTCATACAGGTCTCCTCCAGCCATATAGTCCATGGATATTGCATACTGGATTGGTGTCTCCATATATGCCCGCATGGACATTAGGTAGGGGCATCCGGCAGCCATTCTCATGACTTCTAGCTCTCTAGAGAAAATGTCCTCCCTACAAGAACTTTTGTTCATGATCTTGATGGCCAGCATTCCTTCATTGACTGGATCTGATGCCAAGATGACCTGGAGAAAAATCACAACAGATCAGACCAAACTCCCATGTATTACTGTGTAATATTTCACTAGTTTATCCCAAGTATTATTACATAGGAACATCCTGTAATGAATATGTACATCCCTCCTGTGTATCTGTGTAGGATACATTGGTTGAACACGGGGGAGGATAAAGTCACACTTACTTTTCCGAAGCCTCCCTGTCCAATAATCTTCTGGAATTCAAGGCTGGCAAGGTCAATAGTATTTGGAGTGTTGACCACTTTTATCATGGGTGGAATACAGATTCTGGCTTCACTAAGGTCTTCTGCTGGCATGGCTGCTATGTCACAAGGTATCATAAGGCTTCCATCTGCTGAGATGATACAAGATTATTAACCCCTTTGCGAACACATAATGGAAATGTTTGTCATGTTGTGCAGCAAATGTATGGAGCGGGCTCAGTAGCTGAGCATGCGCCGTACCAGGTAGATGCTGACTGCATTACTTAGCTGCCACCTGATTTATTTTTGCATTTTCTGAGGGCGCTGTATCCACCTAACAAATTGCAATAAAAATCTATCACAATGTTCTGTCTACCCAGGAAAGGTATGAATAAAAACTACAGCTTGCCACGCGAAAAATCACACAGCTCCATCGAGTTATCAAAGTCAAAAAGTTACAATGTCTTAGAATATGGGGACACAAACCAATTTATAAATATAATTCCTTATTATCTGGTAAAAGCCCCCAAGCATGTTCAGCATTATCATCGTTGTATCTGACTGGAGAAACATTTTGTGTGGTCATTTACACCATAAATGAATGAACACAGTAAAAAAAACAATGGCGGAATCATTTTTTTCCACAATTTTACCACATTTTGAACCTTTTTTCCCCGTTTTCCAGAAAATTGAATGATAAAATAAACAGTGTCCTGGAAAACTACAGCTCGACACAGTAAAAAAAAGAGTCCACATATGGCTACGTTGGCAGGAAAATAAAAAAATAAAGTTATGGGTTTTCGAAGGATTGAAGGAAAAAAATGAATATTACCATGTCAACAAGGGGTTAACAAATATAGCTCCATAGCATATATTATAATTTTAAACAGTATTATGTAAATGAGCAAGACATATCTAATATTTGGGCTCTCATTAATCAAAACTGTAAAATAGAAAAAAATGTCCCTGTTGCCTATAGCAACGAATCACAGCACAGATTCCATTTCTTAACATTCTATAGAACAATGGAAACCGCATTGTGATTGGTTGCTATGGACAACAAGGACAGATTTTCTGCACTTTTGATAACTGAGGCCAGTACATAATATTAGGAGTATAATCCCCTCACCCCAGTCTACAGAGCAGTTTCCATCTTACCTGGTTCCTCTTTATCCAGTGAGGGGGTCGGTGGAGAATCACTCAGCTGTTTGTTCTCTGGGGTGGAGATGTTTTCAGCTGATGTCCTGGACCTCCGTGATGCTCCATTCCTATTTATACTGGGTTCGGTGTAGATGAGACGTCTCGTACATTGGACAGTCCCAGTGCTGTTCCCGATTCCCTTCTGGAGGTTCGGTGTCTCCAGACTTTCAGATCTGGAGAATGTGACCTGTCTCGGTGATTCTTGGAGAACCTCTTCCAGCTCTAACTCTGCGCTGATGTTTCTCCGCTTATTGAGGATGGCATCTTTATTCCTTCTCCGTATTTCAGTGACCAGATCTCCGATTTTTTTCAAGGAGATTATAATGGCCCTCTCAAGCTCAGCGGAGGCTGCAGAGTGAGACTCCATGAGGGTCTCCATTTTCCTTTTCTCTGTAAGGATTTCATGTCTTTTGGTCTTTCTCATTTTCTCTAGACTTTGACGTTTGGACGCCATTTCTGAGGCGTCAGTGTCCATGTCCGGTAGAGTAAAGTCTTTTCGCCCTAAAGCGAACAATGGTACCTGCTCTTCATTTATTCCTCTCTTCTCTCTCAGAACCCGATCTCTTTGGGATCTTCTGTCTTTATCCATTTTGGAATCAATTTTTGCTTCGTTTTTCACGAAAAACAAAAGGGGCTGCCTCACCCTTGGGAGTCTGTAAGGCAGTGATTTCCCTTAGGCCGTAACACTGGAGCATAGAATGTGATGGTGTCATCACGTCACTTGTGACATCGGTTTTATTCTGATGTCACCGTGAGAGAGATGAGAGAGATGATAGATAGATAGAAGATAGATAGATAGATGAAGATAGATAAGAAGATAGATAGTATAGATAGATAGACAGATAGATGAAAGATAGACAGACAGAAACTACGCAAAGACAAGACAAAGAATAGATAGATAGATAGATAATGACAGATAGATAGATAGACAGATGACAGACAGACAGACAGACAGACAGACAAGACAGACAGACAGACAGACAGACAGACAAAAGACAGACAGATAGATAGTAGATAGATAGATAGATAGATAGATAGATAGATAGACAGATAGACAACACAGACACACAGACACGAACAAGACGAAGACCGATCAGACAGACGAAGAAAAATAGAAAGACGATATAGACAGATAGACAGACAGACAGACAGACAGACAGACAGACAGACAGACAGACAGACAGACAGACAGACAGACAGACAGACAGACAGAGTAGATAGATAAGATAGATAGATAGATAGATAGATAGATAGATAGATAGATAGATAGATAGATAGATAGATGGACAGAAAGATCAAAAAATTCGAACAGGACAAGGGGATTTTAAAGTCCCTTTTGTATTTTTGAAATACTGGAGTGCTGCCTCTTTTTTCTGAATTTAGATAGACAGATAGATTTTTTTCTTTGTAGTTATATAGATATCAAATTTGGAGGATGTGAACCAAACTTTTGCTGTTGTGTATATATATAAATATATGCACTGTGCGCTCAGTTTTATTTTTGATGAAACATTTAATTATTGAACGTCTACAGCGCTGTCGGTTAGTTCAGAAGGTTAATAAACCTAAACCCTGAATATTTCGGAAAATAACAGTGGGCTTGGTCTTTCTTACGAGAATATCTATGTGCAGAATTATTATTGTTTTTTTAACTCGTTTCTTGAAGAATTCTTCATAATAAACGTTAGAAACATGCAGCAATGAGATACAAATCCTAATCTTGTTACAATCATTGGTAAAAAATATCTATTTTAAAACAATGTTGCAAGTATTGTATCGTACAATTAACAATAGATAACTGCAATACAGTAAAGTATATTAAAATATAGGACATTGCACTCATCTGCAGTATCAGAATTATGTGAATGTAGCAGAGATCAAAGTATACATTAATTCAAGAAAAGAGTACACTCTTCCTGATCCATTTTATATCTGGTATCTCATCATCCCATGTAGTTAGGAATCTGGAGCACATCATTTTTTTCTATTATTATTTCTTATTATTATTTATTCTTTCATATTAATGTTTATTTTTTATTCTTTATTGTTCATTTTTCACTTTTTTCCTCTTTTATCTTTATTTTTTCCCCTTTTTGTCATTTTTATATTTTTATGATTTTTTTTTCTTTTCTTTTTCTTTGTGTATGTTTATTTCTTTTTTTCTTTCCTTTTTTCAGTCTTTTCTTATGTTTTTTTTCTCTTCCCTTATACTTTTTATCTGCTTCTAGCATGGTTTCATTTCCCACCTCTTTCTCTCTTCCCTCTCCCACTTTCCCACCCATTTCTCGTGCTTTGCTCCATCCATTAGTGACCTGACATATACAGAGGGTACAGAAAGTATTCAGACCCCTTTAAATTTTTCACTCTTTGTTTCAATGCACCCATTTGGTAATTTCAAAAAAGTTCATTTTTTTCTCATTAATGTACACTCTGCACCCCATCCTGACTGAAAAAAACAGAAATGTAGAATTTTTTGCAAATTTATTAAAAAAGAAAAACTGAAATATCACATGGTCATAAGTATTCAGACCCTTTGCTCAGTATTGAGTAGAAGCACCCTTTTGCGCACGTACAGCCATGAGTCTTCTTGGGAATGATGCAACAAGTTTTTCACACCTGGACCGGGCCGGTTTTAGGCAAAGTGGGGCCCTAGGCAAAAGTTTAAAATGGGGCCCCAAATGCTCACATATTGTGCATCACACAGAAGGATTTGTTGTATTTACATGCGCTGAGTTCAGGCCGCTAAACGATTTGTTTCCCGGCCTCTTTCCACCGTCTGAGGAATAATGATGGGGACAGAACAATCACTAATAGATTACTAATAGATCCCCATACAGTATCATGTTATCAGCAGCACATCTACAGTTTACACCGGGCGATGTGCTGCTAAGAATAATGATTTTTGTTCCGGCTTAAACAATCCAATCACTCGATGAATATGCAGCATTTTGCTTGTTTAGTATAATACACCCCATAGTCCTCCCTATATTATAATGTGCACCACAGTCCTCAATATTGTAAAATGCAAACCCCATAGTCCTCCATATAATATAATGTGCTCCATAGTCCTCCATCTTGTATAATACACTCCCCATAGTCCTCCATATAGTTTAATACACTCCCTATAGTTCTCCATAAAGTCTAATATACTCCCTATAGTCCTCAATATATTAAAATACACTACTCAGTCCTCCATATAGTATTATACATTTCCCATAGTCCTCCATATAGTATAATGCACTCCTCATAGTTCTCCGTATATTAAAATACACTCCTCAGTTCTCCATATAGTATAATACACTCCTCATAGTCCTCCATATAGTATAATACACTCCTCATAGCCCTCCATATATTAACATACACTCAGTCCTCCATATAGTATAATGCACTACTCAGTCCTCCACATAGTATAATACACTCATCATAGTCCTCCATATATTAAAATACACTGCTCAGTCCTCCATATAGTGTAATACACTCCTCATAGTGCTCCATATAGTATAATGCACTGCCATAGTCATCCATGTAGTACAATTCACTTCCCATAGTATAATGCACCCCTTAGTTTTTCATATAGTATAATGTATTCCCCATAGTCCTCGATACAGTATAATGCAGCCCTCATATAGTATAAAGCAGCCACCCCATAGAGCATAATGCAGCCACCTCACAGAATATATTGTAGCCCCACCATATAATATAATGTGACCCCCATATACCATAATGTTGCTTCCTCATACTGTATAGTATAATGCAGCCCCTCCATAGAATATATGGCAGCCCCATCATAGAGTTTAATGCAGCCCCCTTAGAATATAATGCAGCACCTCCATAGAATATAATGCAGCCCCCTTATATAGTATAATGTAGCCCCTCCATAGAATACAATGTAGCCCTCCTCATATAGTATAATGCAGCCCCCATAGAAAATAATGTAGCCCCCTCATAGAGTATAATGAAACCCCCATACAATATAATCTAGCCCCCCATAGAATATAATGTAGCCCCCCATAGATTATAAAACAGCCCACCTTCCAACAGAATATTATGCAGCCCCATCAAAGAGTATGATGCAATCCCTCCTTATAAAATCTAATACAGCCCCCCATAGAATATAATGTAGCCCCCATAGAATATAATACTGCCCACCTCCCCATAGCATATAATGTAGCCCCATCAAAGAGTATGATGCAATCCTCCCTCATAAAATCTAATACAGCCCCCCATAGAATATAATGTAGCTCCCCCCGAGAATGGCCCCACAGTCCAGCACTCACTCACTGATATATTAAAAAAACACACAATCCTCACCTCTCCTCATTCCCCGCGCTGCTCCTGGCTCGGCTCCGGTCTCAGCAGCTGCAGTGCCCGGCACACACTAGGTACGCGATGAAGTGATGGCATCACGCACCCGCAGTGTCCGAGGCAGAGGGGAATGATGGTACAGGGAGCCTTAGCTGACGCTCTTTCCTCCATCATTGCTTTGAACTGTACCGGCCCCATAGCAGCTGCGTGATGTGCCGCTATTAGTGACACGACACTGGCTGGGGGCCCCTGGGGGAGTGGGAGTCCTAGGCAGCTGCCTGGTCTGCCAACTGCTAATGCCGGTCCTGAACCTGGATAAAAAGGAATAAAAATCATCCAAAAATTCAAGAATTAACACAGCAAAAAAGGACAGCAGGTCTCAGAACTAATCCACTATCAGGATTCGGTAAAAATTTACGGGAAAATATTTGCGTTGCCACAAAAGTATTTTCAGCACTTCAGCAACGATAATGGTGGTGTATCATGAGCGTTTGGTACGTGTTTGGTGAGGGGAGGGGGTTTGCAGAGCTCAGAGGCGCGATGTTCTTGTAAACAGGATTTTTTAAAAAAAAAACTTTGCACATTGTGGCTAGCCAATCAGGGCGCAGGAAACACCCACAATGTCCTGACACAACGGCTTGTGTCATTGGCTGCTGACATCACTTTGAAATCGCTTGTAGCATCTAGTGTGTTATAGAGGCCTGATCCAGAGGCCACTAAGGCTGGTAATAGCCGCTCTTTATAGAGGTTCTGTCACGTTTCTCTCGTGTGTCAGGTGATTGCCTACAAGTTACAAGGGCAGATAATTGGGAACAAGTGTCCATACGATGCTCGTCTGATTAAGAAATCCACAAAGCATTTTCCTGCCTAGATTACACACAGCCCGTTCATTGCCTCGGTAATGTGTAATGCGCCATTTCTTCCTTGTGCTGCAAATTCTCCTGCAAATCCCAGAAGATCCCTGAAGCTCTGAAGACCACCTTGTAATGAGATGTCCGTGAGACCATGGTGATGCTGCCCTTATCCCCCACCACAGGCTACAACTGATCTCTGCACATAGCAGTCTAATATGTTCAGGAACTGTCCAGATTTTCATGCTCTGTAACTTGTAACTAATTCCTGAGCCGGTGGCTCCTCTTCATTAACATTCTGCCAGCATTTTAGGTGCTGGGACTTCCCTTCCCTCACTTCCTGACATGCATTGCAGCTGCCATTAATCACTTGCATTGTCCTGGATTGAAAGTCCGTCTTTCTCTCCTGCCTGTATGCTGTGTGATAGGTAGGACAACAGGAACTGAGATAAAGCCCCACTTCTTGTAATCTGCAGTCTCTGCTGCGCTTGACAACAGGCAGTAAAACAAAAGGAAGACGCTGAGGGCCCGAATCATTATCTGCAATTTATTCAAGCCAATTTTTTTTATTTTGTGGTATTCAGTGATATTTATTACATCAAATTTTTCTAAATGGAGCACGTGGTTCATATACTTGGTGCAAAATCAAACATGCTCTTGAGTTTGATCTTTTTACCAGTTTTTGCAACTTTTTAAAGCCAAAATCCTTTAAAAAGAATTATTTTTCTGTAAAAGAAATATGCACCAAATTGAAAACTACCCCAGAAACTTTACTCCAGGCAGGGACTGGAGTGTGATGTGCCTAAAAATGCGACATTTGATAAAAATTACATTTAATGACTGTGTCCAAAACATCTGGAGAAGCAAAGTTGTCGAGAAAAAAAAAATAAAAAATAAAAATAAGTGATGCTGAGAAAAGGAAGACTGTTGGTGATCTGCTCAGGACAATGGTGGAAACAAGGCAGGTAACAGTAGAAACCTTTTATTGGAAATTTTCAGGATCACAAACCGGTTTTTGGCTTCAGACCTGAGCGTCCATCTTAATGCACAATTTGAGCAGTAATAGTTGAATACATGTTTTATTTCTTAACAAATATATAAAAATATTAGAACTGACATTGTAAAGATCCATAGAAAACCTTAAGAACAATAATATTCTAAAATAAATACAAAATGAAATAAAACTGAGGAATAATCTCCTTTCTTTTGAGTAAATTGAATCTATTCTTTGCATGTTCCGGTGTATGATCTAGAGGTGTTGTATACATCGGCTTATCATGATTGCGCTGGAGGAGTGTACAGTACAGTATAGTGTCTAGATAGGATGTGTTGCATGAATTTATTTTTTATGTTTAGTCTATGAGAATTTTTGGCTATACAAACTCAGGATCGGACTTGAGAGTCTGGGGCCCACAGGGGAATTGAACCTAGGAGCCCACCCAACAGCTATATGCAAATATCTGTAAGCCATTATTCCCATTATAGTGGAGCATCGACTGTAAAACAGAGGCGGCTCCTGCATATATTCAGCCATAACTGTGATGTACAATTACGGTAGTTTACATTAAAGGGGTTATTTTGTGAAAACAAATCATCACCGGTCCATGTGCTCTACAGGATAGGTGATCGCTTCGGTCCGACCATTAGAAATATCACCGATAGGAAGAATGAGGAAGTTTTATCCTGATAGGACATTTTAAAATGCAGCAGCAGGTGGGATGTCTGACCTCACCTCCCTACTGACCAAAATCCCACAGTGTCTGTCTGGCATCTCAGCCTTCTTTTCTGCTCGCTTTCTCAAACTGAACATGGACAAAACAGAATTCATCATCTTTCCCCCATCTCACTCTACCCCCCCACCAGACCTATCCATCAATGTCAATGGCTGCTCGCTTTCCCCAGTCCCACACGCTCGGTGCCTTGGGGTGATCATCGACTCTGCCCTCTCTTTCAAACCACATATCCAAGCCCTCGCCACCTCCTGCCGCCTCAAACTCAAAAATATTTCCCGGATCCGCTCATTCCTCAACCATGAAACCACAAAAATACTAGTGCACGCCCTTATCTCCCACCTCGACTACTGCAACCTCCTACTGTCTGGCCTCCCCTCTAGCACTCTGGCACCACTCCAGTCCATCCTACACTCTGCTGCCCGACTAATCCACCTGTCTCCCCGCTATTCCCCAGCCTCCCCCCTATGCCAGGCCCTTCACTGGCTTCCTATTGCCCAGAGGCTTCAGTTCAAAACCCTAACCATGACATACAAAGCCATCCACAACCGTTCTCCTCCATACATCTGTGACATGGTCTCCCGCTACCTACCCACACGCAACCTTCGATCCTCTCAAGATCTTCTTCTCGACTCCCCCACATCTCTTCTTCCCACAACCGCATACAAGACTTCTCCCAGGCTTCCCCCATACTCTGGAACTCCCTGCATCATAACATCAGACTTTCACCAACAACGGAAACCTTCAAGAAGAACCTGAAGACCCACCTCTTCTGACAAGCCTACAGCCTACAATGATCCTCAGTCTACTGAACCATCGCACGACTAGCTCTACCCTTTCCTAGTGTATCCTCACCCATCCCTGTAGACTGTGAGCCCTCGCGGGCAGGGTCTTCTCTCCTTCTGTACTTGTGTGTCCCTTGTCTAGCACACGTTTATTGTACCTGTCTATATTTTCCCTTTTCATATGTAAAGCGCCATGGAATAAATGGCGCTATATAAATGTGTAATAATAATAATGTCTGACTGCCTCTCCATTCATTCTCTTTGGAGCCTCCAGAAAATAACAAGAGCAGTGCTCGCAGCCACTGAGGGAATGAATGGATCAGTGGTCAAGTCGGACATTCCACTCCAGTCTAATGGGGATAAAAGCTCCTCATTCTGCCGTTGGGTCCAAGCAGTCAGACCCCCACCGATCAATACGTTATTATCATTTATCCTGTGGAGAGGCAATTACTTTTTTTCACAAATGAACACCTGTAAGGGCATCTCTGCCGTTTTGCTCCAATTATCTAATCTAATGGAAATAAAGAATGTTCTCCTAATTAATATCAGAGAGAAGAAATGACCGCCATACGCAACAAAATCCACTATATCCAAACCAATAATACCACATACAGGGAAAAAAATATGACCACACCATGACCAGACAGCATAGTGATCGAATAATACCACATATTACCAGCATATAGCGACCACATAACAGGAAAAATAACGCCACACCATAACTAGACTACAAATTCCACCACATAGTGACTGACTAATACCACATACAGGGGATAAATACCGCCACACCATGGCTGGACCACTTATTACTAAAGAAGAGCGAATTTATTCAGGTCCCTCCTTATTCAGCAAGCTGTAGCGCTTACCGAACAAGCTGCAGAGTAAACATGGATGCCTGTATCTTTCCTGCTGATCAGCTGTTCGGCTGCATGTGTCACGGCTGTGTCACAGTCACAACACATCCATGTAGAGCCCAACAAACAGGCAGCTGCGGAGCCGAACAGCTGATCAGCCAGCGCGCTCCATGTATACGGGTTCACTCTGCAGCTTATTCGGTAAGTGCTATAGCTTTGCCGAATAAGGAGAGATCTGAACAAATTCACTTATCTCTACTTATTACAACCTCATAGTGTTCGAATAATACCACATGCATGGGATAAATACCGCCACACCGTGATCAGACCACCAATTACCACCACATAGTGATTGAATACTACAATACTGATCATGAATACAAACCACAATACTAGCATCAGTTATTACTACCAGTGACATTATACACAGGAGCTCTGTATATAGTGTCAGTGTACAGGTAACACAATGATCACCGATGACTAGTGTTGAGCGATACTGCTCGATATCTAAAAATATCGGATCGGAATGGTATCGCCGATATCACTAAATATCGGCGATATCCGATTCCGATACCGGAAGTCCCATGTAAGTCTATGGGAACAAAATATTGCAACTAAAAAAACACTTTCTTTCCTTGTAAACACAAAATATACACACTTAGAATACATATATATATATATACATGTCATTGTGACATATATATATACATATATTTATAGTTTATTCACTTCTACATAGTAAAATAGCCTCTGATTCAATTGCCGGGTAAAGCCGGCATTTGTGAAAAGACAGAAGCACCCGAGGGTCCAGTCGCCACAGAGATGTTGCATCGCACCCAGCGAACAGGATTCAGAGGCTCGCTATAAGCGAGTCCTGTGTGCCTTAATTGAACTGTTTTTTTGCTTGAGAATTGCAAAAATCATCATAGACTGTATTTGCCATTTTTCCGTCATATCTGCGCCACGAGGCACAGGTGAAGAATAAGGGCGTGCTCTCGTGGGCGTACACTCACTCCGTGGCGCGAAAACGATGTCCGCACACTCTAAATGTTACTGCAATGTAAGATCGTGCCCCACAGCTCCTGAGTTCCGCCTCCTCATCCTCCTCAGTGGGCGTAAACGAACGCGAAGGTCCCGCCTCCCTACAAAAGATGTCGCCTCTCCTGATGCTAATGACACATGTGACTTTGCTGAGATGGCGAATGGACGTGAGCAGAAGTGGGAAGGGATGGAGGAGTCAGAGCTCTCCCCCCACGGAAGCGACCCGATCGCCACGGAGTCACCGTTTGGCACCCGGCCTGGAAACCCTCCTACGCTGGAAGAAGCGGAGGATACCCTGAGAGACCTGGCCCGGCACTGGGAGGAGGTCGCCAGGATGGAAGCGAGCTGGCGGGCCCTAAAACTACAATTGGAGCGGTGCCAATCCCTCTTACCCCCTGAAGTGTCTGTACCGGAAGGTGAGGCACCCGTTCCAGTAGAGGAGGCCGTGCGGGCATCCCAGCCCTTGCAATCTGAACCGGTTGCCAGTATCTCAGTGGAGGCACCCGTTCCAGTACAGGAGGCCGTGCGGGCATCCCAGCCCTTGCAATCTGAACCGGTTGCCAGTATCTCAGTGGAGGCACCCGTTCCAGTACAGGAGGCCGTGCGGGCATCCCAGCCCTTGCAATCTGAACCGGTTGCCAGTATCACAGTGGAGGCACCCGTTCCTGCAGAAAACGCCGCACCAGCACCCCAGATCCCGCTGTCTGCCCCCGTCGCTGAGGCAGAAGAAGCGACACCCGTCCTCATGGAGGAGGCCGCGCAGGCACCAGAGCTCTACCTGCCTGTACCGGAGCCCCGACCGTCATCTGTTCCAGAGCCGGCTGCTTCCGCCACAGGTGAGCGCCGCCAGGACTGGCGGGCGCCAGGAGAGCTGCCGCAAACCGTACATCGTAAGCTGGCGTTTGATGGTGGAGACATGGAGATGCTGGTGGAGGAGAATTACAACCGGCGTCAGGAGGAAGAGTGGAGACGTCGGGAGCGGGAAGCAGAGCGACAAAGGGAGCAGCGAGAATCCCAAAAGCTTCGGCAACGTCACCTGGACAAGGACCTGGCAGAGAAGGCACGTATGAGAAAGGATAAAAGAACGGTGAGGGAGCCGCGGCGTAAGGGTGCAGTACGGAACTTTAAGTTAAAAGGTGGTTGGGGCTTCATCCAGGAGCCTGGACTTTATTTAGAAGTTTTTGTAACCCGGCGGGACGTGGAGGCTCACCTCCAGAAGGACACCCGGGGAGGGACCTGTTGCCAGGAGACTTGGTGACTTACACCCGACACTGGGGTTACAATGGATGGTACGCCCTAAATGTTACCAGGTGCGACCCCTACTCCCCAGAGTGTCAGGAAACTGACAGACCCTACGAGCCTTCAGCCTCCCCCAACCAGGCCTCTGCACAAGTGCCCACCCCACGCCGTAAATCTCCCCAGCCTCCCTCAGTGGTCTCCTCAGCAGCCCCAGCTATGGACATGATAATGATAGCTGGCCCGTACCCGGCGCCTGTTAGGCCCCCTGGGGTTCGTTCAGTCCGGGACATAGGGGTCCAGACCCGGAGGGAGATGAAAGAGGTGGTCACACAGACCCAGATAGCGGGTCACGACGTCACTGTACAGGCCACACAACGTCATCAGGTCTGGGTGGACCCTCCTGTCACGGATGTTTGGCAAGCTCCAGAAGAGTACCAGGTGGTACCTGGAAGAGGCCAGCCAAAGAAGTCTAAATAACCCGGACAGGGTCTCTGTATGTAAATAGTTAAATTATTGATGTACCCGGACGGGTGAATGTTCATAAAAAGAAGTTTATTGTTGCCTTAATATACCCAGGTTGGGTAATGGTTTGATGTACCCGGACGGGTGAATGTTCCGAAGAACAAGTTTATTGTTGCCTTAATATACCCAGGTTGGGTAATGGTGTTTCACTGTAATGAAAATGTTGAACTTTGAAGCCATGAACTGTACTGGCTCACAAACTTTTCTGTAAATAGTTGGCACTTCGGTGCTCCATCTTGGTTTTACAAAAAACTTTACTGTGCACTATTTTCAACTACCTCAGAAACTAAAAACCCGTTTGGTGTGGCCGAAAGTGAGGTCTGCTCAAGGAAAGTCTTGCAGCCCACCCAAGACCACAGTTGGAGGTTTGGAGCGGGTCCTCCACAAGCACAAGTAAAGGACACTGTGAACTTACCCCGGTGGGGGTAGTCCTAAGAAGTCTCCACGAACTTCGGCACTAATGCTATTTGCACTTTTGTTGAATATGTATTTATTAACACACATGTATAACACATATCAAGGGTATGAACAGTAACAAAACATGTCACATAATATAAGCCATTTGCACTTTTGTAATGTTATTATTAAAATTTTTATTATGCAACGTTTAACTTGAAGTGTTTCCTGCTTTCTTACTACCTCGCATAGTCCACTCTGCTACATCACTTTGCACCATTGCTCTATCTCACATCTATCTGCCCTGGAAGGATAGCGTGTTACCTGTAGAAGACTTTTCACCTACCTGCACTACACCATCCCTTCCAGAGGACCTGCACAGCAGCGCTGGACACCCTGACCAGGTACTACAGGTGGCGTCACGACAAACTACACGAACATTCTATCATCCCCTGGAAATATCCCACATTCCAGTGATCGCCCAGGTCACGGACCGAGCTGTGCTACTCGTGACATCCCCCATAGAAGTCGACGTGATCGGTGCCGAGTACCCCCAAAACCCCTGTCTCTGTGCGACTCAACTTCCCTCACTGTGCTGGCACTTTACATTTACAAATGCCTCTGGGTTTTTTTTTTGGGGGGGGGGGGAACATTCAGACTTTTGCTATGGGGCCCCATGATTTATATGTACGCCCCTGCTGCTGAGGCATGGTATTTAAGGCTGTTAAGGAGCCAACATACATGGACCTTGCCAGCAGCGTCGGACTGGAGTACCTTGGGCCCACCAGAGAAAATATATTCTTGCGGCCCAACATCATACTTCCCAACCTTTGAATAAGGGAAAGAGGGACAAAGGCTGCGGCACGCTGTGCATGCTGCATAAAATTTTAGGCCATGCCACGTTGCACCACAGACTGTCCAGGAGTTGGTGGATGCTTTAGTCCAGGTGTGGGAGGAGATCCCTCACGAGACCATCCGTCGCGCTCATCAGGAGCATGGCCAGAAGTTGTAGGGAGGTCATACAGCATACCTCCCAAATTTGGAAGACAGGAAAGAGGATTAAAGACTGCGGCGCGTGTTGCGCGCTGCTGAAAATTTTAGGCCACGCCCCGACAACACCCATTTCACAGCTAATCACACCCATATCCTCGCCCCAAGCGTAACCATTTAGCACTGCTGATCACACTGACTGGTAATGAGGGCACAGTGGCTGGTACTGAGGAAAAGAAAGAAAGAGCAGCGAGAGAGAAAGAACAAACAGAGAAAGAAAGAGAGGAAAGAAAGAAAAGAGAGAAAGAAAGAACAGAGAGAAAAAAGAACAGAGAGCGAGACAGAAAGAACAGAGAGCGAGAAAGACTAGAGAGAGAGCCATAGGCGTAGCTAGGGTTTTGGTTTAGTGGGGGCAAAACTTCTGAGTGGGCCCATCATCAGAGAACCTCAGCAAATGACCGTGCTGTTGGCCAAAATAATCTATATATAAAAAGACCAATATTGATATTACCGCCATATGGTCTGTGTTAAATAATACCAGTCCTACAGAACATATAGATTACAGCACAGGTACAGATAATGACTTACCGCTGATGTTCTTTCTAATGGAATTGTTCACTTTTCATGTGTTTTCCATCTGGCCCACACCGACATGACGACTTCTCCAGCCAGGACTCGACTGCACCCCCATTAAAAAAAAAATTAAAAAAAAACTCACCTCCCGGCTCCTGTGCTGCTCACTGTTCTCCCTCTCAGCGTCTGACAGCGGGCACCGGCAGGTGATGTTATTGCGCCCGCTGTAATACGCTGAGAGGGGGATTATGGGAGAGAAGGAGCGCTCGCTCCTTCTCTCTCCATGCGTTCAGCTTTATCGGCTGGATGCCGATACAGCTGACCCTCCGATGACGGGTGGGGGGCCCACTGCTGGCACCGGGCCCCCCCAACGCCTGTTCAGGCCCCATAGCTTCCGGGCGGCAGAGCAGGGAGAGCGATTCTCCCTGCTCTGCCGCAGAATGTAACTGTATCGTAGCTCCAGGTGGGCCCCCTCAGAGCGCGGGCCCCGGGGCCACCGCCCCCTCTGCCCCGCGACCTATCCTTTCAAATCAGGGCCCACCACGCAGGAGCTGGGGCCCACCGTAGGTTTCTCCGGTGTCCCGGTGCCTCAGTCCGACCCTGCTTGCCAGCCTGATAATACCAGGCCACAGCAGTCTGCTTAGCTTGGCTGGTTAACAAAAATAGGGGATCCCCTCGAAAAAAAAACGGCGTAGGGGTCCCCCTATTTTTGTTAACCAGCCAAGTAAAATGCAGACTGCTGCGGCCTGGTATTAAAAGACTGTCAAGGCCCATGGATTTTGGCCCTCAACAGCCTGATAATACCAGGCTACAGCAGCCCCACATTTGGCGCATCAAAAGATGTGCCAATTGTGGCACTTTACCCGGCTCTTCCCAGTGCCCTGTAGTGGTGGCAAGTGGGGTAATAAGGGGTTAATGTCACCGTTGATTGCACGGTGAGAATAAGCCCGGTTAATAATGGAGAGGTGTCAATAAGACACCGATCCATTATTAATCCCAAAGTTTTTAAATGTATAAAAAAAAAGACACAGCAAGAAAAAAGTATTTTAATGAAATAAAAGAGACAACACAGTTTTCATTTCTTTTATTATATTCTCATTCCTGCGACGCCATCGATCTCCTGTAAAAAAAGAAAAAAAACAAACCAACAGTATACCACCTGTCCGACGCAGTCCATAGTAACGAGGGTCCCACGACGATCCAGCTCTGCTACATCGCAATGACAGGCAGAGCCTGTCATCTCGACGCAGCACAGCTGATTACCTGCTTCCCCGGCGGTGACGTCATCGGACTGACTGCTTTACGGCCGGGATTACCCAGCAGTCACTGCAGTTATCGCGAGAAACTGCATGTGACCGCCGGGGAAAGATGATGGCGGCCATCAAGCAGTCCAGCCCGTGACCGCCGGAGATCTTCTGCCAGGTAAGTGCCGCTGACTCCTGACAGACCCGACCGACGGACACTGACAGTGACAGTGACAAATCCGATTCCGGTATCCGATAAGACGAAAATATCGGAACTAAGTATCGAAAGTCCGATAGAGCTAATATCGGCCGATACCCGATACTTGCGGTATCGTATCGCTCAACACTACCGATGACATTATACACAGGAGCTCTGTATATAGTCTATAGTGTACAGGTAATACAGTGATCACCTGTGACATTATACACAGGAGCTCTGTATATAGTTTATAGTGTACCGGTAATACAGGGATCACCAGTGAAATTATACACAGGAGCTCTGTATATAGTGTATAGTGTACTGGTAATACAGGGATCACCAGTGACATTATACACAGGAGCTTTGTATATACTGTACAGGTAATACAGTGGTCACCAGTGATATTATACACAGGAGCTCTGTATATAGTGTCAGTGTACCGGTAATATAGTGATCACCAATGACATTATACACAGGAGCTCTGTATATAGTTTATAGTGTACAGGTAATACAGTTGTCATGTATAGTGTACAGTTCCTATAGCGTCTTGTGCTTGGGTGCGAGGAAAACACAGGAGACATAGGTTGAAATGAAATGACTTGTATTACTTCATACAAGCATGCTGAAAAGTTCACACAGTTTGCAGGAACAGCGACAGGAGACACAGCAGGCCAGAGTAACTTCAAGCACTACAATAACTCTCCAAAGCAGGTTCAGGATCTCTTCTCTGTACCGTAATTCCTCTGCAAACATGGATTCACCAAACAGCAGGTTTCCAGAGTCCCAAAGTGTTCCAAGGTTCCTCAGTAGGGAATAGCTGGAGTACAAGTCCAAGGCTTCCAGGAGTCAGGTCACAGACTGACTGAGGCTTGATTCAGGAGCACTGATTGTTAAGCTGAGGCTGCTTAAGAAGCAAGAGGGAAGAATCAAGGCGGGAACATGAAAACTGGAAACTCCATATTAACTGAGGGCAAGAGCTGCAGAAAGACAGAAAGCAAAATGGCCGACGGAAAACTGAGTTTCAAGGAACATGTCAACAGAGACAAAGAACCTTACAACAGTGATCACCAGTGACATTATACACAGGAGCTCTGTATATAGTGTATAGTGTACCGGTAATACAGGGATCACCAGTGACATTATACACAGGAGCTATGTATATACTGTACAGGTAATACAGTGGCCACCAGTGATATTATACACAGGAACTCTGTATATAGTGTCAGTGTACAGGTAATATAGTGATCACCAATGACATTATACACAGGAGCTCTGTTTATAGTATATAGTGTACAGGTAATACAGTGATCACCAGTGACATTATACACAGGAGCTCTGTATATAGTTTATAGTGTACCGGTAATACAGGGATCACCAGTGAAATTATAAACAGGAGTTCTGTATATAGTGTATAGTGTACTGGTAATACAGGGATCACCAGTGACATTATACACAGGAGCTTTGTATATACTGTACAGGTAATACAGTGGCCACCAGTGATATTATACACAGGAGCTCTGTATATAGTGTCAGTGTCATGGGTGCATCGCCACGAGGATCGTCGCGATTGCACATTCTGACTTCTCGCAGCTGAGTTGCTGTTACTTTGTGTTTGGTAATGAGAGAGTTAATTTTACCTAGCTATTTGCTAAGACTAGGTCCAGCCTCGCCCGGCTGCTTTTGATTATGTTCTAATTAGCTTCCTTTATATCCCTGCCAGTCTGGGTGTTAGATGCCGGTGAAAGCATTCATACAGACTGCAGATAGGATCGGTTCTGAGAAGACTTAAGCTAAGAGCTCTTTTGTTGTTCATCCCCTCCTTGCTTATAGTTTATCTCCTAGACCTTTGGTGTTCCCTCTGTGTTTATATGTTGTATGAAAGACAGTATTTACTTTATCCCCTGTCTGTCTCGTTTGTCTATACTGTTTGTTAACCTTTACCTGTCCATTCCCTTTGGTGGTAATCAGGGTCCTTCTAAGGACTAGATTACAGTGGTCAGGGATTAGTAGGAGACAGGGTTTACGCTGGTGGCCTGGACCTCTGTACCATTAACAGTACCTCCAGGTAGAGGGACTAGTCAGGACCCCAGTTTAGGGTCAGCATAGACCCCGGTCCACCTCTAGCCAGAGACAGCGTGAAAAGGATTCAGTATTGACTCACAGGATATTATGTCAGGTAATACTATGCTATATATACATGTTAATGTTACCTACTTATATGTTAGATAGTATGTTGTCCCACTTGATAGATTACTGACATTATATATTTATACATCTGCTAGACAGCGTGACATTTTCACCGGCCATACTAAAAATTCTCCTCAGCTACCATGGATCCAGTAGCCCAGCTTGCCCGGCAGTTGCAGAGGTTGTCCATGGAGCTTATGGATATTAAGTCCAAGGTTTTGTCCCCCCCGGAGCAAACCAGATCTGAACCTAAGGTTGCTCTCCCGGACAGGTTCACTGGTGGGCGGGACAAATTTTTTACCTTCCGGGAGGCATGTAAATTGTACTTTCGGCTGCGGCCTCGGTCATCGGGGAGTGAAGAGCAGAGGGTGGGAATTGTCATCTCGCTCTTACAAGGGGACCCTCAATCCTGGGCGTTCTCTCTTCCCCCGGGCTCCCCGGCCCTCCAGTCAGTAGATCAATTTTTTGCTGCCCTGGGTTTGGTGTATGATGACCCGGATCGGGTCTCCCTTGCTGAAACGAAGTTACGTAGGATACAGCAGGGAGATCGTCCGGCGGAGGAATTTTCTTCTGAGTTCCGTAGATGGGCCACAGATACTCAGTGGAATGACCCAGCTCTTAGGAGCCAGTTTTGTCAAGGGTTATCTGACAAAGTAAAAGATGTTTTGGCTCAGTATGATTCTCCTCCGTCACTGGAGGCTGCTATGGCTCTTGCCATTCGTATTGATAGACGGCTTCGGGGGAGGTGCGAGGTAACTCCGCCCCCTGTTATGACTCCATCCACTACTAAAGTCCCTGATGTTGAGATTCCCCTGGTCTGTTCTGAGGAACCTATGCAGTTGGGAGGGACATCAATTTGTAGGAGGGAATCAGCGGTGCGCCGCAAGACAAGAAGGTGTTTCTTCTGCGGGAGAGAGGGGCATTTTGTTGGGGGGTGTCCCTCCCGTGCCTCATTGAGCATAGGAGTCACCGAAAAACTGTTAATCCCAGGTTGTGTGGTGGACGACAACCTGGGAGTAGGTATTTCGTCCCCGGGTCCGTCTCAATTTCTCGTGTCTGCGGAGGTGGTGGTTGGTGCGAGAGTTGAGAGGATTTCTGTTCTTCTTGATAGTGGGTCTGGGGCTAATATGGTGGACGCTCGGTTTGCCCAGGTGCAAGGTATGCAACTGAGTGTATTGGCCAAACCGATCCCTATACTTTCTATTGACGTCAGACCTCTCGGTCAAGGTAGCTTTGTACAAGCTGTTCATAGCATAGACCTTCGAGTAGGGGCAATACATAAAGAACGGTTGTCGTGTTATGTGTTGGAGGGTCTTCCTACTCCTATTGTGTTGGGACTTCCTTGGTTGACTAAACATAACCCAGTGATTGATTGGCAGTCCAGAAAGATAAGCCAGTGGGGTGAATTTTGCAAGAATAACTGCATGAACACGGTCATCGGTGCGGTCGTGCCTAAGACTTTGCCTCCTTTTCTGGAGGACTTTGGGGAGATGTTCTCAGAGGAGGGGTGTCAAGAGTTACCTCCTCATCGCACGTATGACTGCTCAATAAAATTGCTTCCTGATGCCTTATCTCATATTGTCCCAGGGGCCGGAAAGACGGATGGCCCGGTTCCTATCATGCAGGAGGG
>JARQOD010000010.1:10005435-10065009 GCA_033576555.1 Oophaga sylvatica
ATGAAAAGGGGGTTAGGCAGACCCCAGATAGGATTGACACCTCAGATTAAAAGAGTGTTGACCCCCCTCCAGCTGGGGCTCCTCCTACTCCTGCTTCTTCAGTCTAAAATTTGAGGTCCAGGGGATAGTCGCTGCTGGAAGCAGCTCCTCAGAAAACTTTATTATTTTTATCGACAAAGACTTGGATCACCAGAAGTGGTCTAGAGGTCTCAGGGGTCTCAGCGCTGCTGGACCCCCACCTCTTCCTTGGCGATCTGTATTACCCTAATGGTGTCCCTGCAGTTTCCACGCTGGCCCTGGGGATGAGGATTGCTTCCCTGGCGGGACGCAAACCGCACATCGGGGGTCACGCTTTTCCCCCCGGGGGGGGAAGCGATGGGCACAGGCCCACAAACCCCCTGGGGTCCCTGTGGCGCTCGGCTGTGAAAAACCCGCATTTTTATAAAATGTGTGTGTGCTCTCAGTGGCTGCTGCGGCAGCCGCTGGTACATTTATTAGATGACATGTTTGGTGACTTTTATTTTATGTCCGCAGGCAGATACCTGCAGGACAGAGGAGAGCAGAGAGCGAGGAGTTCCGCTCTTTTCTGAAGCGGGGGGGGCGTGCTTCACGCTTCCCGCTCTTTTTGTGACAGGAATGCTCTGAGGAGACTGCAGCTTCACTGTCCTTCTCTTTTCCGGCTTCTCTCAGCGCGGCGGCCCATTACAGAGGCTCCGGGCTCTTCATGCTCCGCCCCTCCTGTTTAAGGTATACTTTCACCGAGGCCAGCGGGGGTGAGTGAATATCATCACCCCACAGCGCAGAACCTATCTGTGTTCCAAGTGACAGATAGCGTTTATCTGCAGCCGGTCTCTTATAGAGACCGGGGACTCGCACACCCTTTTAAATTTTATATAGGAGTTGTGGGGATTTTGGGGGCATTAACCCCTATGAAGGGTTAACCCTTTCACAATAACCGCCGCAGGTTCTACCCGGTAGGGATCAGAACGCAGGAGGTTATTTATATACTGAGAGATAGCTGGGGTAACTCTCTTCTTTAAGAGCTTTAACCCTTCAGCGTACTTGCTCAGTCTGCTTAGTAACCACACTGTTTCCAGTTACTAACAGGGTTTTGACCTGCCATTTACTGCTGACATGTCGGTTCAGGGTCCGGAAGGTGCGGACCATCTGCCAGATCCGCTACAGGATCAGTCGCAAGTATCTGATACGCAGACTTCGACGGCATCAAGCGCTGCGATTTACAGCGATACCAAATTAGATGCCATCGCTCAGTCAATTAATGGCTTGTCTGACCTTTTAGGTCAGTGGGTGTCAGCTAGATCCTCTCATGACAGGAAGCGCACAGGCCGGTGCCATCTTTTCCGCGTAGCGAATCAGAGGTATCTGATATGGAATGCGGACAGGGTTCCCTTCAAACTCAGAAGGGGAATTATCTGATTCGGATAAGGAGGATCGGCAGGGACATTCTTTCTCTCTTGTGAGCCGAACAGAGGCTTTAATTGAAGCTATGAGAGAAGGCGTTACAGTTACAGAGGAGGTAACTACACGGCCTGGTAAGTCGGGCCGCATGTACCAGGAGTACCATAAGTCGCGGTCAACATTACCGGCTCTGGAAGAGCTTAATACGGTAGTGGAGAAGGAACGTCTGTGTCCAGATAAACGTTTTCAAGGGACACGGTTCTTTGAAGCATTATATCCGTGTTCAACGGAATTGACGGATAATTGGATTCCTTTTTGAAGTGGATGTTCCTTTATCCCAGCTTAGTAAATCCTCATTGCTTCCGGTTAAAGGGAAAGCGAGTCTGCAAGAGCCGCTGGACAGAAAAACGGAGATGGCGGCGAAATCCATCTATGAAGCTGCAGGTCATGGATTCAGAGCAGTACTAGGATCCATGTGTGCTTCTAAGCTTCCCTGTGCTGGTTGGTCCGTTTACGGAAGGCGTTGCAAAATAGATCTCCATTATCCGAGATAGATGGACTTCTCGATTTATTGGAGACTGCAGCCCGATATAGCTGTGATGCAGGTCTGGATACTGCGTCATTATTATCCAGGACGCAATCCTCAGCGGTCACAGTCAGAAGAGCACTGTGGCTTAGACAGTGGACCGGGGACGCGGTTTCCAAGCAGGGTTTACTGTCTTTAGCCTACAAGGGTGGTCAGCTATTTGGATCTGATCTCACAGAGCTGATTGCCAAAGCAAAGGCTAAAGAAGCGGCTTTACCACAGCGAAGGGCTATGGCTTCTACGTCTGACAGACCTAGTGCCGGTAATGGTCGGCGGTATTTTCGGTCTAGGGGACGGTCCGGTCAGTCTTCTTGGGGATCGGGTCGTCCCTCTTTTTCGGGAAAGAAGTCTTCTCAGAAATCCCGCACCCCTTGGAAACAAAGTTTCCGTCAAGACAAGCGGGAAACTGACAAGAAGCCCGCCAAGGCAGACTGACGCCAGGTCCTCACTCGAGGGCTCTCGAGTGGGGGGTCGCCTGCTCCAATTCAAGGCGAATTGGATTTCCCGCGTTCCGGATTCCTGGGTAACGCGAGTTGTGTCGGCAGGCTATTTCATAGTTTCTTCTCCCACCCCCGGACAGTTTTTGCCAGTCTCTCATTCCGTCAGAGCCCGAGCTATTTGCCGCTCTGCTGCGAGAGGTGGAATTCCTTCTGCAGAAGGGTGTAGTAATACCGGTTCCGACAGAGGACCAGGGAAAAGGTTTTTATTCAAATCTCTTTGTGGTCCCCAAAAAAGAGGACAAATTTCGTCCTATTCTGGATCTCAAAAGATTGAATCAGCATGTCCACACCCAAAAATTCCACATGGAGTCACTTCGCTCCATTGTGGCAACCCTGTCGCAGAACGACTTTCTGGTGTCAATCGACATTCGCGACGCTTATTTGCATGTTCCCGTCGGAAGGGCTCACCAGCGCTTCCTTCGTTTTGCCATAGGTCAGGACCATTACCAATTTGTGGCCCTGCCATTCGGCTTGGCTTCAGCGCCCAGAGTTTTTACAAAAATTCTAGCGCCTCTCATGGCAATTCTTCGAAGACAGGGAGTCACGATTATTCCCTATCTGGAGACCTTTTGATTGTGGCGTCCTCAAAGGAGGAGGCGGTGACGGCTCGCAATCTATCCCTTCAGCTCCTGGAGGACTTCGGGTGGCTGGTCAATTGGGAGAAGTCGTCTCTGGAACCGTCGCAGTCAATCCTGTTTTTGGGGATGCATTTCGACACGGTACAGGCAGTGGTGTCTCTACCTCCAGACAAGCGGGCATGTCTCCTTCGACATGTACAGACTATGAAGTCTTCGACAGCAATGTCCCTTCGGAAGTGTATGCGCCTTTTAGGTCTGATGGTGGCTTCCATGGAAGCACTTCCGTTTGCCCAGTTTCATTCCAGAGACCTCCAAAGGCTCATTCTGAGTCATTGGGATCGATCTCAGATTGCACTGGATCGCAGTATCCTCATCTCTCGCAGGGTGCGAGAGTCCCTAAGTTGGTGGTCACGTCCAGGAACGTTATCACTGGGGAAGTCTTTCCTTCCTCCGAGGTGGTCGGTCATAACCACCGATGCCAGCCTGACGGGCTGGGGGGGTGTCTGGAACGATCTCTGGGTTCAGGGAGTATGGTCATCGGAAGAGTCTGTTCTACCGATCAACATCTTGGAATTGAGGGCAATTTTCCTTTGCCTCCAACACTGGACGGTCCCTTTGAGCGGTCTACCAGTCCGAGTGCAGACAGACAACGCAACGGCGGTCGCGTATATCAACCACCAAGGCGGGACGAAGAGTTCCAGGCTCATGGTGGAAGTGTCTCGGATCCTGAATTGGGCCGAGGACAGAGTACCAGCCATCTCTGCGATTCACATTCCAGGAGTTCAGAATACCACGGCGGACTTCCTCAGTCGGGAGAAGATGGATCCCGGAGAATGGAGTCTTCATCCGGAGATCTTTGCACTGCTGTGCTCCCTTTCTGGAGTTCCCCAAGTGGATTTGATGGCATCCAGGTCCAATGCCAAGTTGCCGACCTTCATGTCCAGGTACAAGGACCCGAAGGCTGTGGCGGTGGATGCTCTGGTGGCCCCGTGGGTCCGATTCGAGCTAATCTATGTGTTTCCGCCGATATCCTTACTTCCTCTGGTGCTGCGTCGGATCAGACTGGAGAGAATCCCGGCTATGTTGATAGCCCCAGATTGGCCAAGGAGGACGTGGTTCTCGACACTGGTGTCTCTTTTGCAGCACCGCCATTTCCACTTCCTCTTCGCCCGGACCTGTTAACCCAGGGTCCTATCCGTCATCCGGACTTGAGGTCTCTGCGTTTGACGGCGTGGCTCTTGAGACCGAAATACTGACCCGTAGAGGTTTTTCAGCCGAAGTCATTGCCACTCTGCGGGCTGCCAGAGGTCCGGCTTACTACTAGAATTTACCACAAGACCTGGGAAGCCTTCTTCTCGTGGTGTTTGGGTTCTTCAAGGAACCCGAGGATTTTTTCCATTCCCAATCTGTTGGCTTTTCTACAGTACGGGCTGGACAAGGGTTTGGCAGTTAGCACCCTGAGGGGTCAGGTTTCTGCCCTGTCCCTGTTGTTCCGGAAAGTTATCGCCTCGCGTAGGGACGTGCGCTCCTTTTTCGCGGGGTAACCCGTCAGTTTCCGCCGCGGAAGGCACCTGTGTCTCCTTGGCGGCTCAACCTTGTCCTGGAGGCTCTTCAGCATGGGCCTTTTGAGCCAATGGATTCTGCTAACCTTTCTTTGCTTTCTTGGAAGGTTGCCTTCCTAGTCGCAGTCACTTCTTTGAGAAGGGTTTCTGAGTTGGCGGCTCTTTCTTGCTCGCCTCCTTTCCTGGAATTTTACCCGGATCGAGTAGTGCTCCGCACACGGGGCGACTTTCTACCTAAGGTAGTGTCGCAATTCCATGTTAACCAGGATATTGTTTTGCCTTCACTTTGCCCGGGCCCGAGGAATGCAAAGGAACGGGTTTTGCACACATTGGATTTAGTGCGGGCCTTGAAGTACTATTTGTCTGTTACTCAAGGTTTTAGGGAGTCAGACTCCTTGTTTGTGATTCCAGCAGGTCGTCGACGTGGTCAACAAGCTTCCAAGGACTCTATAGCTCGTTGGATTCGGTCAGCCATTTTGGAAGCTTACCGACTTAAAGGCGAACCTTGCCCGATTAAGATTCGTGCTCATTCACAGGGCTGTGGCCTCATCGTGGGCCTTTCATCAAGGGGCTTCGGCAGCTCAGCTCTGCCGAGCGGCGACTTGGCGCTCCGTTCACACGTTTACAAAGTTTTATAAGGTGGACGTCAGTGCTTCCGCTGATGCGGCCTTAGGACGCAGGGTCCTACAGGCGGCTGTAGTGTAAAGTTCTAGTTAACTTGTATTTGGCGCCTGTTGCGCATTTACCAAGGTTGTTGGGATTCTGCCTGTTTTTTCTTGGTTATATTCCCACCCTTAATTTTTGGACTGCTTTGGGACGTCCCACTAGTCATTACTAGTGTGTCTCCTTTCCTTCCATTCTGCTGCTGAAAGACGGATTTTGGTAAGAACTTACCTGTAAAATCCTTTTCAGCGAAGGAAGGAAAGGAGACACAGCACCCGCCCATGGCAGAAGTGTGTTGATGTGTTTTCAGATGCGGCGTGACCCTCTTCTGATAGCGATTATCTGGACTGAGGTTGACGCGCTACGGCTCCTTTCCAGCATTGCCAGCTCATCGCGGTGGTCAGGTCCAGTGAGTAGTACCTGGAACTGTGTGGTTTTTTGCCTACATGCATGCATAACCTGTATTCTTGCTTTTCTCTGAAGTCCTTCAGAAGGGGTTATGTTGCTCCGCTGGTGATATTTGCTCTTCCCTAAGCTTTTGTACGACTGAAGATGCAGGAGTAGGAGGAGCCCGAGCTGGAGGGGCCGGTCAACACTCTTTTTAATCTGAGGTGTCAATCCTATCTGGGCTCTGCCTACCCACTAGTCATTACTAGTGTGTCTCCTTTCCTTCCTTCGCTGAAAAGGATTTTACAGGTAAGTTCTTACCAAAATCCATCTTTCCAGTACTGACTTTCACCCAAGGTTGCTCTTATGCTCACTACTTCATAATCTGTGATAAGCCACATAATCTCATCATACATTGAATAATTGGTGATCGTTCTGATCTGTTGCTGGCTAAAGCTGTGCTTGATCCTGGGCAGACACTTATCAAAGGAGACATCTGTGAGAACCCTGAAATTTTTGTTTTTTTATAGTCCTCTTTCTGTTGTGTTACTCAGTGGAGAAAAGCTTCCTGATGCAACAAAAGCACAGCAGTGTAGTTTATTACAAAAAGGACCTGAAGTTTCTCTCTTTCTAATAATTAGGTGTACAGAAGTGTCCTTATAAAATCCAGGAGAAGGCGGCAGCAATCTGGTGGAAGTGACCATGCACAGACCGGCTCCCCGGTAGAGACCAATAAAGAGCTGGGTACGGCCACACATTACTTAGAGGCGGACTCCTGTTCCCGGTTATTATGGTGGATTATGAACCCCTGCTCCATCACCACTATGAGGCGCTAGTGGCACACAGCATTTCACTGCAATCTCTGTGATCAGTGATAACGGGGAGGAGTGGCTCATTGTTCCAATGTTATTATATTCCCAGATCCTCTTCAGTCCGACATGTCAAAGGACAAGCCATGCAAACTTTTTTTTATAAGGTTAATGGGGCTCAAATAGGGGAAAAAAATGGGATAATGGCAAAAATTCTGAAGACCCTGATCAGCTTTATAAAACGTAAAGAGGTTGTCCCATGAACAAAGTACATTTTAATCAATAGATCTTGGAATAATTATAAGATCGGCAGTTGGATGTGTTAGAAAACTTTTTCGTGTTGAGGTAATCTTATATATGCCGATGCAGAGCTTCTCCAGTTCATGATAAGCAGATACCAGAGCGTCTGCCAAGGCGGGGTAGCATAAGTCACTTGTGACCTGTGAATATACAAACCTCAAAACAGGGCTCTCTCTTCCCTGCATGTTTTATCACAGGAGTGGGTGTTTCTGCTGTGTCTCCAGCTCACTGAGCTCATCATATATTAAGTCAGTGACAAAGGAGCTCTACGCCCCTGAGCCTGTATGACACTGACTTGATTTATAATCTGCTCATAGGGCTGGAGACACAGCAGAGACACCCCTCCTGTGATAAAACAGGTAGGAAATGTGTTACCTCAGAAAGCTGTGAGCCCCTGCTGTTTCATCTATATACTTAGGAGTCATAATTAGATATGTTACAAAAATGTATGATTCCAAGATGCGTTGGTTAAAATGTACTTTTTCAGCAGCAGGTGGAAGGAAAGGAGACACACTAGTTCATAACTAGTGGGTAGGCGGAGCCCAGATAGGATTGACACCTCAGATTAAAAAGAGTGTTGACCGGCCCCTCCAGCTCGGGCTCCTCCTACTCAGCTCTTCAGTCTAAAATTTGTGGTCTCAGAGGATAGTCGCTGCTGGAAGCAGCTCCTCAGAAGATTTTATTATTTTAATCGGACAAGAGACTTGGATCACCAGAAGTGGTCTAGAGGTCTCAGGGGTCTCAGCGCTACTGGACCCCAACCTCTCCCTTGGCGGATCTGTATTACCTGTTGGTGGTCCCTGCAGAATCATGCCGGCCCTGGGGGATGAGGATGGCTTCCCTGGCGGGGACGCAAACCGCGCTGCAGGGGTCACTGCATTCCCCGCCCTGGGGGGAAGCATGGGCATAGCGCCAGAAACCCCTGGGGGTCCCTGTGGCGCTTCGGCTGGTGAGTACTCCACATTTTTATTAAAGTGTGTGTGAGTGATTCAGCGACTGCTGCGGCAGCCGCTGTACAGTATAATGCCGGTGACTAGTTTTTATGTCCGCAGGATGATGCCTGCAGGACGGGGAAGGAGTGCGCGCTTTTTTTTTTTTTTTATTTGAATTTCGCACCGCTCTGAGCGTGCGCGCTTGACTGCAGCCTCCATTTCCGACTCCTCTACATGGAGCACACGGAGGCAAGCGCGGTGGCCATTGCTGATCAGAAGCGCGGTCCTGCTGAGATCGCTCCCCTCTCCTCCCGGCAAGAACCGTGACCAGCTGGGTGAGTCGCTTCTAGCCCGCGGGCAGAAGCTTAACCCCTTCACCCCCACAGCGCGGGCGCCTTCTGGGGCACTAATGAGTGACAGACTGCGCTGTCCTGCGGCTGTTATCGCATAAGGGGCTCGCACACTCTTTCAATATTAATAAAGAGGTTGTGGGGAGTCTGCGACATTAATACTGCCACTATACGTTCCCGCTAACGATCCCGATAACGACGCATACTATGCGATCGTTTGTGTGATAGTTTTTAATGTCGCTAGTAGCTGCCAATCTGGGCGATCTCATTAACATCGCATAAGCGATTACTGATCTCCTTAACAACTTTGGCGGTCATTGCGATATACAATTTTTTAGCGATCTTGTGGAACGTTTTTCTGTTTAGTGTGGCATAGCTGTCCTGCAGCTGCGACCTTATATGAGGCGTTTGGGGCTCGCACACCCTTTTCATTATCAAGGTTGTGGGGAGTCTGCGACTTTAACCCCTTCTTAGGCGGTTAATTCTTAATGGGGAGGAGCAGCAGTAATCCTCAGCACACTGTTAGACTGGGTGAGACCTCTAAGCTGAGCAGGCTCCACTGCGGATGGAGATTAATGGGGGACCGCAGGACTGGTTCGAGACTCCCCTTGTGCAGCAGCAGGAACTCGAACCCTAACAGACCCCTTTACATTTAGAGACAGCTGGGGTAGCTCTCTCTTTAAAAGCTTTAACCCTTCAGCGTTGGTTTTTTCTTTAAGAAACACACTTTTCTAGTTACTGACAGGTTTAACCTGCCATATACTGGCAATGTCAGAGTCCATCTCCCAGATCCGCTACAGGATCAGTCTCGCGATCTGACACGCAGACCTCGACGGCGTCATGCGCAGCGGTCGGAGGTTCCAGTGGTGTCAAAATGGAGGCCTTCGCTAGTTTCTATTGATGGCCTGTCTGACCTTCTAGGTTAGTGAGTGTCAGCCAGATCCTCTCAAGGAAGCGACACAAATCGGTGCCTTCCTTCTCGCGTAGCGAAGATGTCCGATTCGGACAAGGAGGATCGGCAGGGACACTCTGCCTCTCTCATGGGCCGTACTAAGATTTCTATTGGAGTCATGAGGGCGTTACAGTTACGGAGGAGGTAACTAGACTCCTGGTAAGTCGGCCCGGATGTTTCAGGAGGTCGCGACGGCTTTACAAACTGTATCCGTTTTCTACGGAGTTGTTTGTTAATTGGACCCCTTCTCTTGAAGTGAATGTCCCTTTATCCCAGCTAGCAAATCTTCCTGGTAAAGGGAAGGTGAGTCTGCAACCCACTGGGCAGAAAAACGGAGATGGCAACAATATCCATCTGCGAAGCCTACGGTTAATGGATTCAGTATTAAGGATCTATGTGTACTTGTAAGTTTCCCTGAGCCGGTTGGACCGTCTACGGACGGCGTGGCAAGATGGATCCCCTCTATCGAGGTAGATGGGCTTTTCAAGTTGAAGGATACTGCGTCACTGCTATCCAGGGCGTAATCCTCGGCAGTCACAGTCAGAAGACACTGTGGCTTAGACAGTGGAACGCGGTTTCCAAGCAGGGTTTGCTATCTTTAGCTTAGAAAGTGGTCAGCTACTTGAATCTGACCTCACGGAGCTGATTGCCTAGGCAAAGGCAAAGAAACAGCTTTACCGCAGCGCAGAGCTGTGACTTCTGCATCTGGCAGGACTAGTGCCGGTAGTTGTCGGCGGTCCTTTCGGTCCAGGGGATGATCCGGTCAACCCTCTGGGGGTTTGGGTCGTCTCTCTCTTTTTTTAAAAAAAAAAAAAAAAAAAAGGGAATTCTCGGAAATTCCGCATACCCTGGAAACAGAACTTCTGTTAAGACAGAAGCTGGCAAAAAACCCGCTAAGGCGGACTGACGTCTGGGTCTCACTCGAGCGCTCTCGAGTGGGGGGTCGTTTACTCCAATTCAAACCGACTTGGATTTCCCGTGTGTCGGACGCCTGGGTGACACAGGTTGTGTTGGCAGGCTACTTCATAGAGTTTCTTTCTCGACCCCCGGACAGTTTTTTTGCCAATCTCGCATTCCGTCAGAGCCGAACTATTTGCCGCTCTACTGCGAGAGGTCGATTCTCTTCTGCAGAAGGGTGTGGTGATACCGGTTCCGCAGAGGACCGGGGAAGAGGATTTTTATTCCAACCTCTTTGTGGTCCCCAAAAAGGAGGACAAATTTCGCCCTATTCTGGAAGATTGAATCGGCTTGTCCACACCCGAACATTCCGCATGGAGTCGCTTCGCTCCGTTGTGGCAGTCCTGTCGCAGAACGTCTTTTTGGTCAATCGACATTCGCGACGCTTATTTGCATGTTCCCGTCGGAAGGGCTCACCAGCGCTTCCTTCGTTTTGCCATAGGTCAGGACCATTACCAGTTTGTGGCTCGGTCATTCGGCTTGGCCTTAACGCCCAGAGTTCTTACAACGTTTCTGGCGCCTCTCATGGCAATTCTTCAAAGACGGGGACTTACGATTCTTCCCTACCTGGACGACCTTTCGATTGTGGCGTCTTCAAAGGAGGAGGCAGTGACGGCTCGCAATCTATTCCTTCAGCTCCTGGAGGACTTCGGGTGACTGGTCAATTGGGAGAAGTCGTCTCTGGAACCGTCGCAGTCTATCCTATTTTTAGGAATGCATTTCGACACGGTACGGGCAATGGTGCCTCTACCTCCAGACGGGCGGGCATGTCTCCCTCGACATGTACAGATTATGAAGTCTTCGACAGTAATGTCTCTTCGGAAGTGTATGCGCCTTCTGGGTTTGATGGTGGCGTCCATGGAGGCACTTCCGTTTGCCCAATTTCATTCCAGAGCTCTCCAAAAGCTCATTCTGAGTCGTTGGGATCGATCGCAAGTTTCACTGGATTGCAGCGTCACCATCTCTCACAGGGTGCGAGAATCCCTAGGATGGTGGTTACGTCCAGGAGCGTTATCCCTGGGAAAGTCTTTCCTCCCTCCGAAGTGGTCGGTCATAACCACCGATGCCAGCCTGACGGGCTGGGGGGGTGTCTGGAACGATCTCTGGATCCAGGGAGTATGGTCATCGGAAGAGTCGGTTCTACCGATCAACATCCTGGAATTGAGGGCAATTTTTCTTTGCCTCCAACACTGGACGGTCCCTTTGAGCGGTCTGCCAGTCCGAGTGCAGACAGACAGCGCGACGGCGGTCGCGTATATCAACCACCAAGGCGGGACGAGGAGTTCCAGGCTCATGATGGAGGTGTCTCGGATCCTGATATGGGCCGAGACCAGGGTTCCAGCCATCTCTGCGATTCACATTCCAGGAGTCCAGAATACCACGGCGGACTTCCTCAGTCGCGAGAAGATGGATCCCGGAGAATGGAGTCTTCATCCGGAAATTTTTGCACTGCTGTGCTTCCGTTGGGGAACTCCCCAAGTGGACTTGATGGCATCCAGGTTCAATGCCAAACTACCGACCTTCATGTCCAGGTACAAGGACCCGAAGGCTGTGGCGGTAGACGCTCTGGTGGCTCCGTGGGACCATTTCGAGCTAGTCTATGTGTTTCCGCCGATATCTTTACTCCCTCTGGTGCTGCGTCGGATCAGACTGGAGAGAATTCCGGCTATGTTGATAGCCCAGATTGGCCAAGGAGGACGTGGTTCTCGACACTGGTGTCGCTTTTGGCGGCGCCGCCATTCCCACTTCCTCTTCGCCCGGACCTGTTGACCAGGGTCCCGTTCGTCATCCGGACTTGAAGTCTCTGCGTTTGACGGCGTGGCTCTTGAGACCGAAATATTGACCCTTAGAGGTTTTTTCAGCCAAAGTCATTGCCACTCTGCGAGCTGCCAGAAGTCCGGCTACTACTAGGATTTATCACAAGACTTGGGAAGCCTTCTTTTCGTGGTGTTCGGGTTCTTCAAGGAACCCGAGGATTTTTTCCATTCCCAATTTGTTGGCTTTTCTGCAGTACGGGCTGGACAAAGGTTTGGCAGTGAGCACCCTGAAAGGTCAGGTTTCTGCTCTGTCCTTACTGTTTTCGGAGGGCTATCGCCTCCCGTAGGGACGTGCGTTCCTTTTTTCGCGGAGTAACCCATCAGTTTCCACCGTGGAAGGCGCCTGTGTCTCCATGGCGGCTCAACCTTGTCTTGGAGACTCTTCAGCATGTGCCTTTTGAGCCTATGAGTTCTGCTAGCCTTTCTTTACTTTCTTGGAAGGTTGCTTTCTTAGTGGTAGTAACCTCTTTGAGAAGAGTTTCTGAGTTGGCGGCTCTTTCCTGCTCGCCTCCTTTCCTGGAGTTTTACTCTGATCGAGTAGTGCTTCGCACACGGGGCGACTTTCTACCTAAGGTGGTGTCGCAATTTCATGTTAACCAGGATATTGTGTTGCCCTCGCTTTGCCCGGGCCCGAGGAATGCAAAGGAACGGGCCTTGCACACATTGGATTTGGTGCGGGCCTTGAAGTTCTATTTGTCTATTACTCAAGGTTTTCGGAAGTCAGATTCTCTGTTTGTAATTCCAGCAGGTGGTAGGCGTGGTCAACGAGCTTCCAAAGACTCTATAGCTCGTTGGATTCGGTCGGCTTTTTTGGAGGCTTACCGTCTTAAAGGCGAACCTTGCCCGATTAAGATTCGAGCTCGCTCCACGAGGGCTGTGGCTTCATCGTGGGCCTTTCATCAAGGGCTTTGGCAGCTCAGCTCTGCCGAGCGGCGACCTGGCGTTCCGTCCACACATTTACAAAGTTTTATAAGGTGGACGTCAGTGCTTCCGCTGATGCGGCCTTAGGACGTAGGGTCCTGCAGGCAGCGGTAATTTACAGTTTTTAGTTAACTTGTATTTGGCGCCTGTGGCGCATTTATCTAGGTTGTTGGGTTTCTGCCTATTTTGGTTTTTTCCCACCCTAATTTTTGGACTGCTTTGGGACGTCCCACTAGTTATGAACTAGTGTGTCTCCTTTCCTTCCACCTGCTGCTGAAAGACGGATTTTGGTAAGAACTTACCTGTAAAATCCTTTTCAGCGAAGGAAGGAAAGGAGACACAGCTCCCTCCCATGGCAGAAGTGTGTTGTTGTATTTACAGATGCAGCGTGACCCTTCTCTGATAGCGATTATCTGGACTGAGGTCGACGCGCTACGGCTCTGTTCCAGCATTGCCAGCTTATCGCAGTAGTCAGGTTCAGTGAGTAGTACCTGGAACTGTGTGATTTTTTGCCAAATGCATGCATAACCTGTACTCTTATATTTTTTCTCTGAAGTCCTTCAGAAGGGGTTATGTTGCTTCACTGGTGATATTGTTCTTCCTTAAGCTTGGGTACGACTGAAGAGCTGAGTAGGAGGAGCCCGAGCTGGAGGGGCCGGTCAACACTCTTTTTAATCTGAGGTGTCAATCCTATCTGGGCTCCGCCTACCCACTAGTTATGAACTAGTGTGTCTCCTTTCCTTCCTTCGCTGAAAAGGATTTTACAGGTAAGTTCTTACCAAAATCCGTCTTTTTCGTAGAAAAATCTCTTTTAAGAACTTGAGATTTATTAATCCAGAAAACAAAGATTAAATGTGAAGTTAAAATGTTCTACAAGTGTCAGCTTGTGGGGGCACTTCTAGTGATAGAACCAAAAACAGAAATTCAAAAATGTCTCAATTTGTAAAATGGATTTTATTAAAAAAAATCTATACAGATGTACAGTCTGTACTTAATTGGCGCCTTTACCCATGCAGTCAGATGTAGACCCTCAAGTGCCCAGTAGTGAGTGGCACTCAGATTCCTGTACACATTCCATTAAGGCTCTGTTATCCTGATAGCTGGCTGGAAAGTCGTTTTGGGGTGATGCGTTGGCATACCTTGTGTTCTACTACACTATTCTATACTCTGCTGTGCATAGGCATCCAGTAATAAACCATATAGCAATACTGGAGGTTTCTGGAGAGAAGTGACAAAATGGCCACGTTCAGTAAGAGGTACAAGCCCCTTGATCGACTTGGCGTTACTCCGGTTGACTCTTATAAAGACTGACCTGCAGAACGTCTGACCTCCGCTGTAGAGAGAGCCTCGGTGTCCCTCTTTGTTTGGAGTGACTCCTTTCTGTTTCTGTGTAGGCAGCAGAGAGCCCAGTCCGGTAATGCGGTCCAGCAGTACTCTGCCGATACCCCAGCCCAGCAGCGCTCCTCCGACTCCGACACGACTAAGCGGAGCAAGCAGTGACCTGGAAGAAGAGGAAAGAGGCGACCTCGTCCACTTCTACAACAACATCTATATTGGAAACATGAAGAGCTTTGCCCTGAAATATACCAACGCGGTAAATGCCGTCACACAGTGCCTACCATTTTTCTTAGTGCAGCCTGTCGAGTTGCGGCCACGTCTCTGTGGAACTTGTGCCACGTAGAGCAAGAAACGTTAGATAGAAAGACTGATTACTAGTTTTCTAGGCAATTTCTAACTCTGAACTGCTTAAATGTGTGAGCCCCCGAGTAAAATAAGAAAAGCGTACACTCCTGCGCCGGTGCTGCTTCTGCGATGTTGGCGCCTTGTCTCCCAGCGCTCGTGTGACATTGGCTGCAGTGCTCACATGACCTAGCACTGTCACATGACCTCTGAGAGACAAGGCGCCACCATTCCTGGAACACTGGGCTAAAGAGACAAACAACGTGTATGTAGTTTTAGGATGGACCTGGCATCCCCAGTCTGACTTCTGCTGCCTCCAACCCTGTAAATCCTCAGCTCTTCACCTTGACCGTTTTTGTCTTACAGAGTGAAGCTACCCCGCTCTCTCCTTATCCTTCCATGCGGATCTTGTCTTCTCGCCGGGTGCAGTTGTCTCACAGTCACCCCCTCTACATCTCCCCACACAATGAGGATTCTTCCACGCTGTCACCCAAAGAAAAGATCTCATATTATTTTAACATCAGCCCTGCAAAAGTAAGTCTGACACATACACTGTTAGGTGCTAGTATCTACATAGAGACCCCTTCACATCTGTCTGCTAAGATGAGATATAATGGGTAGTCCCATGTCACCCATTAAAAACGAGGTAGCACCCCACACTGCTGCTTCCGTAATCCCAGGCTTAGGAGAAGCAAACAGATAACTGAAAGTGACCTGATAGGCTGTTCATGACTCTGCCCACGCTCCTGATTGGTAGCTTGCTGACAATCGGTGGTGGGGGCGTGGTTATACAGAGCAGTTGACTAGGAGGCACGAGACACCTAGTCCAGCAGTGATAATCTTCTACTGATAAAACACTGCTTATATTGAAACTACAACAAGCGCCACCTCCATGGATGCAGTGTTTCTGCCCCTACATGGTGCTCCTCTTAGATTACATAGTAAAAGCCTGCTGACAGATTCCTTTTAAACCCAATAACTACCTGTGTGAAACCATGGTTGTGTCAGTTTATTAGAAGAAATCCTTCATAAAGAAATTAAATTCTAAATTTCTGTGTCGATGAAATGCCCCTCGGTAAATGTGCTAATGGCTTTAACCAACAGAGATTGCAAGAGATCAACAGCATGGTCAGAACAGGGGAGACCCCGACCAAGAAGCGAGGGATAGTGTTGGAAGATGGAAATGAGTCTCCAGCAAAGCGGATATGCCCAGAAAACCATAGCACCCTCTTCAGGAAACTTCAAGACGTGGCTAACGACAGAGGCGCTTTCTGTACCAGCTAGATGGTTGGATTGTACCGGCTTCAGTATTTCATAGATCCTAATATATATATAATAATTCTGTAACCATATGTAACAGAGACCCCAGGACTGTAAAGTGTGGCACATTTATTGCAGGAGTTAGAAGCGGCTCGCACTTCTATATACGCAGCTGAGCACTTAGGCAGGAGGTCTGCCCAGAGGTTGCACTAGAAATGTCATACACACAAAGAAGTCCTCAATATTGATTTATAGGCAGGAAATATGGCCAATGACACCAGATGAAGCAATAATACAGACATCTGTATGTGGGGTGGCGGTCGTATGGTTCAGCCTGTGGACGCTATAGCATTGTGGTACACGTCTTCAAATCTGCAGTAAATCCAGATCTGTTCTCTCCAGAGGGGGGTGTGAAACTAATTATTGATCATAGATGAATCCATGGTGTAGGACGGCAGCACCCAAGCTCCCTCGGCTAAGCCATCTCGCTATGGCTTGCAGTAATTCTCCTTTCCAGGTATAAGGTGCTATATTGCTCTTGTGCCATATTAATGCTGGTAGCCTACGGGCCCCATACAGAGGAGATGGCTGCCTGTTGATCCTCAATGCTCAGTAGAGAGAGCCCCCGTGTTCTCGGAGAGCAGCTGCCCAACTCCTCTTGCGATGGCTTATATGGCCAAGCACTAAAGGATAGGTTTTTCGATATCAGAAATGCTGGATTTTTACCCCCCTGACCTCATGTATTGGGGAACAGTGCGGAAACCCCATACACATTAGACTCAGCCAAGCTCATGTATACCAGTAGCGGGTTCAGCCAAGGTTTGGAGTTCTGCTGGTAAGACTTGATGCCCCCCATACACGTTGGACAATCTTGGGGGTGACCAGATCACTACTGTGACCACGTGGGCGCACGCCCTGTCCGCGGGTCTCCTGACCCGAGCGTCACAGATCTATGTTGAGAGACCCGCAGCCAAGCCCGTGCATTGCGTTCTGATTTCTGACCGATTAGCTCGATGTCTGAACGCGCCCTAAGAGTAGATATCTTGTCATGTAGGATACTAATACAGAGGCTGCACGGTTTCTTAGGGTACGCGGAGTAAGAGGATCACCCTCGGCAATAAATGACGGAACGATGGCAGCGGATGGGATCCCTAATCAAGTAGCACTTAAAATCTGTCCTCTGCAAAAGATCTCGTCCTATAGGAACACGTCAGACGCGTGTTCTGAGACTTCGGCAGGACACGTGATGTTCCTCACACAATCCCCCAGTGGTGCTGATGACTTATCTGCATTCTGATTTTATGGAGCTACCTAAGGAAATGTAAAGATAGCAAGCGGGTGCCATCTCTTTGTAAGAAAAATCAAAAAATAATATATTATTATATATATGTCATGTGAAAAAGTAGGAAAGGTAAGGGCTCCAGGTCCAGGGTTGTGCTCGGTAAGGTAAGGGCTCCATGTCCGGGGTTGTGCTCGGTAAGGTAAGGGCTCCATGTCCGGGGTTGTGCTCGGTACATTAGGGCTCCATGTCCAGGGTTGTGCTCGGTACATTAGAGGAGCCGTCATCGTTCCTGGTGTTATTTTAACCATCTTACTGTTAGTAATACAATGATTTTCATAAAAGTAGTGTTCTTCAGTGGTGCAAGTATCGGATTAAATGGGGACACCGGGATGGGGTGCACACAGTTATCTATATATATCTATACTTATCTATATCTGTGTATTGCTTAGCCAGTAAAGGTTGCAGTTAGTGCTGGGTTTGAATAGTCATTTTGTGTTGACATGTTCCCTTTTAAGGTCCATGACTAATATACTTTAATATAAGTCACCCATATCCCATTGGTGGTCTTCTGCCGGAACTACCACAGCCCTGTCCGTTGTGTGGTGGCCCTGGTCGGGTACTGCAGCTCTGCTTCCACTTGGGCCACGTTCACACGTTCAGTATTTGTAAGCCACAACCAGCAGTGGGTGATAATACAGAAGTGGTGACATGTTCAGGTTATAAGTTCCCTCTGATCGTTGCACTCCTGGTTTTGGCTTACAAATACTGATCATGTGAACATAGTCTTAAGGCCAGATGTGAACGTTTTGTGAAAAGATGATCTGGATTTTCATAGTAAATATGCCAGCTACATCCGGTCTGTGAGATCCAGTCATTAAGGGCTGCAGTTTTTATAGTAGAATCTGGTGACAAATTCTCTGTAATTAGTTTTTTAAGTTTTCTCTTTCTGCTTTTTCACTTGACTATAATTACAAAGTGATGGCACGCGCTTTGCTAGATAGTTGTTGGTGCTGGAAAACCGATTATAAAAAATGGTGTTATTTCCCCAAGGGACAATTATTAAGGTATAAATTATTTTATTTATTGAATCCTCAGCGGCGGCTTTCCTAACCTGTCCTAAAAGAAGAATAATGCAAATTCTTAGGTCCCCCCCACCTAGTTGTGTCGTACAAAGATGGTGGAAATGACCCTTTTCTGTACATGTGATGTGGTGACATCTTCTGTGTGTCTGCTTGGAGATGAATAACCCATTGTACACCAGGCTGTGGTTCGCGTCTTCCTTTTCCACGAGAGTAGATGGTTATTTATTACAATGAACGTCTTCTCTGACCACTGAGGTGGGTACATGCCATCAGAAGACCACGTGCTGCCACGTTCCATGCAGAAGACTAAGATAATGTGGGGAATACTAATGGCATGAGCCAGAGATGGAGCCAACAGAAAAAGCACAAACCACGTCCTCCAGTTGTGGCAATGGGCATAAATCACGCACAATGGCTGTATGGAGACATGGATGGTCATAGCCCACCCAGCCTAGTCCAAAAACACAGTCATTTGGAGAATGATGCATTATTTTCCATTGGATTTGCACAGATCAGAAATTACTTTACAAAATTGGAGCCAACTGTGGATTCCCAGCGCTCCTTTAGGGCAGCCAATTAATTGCTCCATGCAAACATGTGGGAAAAAACCTGATAGCACTCGTATAAGAATAACTGATGTGTGAACAAGCACTAATGTATACAGGTGCTTATCACAAAATTACAGTATCATCAAAAAGTTACTTTATTTCAGTTCTTCAATACAAAAAGTGAAACTCATGTATTATATATAGTTATTACAGAGTGATCTGTTTCACATGTTTATTTCTGTTAATGTTGATGATTATGGCTTACAGCCAATGAAAACCCAAAAGTCATTATCTCAGTAAATTAGAATACTTTATAACACCAGCTTGAAAAAATGATTTTAAAATCTGAAATATATGTTCAGTAAATGCTCTCAATACTTGGTCGGGCTCCTTTAGCATCAATGACTGCATCAATGCGGTGTGGCATGGAGGCGATCAGCCTGTGGCACTGCTGAGGTGTTATGGAAGCCCAGGTTGCTTTGATAGCAGCCTTCAGTTCATCTGCATTGTTGGGTCTGGTGTCTCTCGTCTTCCTCTTGACAATACCAAATCTATTGGGTTTAGGTCAGGCGAGTTTGCTGACCAATCAAGCACAGTGATACTGTTGTTTGTAAACCAAGTATTAGTACTTTTGGCAGTGTGGACAGGTGCCAAGTCCTGCTGGAGAATGAAATTTCCATCTCCAAAAAGCTTGTCAGCAGAGAGAAGCATGAAGTGCTCTAAGATCTCTGGTAGACAGCTGAGCTGACTTTGGTCTTGATAAAAACAGTGGACCTACACCAGCAGATGCAAAGTGAATAATCATGTGCACAGCCGTATAGGAGTATCTGAGTAGGTTCCCACACCATATAAATATAGCAAATAAACTCAGAACTCAACTTCAGTAGAGTGATGATTTTTAATCGTGTCCACAGTAATAACAGAAACGTTTCGGTCCTTACTGTGGACACGATTAAAAATCATCACTCTACTGAAGTTGAGTTCTGAGTTTATTTGCTATATCTCTACACCAGCAGATGACATGGCTTCCCAAACCATTACTGATTGTGGACACTTCACACTAGACCTCAAGCAGCTTGGATTGTGACCTCGCCACTCTTCCTCCAGACTCTGGGACCTTGATTTCTAAATAAAATGCAAAATTTACTTTAATCTGAAAACAACACCTTGGACCACTGAGCAACAGTCCAGTTCTTTTTCTCCTTGGCCCAGGTAAGAGCTTCTGGCGTTGTCTATTGGTCATGAGTGGCTTGACACAAGGAATGTGACACTTGTAGCCCATGTCCTGGATATGTCTGTGTGTGGTGGCTCTTGAAGCAATGACTCCAGCAGCAGCCCACTCCTTGTGAATCTCACCCAAATTTTTGAATGGCCTTTTCTTAGCAATCCTTTCAAGGCTGTGGTTATCCCGATTGTGTGTGCACCTTTTTGTCACACTTTTTCTTTCCACTCAACTTTCCATTAATATGCTTGGATACAGCACTCTGAACAGCCAGCTTCTTTAGCAATGACCTTTTGTGGTTATCCTCCTTGTGGAGTGTGTCAATGACTGCCTTCTGGACATCTGTCAAGTCAACAGTCTTCCCCATGAGTGTGGAGCCTACTGAGCCTTTGCAGATGTTTTTTGTTAATTATTCTAATTTACTGAGATAATGACTTTTGGGTTTTCATTGGCTGTAAGCCATAATCATCAACATTAACAGGAAATAAACACTTGATATACTGTAGATCACTGCTGGAATGACTATATATAATATGAGTTTCACTTTTTGTACTGAAGAACTGAAATTAACTTTTAGATGCTATTCTAATTTTGTAGTAGTATATACTGTGGTATGATGGCGCTACTCGCTAATATACAGTGACTTATCATCTGGGATCCAGGAAAGAGGTGTACTCTGATTCACTTCCTGGGGCTATTCAGACATTAATGATTTTTTTCTGATGTGCAAAAATGTGGTCAGCGTTTTATCAGTATTTTGGATCTGATTTTCATCAGTGTTTGGCACTTTTTCCCATAAATACCCTTTGGATCTTGTATTATCTGGTTATTTGTCATGTGCCGGATTTGTGCCTAGATGGCGCCAAACACAAGGCTCAGCCGAGCCGTAGACCCTTCCACCTGAGGAACAAATGGTAGTTTGTTTTTAAGTATCGAGTCAGAAGATCGGAGGATGAGCGCGTTGCTCAACACGGCATGAAATGTAGTCACACTGACCCACCACCATGGCGTTGGGCAGGTTTGGCTTTTCAGACATGTCCATGCCAAAATTGACCATCAAGTCATAAAGTGATTCTACGTTATCTAGGGCAGCGGCGAGTGCACATGGGCTGGACCCGCATGCTGCTGATAGACGATCCTCTACAAGAGCGTGAAGATTTTAATGCAGATTTTCAGGAGAACTTGCTGTAATCGTTACTATTTGAAATGGTCTCTGCGTCAAATCCTCATCAAAACGTCGTATGGACAAATCTGTGGCATGAAAGTAAACCCTGGGACAATCCGTTGATAGAATGCTATAGAATAGCGTTATTATCAGTGGATCCCACCTGTAAGACCCCCGCTGATCACAGGTTTTTCTTGCATAGCTGCACTCCAGGCCAACACTGCGGGGAACTGTATCACCGTCCCGGTACTCTGCGCGCAATGGCTGGGTTGTGGTAAGAGTGATCGCAATACCTCCATCCTTCATCGTGGTTTATTAACACATTAGTCTCAATATGAAATTATTGCTTACCGCTTCCAATAAAGTATAACCTCACGATCTGAGACTATGATCCCTCAGATTAAAGAAGAGATACATGCTTTATAATAAAATGTTTTACTTTGTTCAACAAAATTTTTTAAAAAATTAATACTGTATAAGATAAAGCTAAAAAAGAGCTGCATGAACATTCACAATGGGGAAACATTAATATATCATAATATAGAAAATGCATTGAGACTGCAACAAAAACAGTCGTGCAGCAAATGCAGTTCTGAATTCTAATCAGACTGCATAAATCCATATAATGTGCATAACAACCTTAGATGATATAAAAACGAAAACAATCCTGTAAAAAGCTCAGTGCAATTCAAGGGGTGTTCGTTAAATGAAAATGTTAAATGTTTTTTTCTGGGGTTTTTTTTACATGCGGATTTGATGCAGTTTCTCCAAGTAACTTGAGTCTGCTTCTATATATTTCTTTAACAAAAAACATTTAATATCTTCATTTAACACACACCACAATAAATGAGGCATCGATAAGAAATATAGGGATAGTACAATGTCAAAGATTTCACTTCTTACATTACATGAATGATATTTATTGTACATTCTACACAGTGCGTGCACTGGGGGGGATTAAAAAAATTGCAGTCAGAGTAACTGAAGACTTTTTATTTTAGATCAGATAGTATAGTCCTCCATACATTATTATGAGCACCACATAGTCCTCAATACTGTATTATGAGCACCACATAGTCCTCAATACTGTATTATGAGCACCACATAGTCCTCAATACTGTATTATGAGCACCACATAGTCCTCAATACAGTATAATGAGCTCCACATAGTCCTCTGTACAGTATTATGAGCACCACATAGTCCTCTGTACAGTATTATGAGCACCACATAGTCCTCATACATATTATGAGCACCACATAGTCCTCAATACATATATGAGCACCACATAATCCGCAATACAATATAATAAGCACTACATAGTCCTCCGTACAGTATTATGACAACCACATAGTCTTCCCTATAGTATTATGAGCACCACATAGTCCTCCGTACAGTATTATGGGCACCACATAGTCCACCACCACAGTATAATGGACCCATATATTTCTCCATTCCTTACAATGAGACCCATATACTGCCACATACAGAATAATGGATTCCTTATAGTGCTCCATACAGAATAATTGACCCCATATATTGCTACGTACAGAATAATGGGCCCAACATAATGCTCAGTACAGAATAATGGGCCCATATTATGCTCCATACAGAATTTTAGGCCCCATGTAATGCTCCGTACATAATAATGGCCCCCCATGTAATGCTCTGCACAGAATAATGAGCCCCATATAATGCTCCATACAGAATAATGAGCCCCTTAAAATGCTCTATACAGAATAATGGACCCAATATAATGCTCTATACAGAATTACTGGCCCTGTATAATAATCTATACAGAATGGGCCCCAATGCCTCATATATTGCTGCATACAGAATAATGGACCCCTTAGAATGCTTTATACAAAATAATGGACGCCATATATTGCTCCATACAGAATAATGGGCCCCATATAATGCCCCATACAGAATAATGGGCCCCGTATAATGCTCCGTACAGAATAACGTGCCCCAAATAATGGTCTGTACAGAATAATGGGCCCAATATAATGCTCCGTACAGAATAAAGGACCCCATATAATGCCCTTTACAGAATAACGGGTCCAATATAATGCTCCATTCAGAATAATGGCCTTCATATTATGCCCCGTATAGAAAAATGAGCCCTGTATAATTATCTATACAGAATGGGCCCCATTTAATGCTCTATACAGAATAATTGGCCCCATATAATAATCTATACAGAATGGGCCCCAATACCCCATATAATGCTACATACATAAAAATAATCAAGAACTCACCTCTCCTCGTTCTTTGCTGGCTGCAGCTCTGGTTTCCTCAGCGTCACATGGCCCTCTGCAGTGCGCAGCACAGAGGGCGCGCTGTAGCGACATCGTGCCCACTTCCCTGAGACGTCAGAAGATGTGGAAGAAACTGGAGCTGCTGAGGAACAGGAAGAGATAAGTATTTCAGGCAGTACTCTCTTATTCCTGCACTATGTTCTAAAATGTCAATGCAGTGTAAGCAGCTTGCAGGAGATTGTGCAGATGTGGGGCTGAGGAGCCGGTTGTCAGACTTGTCCAGACTTCTCAGATAGAAGATGAACATGGTTTGTTACCATGTTTACCTTCTTGATCTACAAACCCAAAGCTTGTGTAATGAAATTAGGAAGCACTGATAGTGCTTCCGCCTCTGTACCCAGTGAACATGTGATTGCTTAGTGTAGGGAGGGAGCAGGAGTTGTCGAGTCCTAGGAGACCCAGTCAACTCTGTTATACAGGCAAGAGGCTGAAATTTCCTTGCAACTGGTGCTATCAACCCCATTTACAGGGAAATCTGCTATATAAAAATGTATTAATATGTTAAAATGTTCTCCAAGAGGTCTTTTTAGATCTCCTGGAGGACACAGTGGGCAAAATACATTTATAGAAAGTGGAAACAAGACGCATAAATAAAAAAGGGACACTCCAAATCTGAATCGCTGTTTATAGCCCCACCCCAGTTGAAAACAAAAATATGTCCAATATATAAAATTATTTCTACAGAAAGGGGAATTTAAAATGTTTTCAGCAATCCCTTGTGGTCATAGAAAGAGTAAAAAATTTGAAAAATTAATACATTTTCTGTTTTTCCTTAAATTTTTCCCCAATATCAGCAAAAAAAGAAAGGCATATAAAAATGAATCCCCATGTAGCATAAAAAAGGGAAAAAACATTTGAAAATCTGAACAGGAAAACGTTTTAAAAGCCACTTAAGGTGCCTGTATGATAAAACCAAAAAATGTCCCAGTCATGACCTGATAAAGTTATATAGCCAGGATATGCTGAAGTATTATGCTCTGGTAGGGTCAGATCTTTGGACCCATACTGATCCTTAAAAATTCTGAATTTTTCCAGTATAGGGCTCCAATTAGGAACAGAAGGAAAATAAATATTAAATGTGCCCCTTCATTCAGATAGTCCATGGAGTCAGACCCCCAAGAATGATGGCAGGTCCTTGTAATATGTCATCACTCCGATAGATCAGGAGTGCACAACTTGCAGCGGGGGTCTCTTGACTCTTGTTTGGCACTCCAGAAGGGCGTACAGTCATGGACAAAATTTTTGAGAATGACACAAATATTAATTTTTACAAAGTCTACTGCTTCACTTTTTCTAATGGCAATTTGCATATACTCCAGAATGTTATAAAGAGTGATCAGCTTAACAGCAATTACTTGCAAAGTCAATATTTGGCCAGAAAATGAACTTTATCCCCCAAAACACATCTCAACATCATTGCAGCCCTGCCTTAAAAGGACCAGCTAACCTCTTTTCAGTGATTGCTCCATTAACACAGGTGTGGGTGTTGATGAGGACATGGCTGGAGATCAATCTGTCATGATTAAGAATGACACCACTGGACACTTTAAAAGGAGGCTGGTGCTTGGCATCATTGTTTCTCTTCTGTTAACCATGGTTATCTCTAAAGAAACACGTGCAGTCATCATTACAATGCACAAAAATGGCCTAACAGGGAAGAGTATCGCAGCTAGAAAGATTGCACCTCAGTCAACAATCTATCGTATCATCAAGAACTTCAAGGAGAGAGGTTCCATTGTTGCCAAAAAGGCTCCAGGGCGCCCAAGAAAGACCAGCAAGCGCCAGGACCGTCTCTTAAAAGTGTTTCAGCTGCGGGATCGGGCTACCAGCAGTGCAGAGCTTGCTCAGGAATGGCAGCAGGCAGGTGTGAGTGCATCTGCACACACTGTGAGGCGGAGACTCTTGGAGCAAGGCCTGGTCTCAAGGAGGGCAGCAAAGAAGCCACTTCTCTCCAGAAAAAAACATCATGGACAGACTGATATTCTGCAAAAGGTACAGGCAGTGGACTGCTGAGGACTGGGGTAAAGTTATTTTCTCTGATGAATCCCCTTTTCGATTGTTTGGGACATCAGGAAAACGCCTCATGCGGAGAAGACAAGGTGAGTGCTACCACCAGTCTTGTCTCATGCCAACTGTTAAGCATCCTGAAACCATTCATGTGTGGGGTTGCTTCTCAGCCAAGGGAGTTGGCTCTCTCACAGTCTTGCCTAAAAACACAGCCATGAATAAAGAATGGTACCAGAATGTCCTCCAAGAGCAACTTCTCCCAACCCTCCAAGAGCAGTTTGGCGATCAACAATGCCTTTTCCAGCATGATGGAGCACCTTGCCATAAAGCAAAGGTGATAGCTAAATGGCTCAGGGAACAAAACATAGAGATTTTAGGTCCATGGCCTGGAAACTCCCCAGATCTTAATCCCATTGAGAACTTGTGGTCAATCATTAAGAGACGGGTGGACAAACAAAAACCTAAAAATTCTGACAAAATGAAAGCATTGATTGTGCAAGAATTGACTGCTATCAGTCAGGATTTGGTCCAGAAGTTGATTGAAAGCATGCCAGGGAGAATTGCAGAGGTCCTGAAGAAGAAGGGTCAACACTGCAAATATTGACTTGCTGCATTAACTCATTCTAACTGTCAATATAAGCTTTTGTTACTCATATGTTTGCAATTATATTTCTGTCTGTGATAAAAACATCTGTCAAACACACATAAAAACCAGAGGGCAGCAGATCATGTGAAAATATAATATTTGTGTCATTCTCAAAACTTTTGGCCATGACTGTATATGTGCTGACCATATCTGCATCTTTCTATGTTGTTCAGGGGAGTTCTGAAATGCAAGGACCCCCATTTTTTGATAGTTTTGGAATTCTGAAAAGTGAACTTGCTCCTATAAGACATTTATGGCATACCAAAAAGTGTGTTCACGTGTTTGCGTATGCATTTTGGTAGCGGTGTTTTGATGCAATTTCGGGAAAATTGTGGCAAAAATGATGTTGTCTTACCGTGATTTTCAAAATCAATGCAAAAGCAGCAGATTTCTGAAGTTGTCTTTGCACTTGCGACTGCAGTTTTAGATATAATTCTACTTAATTTTTTTTTGTGGCCTTTGCTAGTGGTTCAATATGACAGTATGGCCCTCCGATCAGAAAAGGTTGTTCAGATGGAAATGCATTTAAAACCCCCTTAGTTTTTAGCCAATGTAAAATCAGCCACCAAAAAATTTCAAAATTGGATTTTTTTTGTGATGATGATAAAAAATTGACACCTCCATGATGGTTTCTGAGCCAGAGATGGGTCCCATGGAATCTGTCCCTGCTAAAGCCCCCGTCTCACATAGCGAGATCGCTGAAGCATCACCGATTTTGTGACACAACAGCGACCTAGCCAGCGATCTCGCTTAGTGTGACACGCAGCGACGACCAGCCCCCTGCTGGATATCGCTGATCGTCGTCGAATGGCCTGGACCATTTTTTTCATCGTTGGTGTCCCGCTTGCCAGCGCGCATCGCTGCGTGTGACAGCGGGAGACCAACGATCAGCGAGCTCCCAGCGTCGTACAGCTGACGCTGGGAGCTGGTATCCAGGGTAAACATCAGGTAACTAAGCGGCGCTTAGTTACCTGATGTTTACCCTGGATACCAGCGTGCTCGCTGGTCCTGATTGCTGGTAAGTCTGCCTATGTGACAGCTCACCAGCGATCAGCTAACGATGTCCCAGCGATCCCATCCACGTCGGATCATTGGTGGGATTGCTGGGACATTGAAGCGTGTAACGGGGTCGTAACACCCAATGATAATTTGCCGCCCCACCAGTGACCCATTTATGTCAGTCACATATCTGGGAGTCTAGTTTCTAAAAGAAGCCGTACAGCCGTCTATCCTCCGTCACGCTGTGTCGGCGTTGTGTTTGTAGCACATATATTTTCACTACACGTATTAACGAGATGGGCCACAAACCTCACGGCCTGCCGTGTGTTCCTCCTGTTTACACCCGTCCCCATAGTTACATGGAGCTGTACTTCGCGTTGGTTTGTTTAAAGTGCTGAAGGCGTTGACAGATCCTAAGGTTCGGTGCACGTTTCTTACAACCAGACTGAGCTCATCATGCCAGATTTCTCCAGATACGTCTGTCTCATAAATTACAGGTTTTTATCTGATGATTGTATTAGCTAAAACAGAACATTTCTTCGGTCTCTGAAGCTGGAAATATACGTTAGCATTACGGTATATCTGAAAGAAGCAAAATTTCACCCGAACGAGCCAACTCTCTAATGTGTATGATGGCCCCCAACTTTCCATAATGGCGGACGGATTGATGTGACGGCATCACTGCAGGCAGTATCAGGCAGATTGGGTTTCCCGTGGAGTGAACAGAGGCGATAAGAGATTACAGTAGTATTTTTCTTCAGTTAAAGGGAATCTGTCAGTAGGGTTAACCTTCCTAAGCCGTCAACAGGGGCATGTAGGTCATAGGAAGCTGAAGAAAATGATACCTTGATATATGCGATCCGATGTCTAATTTCCAAGAAATCTCAGTTTTTCTAAATATGTAAATGAGCTGTTAAGATCTATGGGCCGGACATAAATCTACCTGAAAATCTGATATTATTTTAATTAAAGGGGACAGGGATGTTACCAGCGTGAGACATGTAATGACTAACAGTTTGCTCTCCTGATCTCCATGTCTCACTCTGGTAACTCCCCTTTAATTAAAATAATCTCTGAAGGCAGATTCTCGGGGAGATCTATGTCCAGCCCATAGATCTTAACAGCTCAATTGCATATTAAGAAGAACTTTGATTTCTCAGTAATAAGACATCGGATCGGCAGATATCAAGGTATCATATAATTCAGCATCCTATAACCTGAATGTCCATGTAGATGGCTTATTATTATTATTATTATTATTGTTTATTTCTATAGCACCATTGATTCCATGGTGCTGTACATGAGAAGGGGTTACATACAAATTACAGGTATCACTTACAGTAAACAAACTAACAATGACAGACTGATACAGAGGGAGAGAGGACCCTGCCTTTTCGGGCTTACATTCTACAGGATTGTGAGGCAGGAGACAGTAGGTCGGGGGTTGCAGCAGTTCCGTTGTTGATTGAGGCAATATCTCCGGTAGTGGTGAGGAGGTAGCAGGGTCATTGCAGGCTGTAGGCTTTCCTGAAGAGGTGGGTTTTCAGGTTCCGTCTGAAGGATCCGAATGTGTTTGATAGTCAGACGTGTTGGGGCAAAGAATTCCAGAGGATGGGGGATATTCGGGAGAAGTCTTGGAGGCGGTTGGGTGAGGAGCGAATAAGTGTGGAGGAGAGAAGGATGTCTTGGGAGGATCGGAGATTACGTGAGGGAAGATATCGGGAGATTAGTTCAGAGATATAAGGAGGAGACAGATTATAGATGGCCTTGTAGGTCAGTATTATTAATTTGAACTGGATACGCTGAGGGAATGGGAGCCAGTGAAGAGATTTGCAGAGGGGAGAAGCGGGTAGTAGTAGCGAGGAGATAGGTGAATTAGTCGTGCAGCAGAGTTAAGGATGGACTGGAGAGGTGCGAGGGTGTTAGCAGGGAGGCCAGAGAAAAGGGTGTTGCAGTAGTCGAGGCGGGAGATGATGAGGGCGTGCACAATCATTTTAGTAGATTGAGGGTTGAGGAAAGGACGGATTCTTGAAATATTTTTGAGCTGAAGGCGACAGGAGGTAGAAAGAGCTTGGATGTGCGGTTTAAAGGACAGGGCAGAGTCAAGGGTTACTCCGAGGCAGCGGACTTCTGGTACGGGGGAAAGCGTGATGTCGTTAATTGTGATAGATAGGTCAGGTAAGGAAGATCTGTGGGATGGGGGAAAGATTATGGGTTCAGATTTGTCCACATTGAGTTTGAGGAAGCGGGAGGAGAAGAAGGAGGATATGGCTGATAGACACTCTGGGATTCTGGATAGCAGAGAGGTGATGTCTGGGCCAGAGAGGTAGATCTGAGTGTCATCAGCGTAAAGGTGGTACTGGAATCCGTGGGACTTTATGAGTTGCCCAGGCCAAGTGTATAGATTGAGAAGAGTAGGGGTCCTAGAACAGATCCTTGGGGGACTCCAACGGAGAGAGGGTGGGACGAGGAGGTAGTGTGTGAGTGGGAGACGCTGAATGTGCGGTTGGAAAGGTATGAGGAGATCCAGGATAGGGCGAGGTCTTTGACGCCAAAGGAGGAAAGAATCTGTAGTAGAAGGCAGTGGTCAACTGTGTCAAAAGCAGAGGACAGGTCAAGAAGCAGGAGTATAGAGTATTGTCTGTTCGCTTTGGCTGTAAGTAGGTCATTAGTAATTTTGGTCAGGGCTGTCTCAGTGGAGTGATGGGGGCGGAAACCAGATTGTAGAGTGTCAAAGAGCAAGTTAGAAGAGAAGTGGTAGGAAAGCTCAGCGTGGACATGCAGCTCCAGGAGTTTGGAAGCGAATGGGAGCAGCGATATTGGGCGATAGCTGGACATAGCGGTTGGGTCGAGGGTTGGCTTTTTAAGAATAGGCGTGATTGTGGCATGCTTGAAGGCAGAAGGGAAGGTACCGGAAGTTAGTGATAGGTTGAAGAGGTGGGTTAGGGATGGGATAATAGTGGTGGTGAGGTTGGGGAGGAGGTGGGTTGGGATGGGGTCAAGTGCACAGGTTGTGAGGTGCCATTTGGAGAGAAGACAATTAAGCTCCCCTTCAGTTATGTTGGAGAGGGAGGTTATGGGGTTGGGGCATTGGTCTGGTATACAAAGTGGTTGAGGTGGTTGAACAATGAAGACTTGCCTTGTTTGGTCGATCTTATTTTTGAAGTGTGTGGCAAAGTCCTCAGCAGAGATGAGGGAGGTAGGAGGGGGCAGTGGTGGGCGGAGGAGGGAGTTAAAAGTTTTGAATAACTGTTTGGGGTTGTAGGATAGGGAAGATACGAGGGTTGTGAAGTAGGCCTGTTTAGCAGAGATGAGGGCAGATTTGAAAGAGAGTGTTGCTTGTTTGAATGCGGTGAAGTCGTCTTGCGAATTTGTTTTTTTCCAACGCCGCTCTGTAATCCTGGACACTTGCCGGAGCTTTTTAGTGGTGTTATTGTGCCAAGGTTGTCTGTTGGTACCTCACACTCTGCCATGAACGAGAGTGGCATTGTAGAAAGCAGTGGCACTGTCTGTATCGTGGAGTGAGGATATTGATGCCAGTGAAAGAATAGAGTCAGAGAGTGTGTGGATGTCTAGGTGTGCAAGGTGTCTGCGGGGGTGCACGTGTTGCTGGACATGGGTGACAGGAGAGGAGGACAGGGATGAGAAAGTGAGTAGATGGTGGTCGGATAGAGGGAGAGGGGAGGTGGTGAAGTTAGATAGAGAGCAGAGGCGGGTGAAGACCAAGTCTAATGTATGACCATCCGTGTGGGTGGCTGAGGAGGACCACTGAGTAAGTCCAAAGGATGAAGTAAGGGACAGAAGTTTGGAGGCTGCTGACTGAAGGGTATCAGTGGGGATGTTGAAGTCACCCATGATGATGGTGGGGATGTCAGTGGAGAGAAAGTGAAGAAGCCAGGTAGTGAATTGGTCAATGAAGGCAGCGGTCGGGCCTGGAGGTCGGTATATGACGGCCACTTGGAGGTTGGAGGGAGAGTAGATGCGGACAGAGTGGACTTCAAAGGAAGGGAGGATTAGGGAGGGAAGAGGTGGGATTGGGTTAAAGTTGCAGTTAGAGGAAAGGAGAACTCCCACTCCTCCACCATGTCTGTTTCCAGGGCGAGGAGTGTGGGTGAATTGGAGGCCACCGTAACACAGCGCAGCAGGGGAGGCGGTGTCAGAGGGTGTCAGCCATGTTTCTGTGAGGGCGAGGAAAGCAAGATTGCGAGAGAGAAAGAGGTCATGAATCACATGAAGCTTATTGCAGATGGAGCGGGCATTCCAGAGTGCTCCAGAGAGAGGGAGCAGGGGGGTGGGTGTCAATGGCACAGGTTTTACGTTGGAAAGATTGCGGTAGTTCCTATTAGATAGGGAGCGGTAGGAAGGAGTACTAATGGTGGGTATGAACTGTGGAGGTCCAGGATTGGGAGATATGTCACCAGCAGTGAGGAGGAGCAGAGAAAGGGAGAGCAGGTGGGAGAAGGAGAGAGGGAAGCTTGTTTTGTGTTTTATTAGGACAGATTTGAGGTTGAGGAGCAGGTCAGCAGAGGAGGACAGGTGGGGAGGAAGGAGGGAAGGGGAGATGATTATTTGATTAGAGGGTGCTAGGGTTTGGGGATAGCGAAGGAGAGAGAGGATTAACGGAGCAAACACTGTGAAGGCATATGTAAACATGGTGAAAGAGTGAGATGGGTAAATAGAAAAGCCAGGTACAAGTAATTGGAAGTGCTTACTCAGCAGACATACCCAAAAGAGACATAGTGTGGGGTCCTGACTCCTGCCGTGACTTAAGGGTATGCCACACTAAACAACATCGCTAACGGGATCGCTAAAAAACGTCACTATTTAGCGATCCCGTTAGCGATGTTGTTGTGTGCGGCATCTGTCAGCGACGAGCTCCCTGCTGAGATCCTGCTGTGATCTCGCTCGTCGCTGGAATCGTTCCGGACCCTATTTTATCGTTGGCGCTCCCGCTGGGTAAGTATTATCGCTGAGTGTGGCACCTTTTATTTAGCGATTTAGCGGTATTTTGTACCGCTAAAGTCGTTAAGGAGATCGCTAACCGCGATAGCGTCCTTAACGACATCGCTAAATAAAGCCGCTACTAGCGATATTAAAACGATCCCGCTAGCGATCGCATTAGTATGCGTCTTTATCGTGATCGCTAGCGGGATAGTTTAGTGTGGCAGTACCTTAACTGCCGTTGAAATAACTGCAGCTTCACTGTACTTTTGCTGCAGTGGTACTTCTGCTGCAGGGAGATGACGCGTGTCAGACCCCACACGCGTGCCCCCCTTAGGCGGCTTAGAACGGTTGATCCTACTAATTGATTCCTTTTAAAACTTGCCACTGTGCAGATATGTTCAGTAAAGTAAAATAGTTTGCACCCACCAATTGTCGTATGGGAAAACTAAAGGAAATTACAATATGTATGATATGAGCCATACTAATGTGTCCTTTGCTGAGTTTAGGAATATTCCAGTATCGGTCCAGATTATTATTTCTGATTGTGAGTGATCAGAGGCAAAGTACGTGGGATGATGACAGAAACCGGTCAGCATGGGCAACCGAACGAAGACAAGCCAACAAAAACATACAACCTGCTCTGTATCTATGCTGTCACTGGTGTAAATGTCATACTTTTCATGTAAAAAATGATAAAAATGTCAACCACTTGCTGCCGAGTGTCCTTGGGTTTTCGATGAATCAGGAATCTTGAACAGCTGGAGATGAATTACTAAATTGCTTTTTTTTCCATTTCCAGTGGAAATGTACATAGAAGCAGGATGCAGAAACCTAAAGGACATAAATAAAAAAAAAAAAAAACAGAAAAAACAGCCTTACCAACACCAAGATCACAAATTCACAAGCAGGATGCAGCAGACCCCCATGATAAGGGCGGAGGCAGCACAGGTGCAAAATACTGATAGAAGCAGTCACTCACCTACTAATTCATGGAGCTGATGTACAAAATGCACCCAAATGAGCCTTGATTAGAACGCTATTAGTGACGCCCAGACTATTAGCCCAGGTGGGCTGCCCAGCACTATGTGAGTGTACCCCACCAGGACAGATGCCCCAGTTCACCCAACCAACAAAAAAGGGGCCTGGCTGCATCCTGCAAAAGTGGAAAAATGTGCAATAAAAAATGAAAAATAATGCATATGATAAATACATTAAATGAGGTATTGGTCGATATTTTGGCCGAAATACAAAGGCTCCCAACCTATGTCAAGGATCCTCACGTTTGCGAATCCTAACACTAAAATAAAAAACAGCAACCTAAAGGAGAAAAATTCAAAAACACATGCATTATTTTGCATTTTTTATTGCACATATTTCCATTTTGTCATCATACTACCAAACAAAAAGTGGAATAAAACGCGGTCAAAAAGACAAATATAAATAAGCATGGTACTGCTGAAAACGCCATCTTGTCCCACAAAGAACAGTTCCATCAGCGGAAGAATAAAAAATAGTTATAGATCTCAGAATAAAGCGATGCAAAAATAATTATTTTTCCTCTAAAATAGTTTTCATTGTATAAAAGCGCCAAAACATATAGATATAAATGTGGTATCGCTGTAATCGTACTGACCCAAAGTATAAAACTGCCTTATCAATATTACCACATGCAAAATTAAATAAACTCCCCCCAAAAAAATTCCTGAATTGCTGGTTTTTGTTCATTCTGCCTCCCAAAAATCATAATAGAAAGCGAGCAAAAAATGTCATGTGTCTGAAAATGATACCAATAAAAGTGTCAACTCGTCCCGCAAAGAACAAGCCTTCATATGACTCTGTAGGCCAAAATATGGAAAAATTATAGCTCTTTTATAGTTATAGTTTTTTAGTGTGTGACAGCAGCCAAACATAAAAACCCGATATAAATCTGGTATCACTGTAATCGCAATGACCCGAAGAATAAAGACGCCTAATCACTTATATCGCATGAGGAATGCCATAAAAAAAAAAATAAAACCAATTCTTCATCTGCTGTTGATTTGTTCATTCTGCCTCCCAAAGATCGCAATAAGGCTTGGCGCACATTTATCCTGCGTTCTGCCCTGAGCGCTTACACCGGTAAATCATGGGGCAACTACTTAAAACTATAGTACCACAGGGAAATTCCTCAAACTTCATCCTGTGTCCCATCATGGCAACATTTATATAACAAGTTCAATAATCACATTCATTCCACTCTATGAACAGCCTCCTTCAGCAGTATATTGGTCCACTTATTTCCTTTAATCTATAACCTGCTCCAGCAGTGTAGCATTCCTATCATGCCCCTCTACATACATCCCCATTCTGCAGCACATAGCTCCTCAGTGCTCTGTATATACAGCAGGACCTTATGTGTGAAGGGCGATCCTGACGCTCTCTCCTGCTCTGCGCAGGGCTCCTAATAGACAGTGGTAATTAGAGTCCTGAGAATAGAGGACGAGGGTGTAGAGATTGCGTTCCTTACTCATTCATAAGTGATCCCAGCAACCACACCTAAGGCCAATTTCACACGTCAGTGTGTGTAGTATGTTAGTTGACAGTTTTCACATGTACCAGAGACACACATGTAATCTACGTAGCTGTGCACATGTCAGTGTGTTTCCACGGACTGTGTCCGTGTGACCCACATGTAGACATGTCCATTTTTTACTGGCAGCAAGGGCCGCAAATCGTCCGGCACACATGCACATGGATGACACACTGGAATGTCATCCGTTTGACACGTCCCGGCATGTGAGAAGCAGCGGTACAGTAAGCGCGGTTACCTGACGCTGGGTTCTGAAGACCGCTATAATCATTCTCCCCTGCTCTACCGGCGATCAGCGCGAGCAGGGGGAATGATTATTCAAATGATAATAATGAGAGCAGGTGGCGGCTGATGGGACTATTACTCCCATCAGCCTACACCTGCTGCCGCTAATAACAGTGGCAGCAGTAGCGGCTGATGGGAGTATTCATCAGCCCACTCTTGCGCTATAAATAAATAAAAAATCCAGCTTGGGTTCCTCTGTATTTTCTATAAGCATCCAGGCAAAACTCACAGCTGGGGGCTGCAACCCTCAGTTGTCAGTTTCATCAAGGCTGGTTATCAAGAGAGATGAGCAAATTTGTTCGGATTTTGGCCCGAATCTGATTTTGACATACTCAGGCCATATTCGAACACTATTCGTGCCGAATTTATGTCTTATGATCGGTTCCGAACAGATTCGGTAATTTCTACTCCCATTGACTCTAATGACATTCGACTGTGTTCGATGAATATTGCAAAAACAATATTCGATTCCGATCATATTCAGAACCGAATCCGAACAAATTCACTCATCTTTAGATATCATGAATAGAGGGGTCCCCACGCTGTTTTTTGAATTATTTAAATAAATAATTTTAAAAATGGCATGAGGTCACCCCCATTTTTGACAACCAGCCTTGCTGAAGCTGACAGCTGGGGGATGGTATTCTTAGACTGGTAAGGGGCCATAGATGTTGACCCCACCAGCCTAAAAATAGCAACCCGCAGCTGCCCAGAAAATGCACCAATTCTGGCACTTTGCCCTGCTCTTCCCACTTGCCCTGTAGCAGTGGCAAGTGGGGTTCATATTTGTGAGGTTGATGTCACCTTTGTATTGTCAGGTGACATCAAGCCCATGACTTAGTAATGGAGAGATGAATTTCTCACTGTGATCTGCGGTGAAGTCACTGAGCTTGAACTGTGGTGACCTCATCACTAACTTTTTCCCACGATGCTGAGGAAATATCAGGACATGTGAAACCGGCCTAAAACAGAACAGGGGGCATGAGTCCAAATTATTTTTTCCCACTGAGAATGTAGAGGTGGAGTCGGATGGTGCCTCAGCACCGACTTTATGTATACCGGGCAGTGAAGGTCAGCTGAAAACCGCGAGGACTGTGTAGCAAACATCATCAGAGTAACGTCTCAGCCTGCATGAGATGCACACATAACATTAGACAGGGGCATAATTTTTTAATTCTAAGCATGCTACTCATTTGCCTATATTGCTGAATGAAATCATAAAGAGAAATGAAAAATATTTTGGACAACCCCTTTAACTGGTTCTAAGAAAATTAAATAAAAAGTTGTTCTAATGCGACAATAGGAAGCATATTAAAAAGTCAATTATTCTCGTTTTATCCAGGAAAGAAGATATTTTAACATGAATCAACATTTAGTGCTACATAAAAAGCCAAAGCATTAAAACCATTCCAAACCGGAAAAGGAGTATTTATAAAGTGGCTTTATTTTCTCTTTCATATGGATACTATTACATTGAGTGAGGAGCCGGTGCAGGAATAAGGTCCCATATTTAGAAGGGATAAGCTGCCAGCTGCGGAGCGCAGAGATTATTCTGGTACAGAGGGCGCATATAAATATAAACTGCTGGTTTATCTGTTGGTAATGATGACATCATTGCGGTAACTTTACCGCTGATAATCATAAGACATCTGCTTACTGAATATTAAATTACAAAATGATCATTTATGTTCCAATTTGCCACCGATCTGCTGCGTACACATCCAACAAACAGTACAAAACAGTGTTGGCGTTTTCTGTGTTACAACCATAAAAACAAAAAACTGCAAGTTCCATTGGAGTCAAAGTTTTTTCTTTTTCATGCACACACTTGTTTTTTTTTTTCAAACTGAATTTGAGCACTGTTGCATTTTTTTTAATATCTGCAGCATGTTTATTCTTTCAGTGTTGTTGCAGCATTTTTTTCCCATATAGAAAGCCATGGAACAGTGCAAAAAACACAGCCAATGAGTTTTACAGCGTTTTTGATTAATAAAGCTAGAATTTTTAAACTTGTACTGGATACAAAACACATGTAATCTGCAAAAAAAGAGGTAAAAAATGCTGCAAAAATGCAACAACAAAAAAGCAACAAAAGACGCTGGAAAACCTGCATTTTGATGACCGCGTTTTTACTGCCAAAAGAGTGAATTGTGGCTGCAGGAAAAAAAGACTGCAAAAACACTAAGTATGATCATAGCCTAGAGGAATGAGCACAAGTTCCACAAAATCTGCTACAAATACTGGAGTGTTGCCAGAAAAAATGCTGCGTAAAATGCACCCTTTTTTGCATTTTTTTCCCCATTTATTTCAATGAGTGAAAAATGCTGCAAAGACAATGAAAGAATTGACCTGCTGCAGAGTCGAAACTGCTTCAAATTTACAACAAAAAATTATGCAGCGTGTGCACGAGATTTCAGATATGCTTTGATTTTTCGCCGAAACGCAATAAAAGCACATCTGCATTTTTCATATGCGGCTGACTTTCTGCATCTCATGCAAGTCTATGGGGAAAATCAGCAAATAGAATGAATATTAACCACAAGTAAAACTGACTTGCTGTGGATATCAAAAACGAAAGGCACCGCAGGTTAATTTCCGCAGATTTTTTTTGCTGAAACTGAAAAATGCTGCGTTTTTTGCACAGAAAAATTTCTCATCTTTGGGAACTTTGCCTTAGGTCTTAAAGAGTTAAGAAATATCACAAGTGGCATCTGCTTTCCAAGCAATGGCCACCTATGTGTGGAATTCATGGTGTAATTTCTGCCATCCCTAATTGATGTATAAATAAACAGCCGCTGTCTCCTTGGTGCTCCCTGGATCGGGCATGCCGGGCCAGGTCAGCTACTGAACTGATTTGGCAAAGAACATTGTAACATGAGATACTGGCATCCATATTTCAGTCTTAGAGACTTCTGCTAAATCCAACAATGTGACACTAGAGTTCACTGAGAGCCCATTAATGCGTCGTCATTATGTGGGGCTATAGCACGCACAAACTGATTTTTAATTGCAAGTCTACTTGCCCAAAATCAAACTGATCCAAGCAGCGACGACAACCGTTATGGATGCTCATTCCCCAGATGCAGGACGGAATGACAGGTTATGGGTCAGCGTGAATTTCCAATTGTTTTGGTCAGACTTTACCCATTTTTAACCGTCATTTACGGCTCTAGGTTAGATTTTTAGCTGCAGCTTATTATAGCGGCACTATATCTCTGGAGGAGAAGTGGGCCAGCCATGGTCACCTTCAATTTCAGCTGGATTTGTAACCTTGGGGCGTTAGTACAGATGAGACCTATGAATGACTTTTCTCAGTCTGAAGCTCTACCCCTGAATCTAGTAGATTCCTTCTGTCCCCGCCAATAGCACTTAAAGGGTTGTCTCGCCATAATTGATTAAAATTGAAGTGCTTGTAAAAGAAGCAACTTTCCAATTTACTTGTTATTAAATATCCTCTCACTTCTCAAGAACGGGGATTTTGAATTCTGCAATTTACTGCTTATTGTGGTGGTGACTGGTCTCTTGGGCAAGGAGCGCAGCGCTTTCAGGCTCTTTGCTTTGCTGTTGGATCTGGCCAACTCCAGTGCTGCTGACCAAACTGCCTCATAATGCAGCATCGGGGGTGTACAGTCTGGGCCAGCAGCGCGATGACTCCACTGGCCCGAACTGTTAATCATGAGCCCGAGTTAATAATGAGAGTGGTGCTTTCCCTAAGATCAACATTGATAATAACCCTTTAAGGAATTTGGTTGTGGTGTTTTATTCCCTTTTATTCTTCTGTTGGTATTCTTTGACTTTCTTTGCACTAAATTCTACAAAACGGCGCATCGGTTCATGTGCTTAGCGCAAAATCAAAATGGTCTTTATTTTTTGCCTTTAAACTTTTTTTGAGACTTTTCAGCCCAAAATGTAGAATTTTCTGCTAAAATATTGCAAAATTTAAGCAAAATTTTCAGATGTGCATAAAATCACTGTAGGTTGCGGGACTGGATTATATTTGCACCCAAATTTTGTGTCTTTTTAAAGATTTTTTTTAAAGAATCGCAGTTGATGAATTGGCTAAAAACATCTAGAAAACCTAAACCCCACCCACAATGGCGAATGTAAATTAAATAGGCAAACAAATAAAATATAAGGTGAATAAGGCGCAAATGAGAAACAAAAAATTAGCACAAAAAATACAATAATGAATAAGGCTTATATGTGTGTAATATATACAACAGAGATGCACACAAGTTGGGGACCCGAGCAAGAATGGTGTGTGGAGGAGTGGGGGAAGTGCGATGTTCAAAATTTACCCTGGGACCTGGGTTGCCATCTTGATTTTTCATTTTTTCTGCGCTCCCTATCAAAAAATCCTAGCTAGCCAACACATTTTACAGACACATTGGATATCCATTAGGAATCTTCATGATTGTCAGTGACATGTCTGCAGTCTGCGTTCTGATGTGAAGACATCAGCTGCATTCACTGTGAACTGTAAAATGATGATAATTACAGTCAATTTCTCCAACTTAAAAAAAAATTAAAAATCACAGACGCAGCAAATATTTTTTAAGGATGGGGAAGTGCAGTATTTTTTCGGACTGTCCTGCTGTAAGGAGAGGTTCATACTTTCCACGTGTATTGTTATAATGCATAATGTGCATTGTGACATAGGTTATTGGTGATAGTATTGTATTCTGCCCAACAGTAGGGAGAGTAAGGGTTAATGTTTGGTACTAGCCCAGAGTGGGAAGGGATGCGGTGAAGGGACAGAGATAATTTGCTTGCAGGATGATAGATAGGGCCAAGCATGCCATAGAAACAGACCTAAGGTCTGACTAGTCTGCAGAGCTGCATGATGTGGGTGTCCCTCACGTGAGTAGAGACTGAGGCAATGGATAGCGCGATACTGGGGAGAGAGAAAGAAAAAAGCGACCGAAGGATAGGGTAATCAACGGGAGACTGGTCCTGAGACAGGACGCCTAACCATGCGGCTCTGTATACGAAGACAGTGCCCTCGGTAGTAGCTCCAAGGCGCCAGATACTGAGAAGCTAAGTATCGGTCAAACTGGAAAACAGTTCTTTGAAGAGGATGAAAGGACATGGAACCGCAGGTTGAGAATATTACTCTGACTTACTGTGCTGGGCAGTGGTGGAGATATAGGACAGAGTGAGATAGAACCAAGTTATTCCAAGGAGAACAGGGAGAACGTACATGAAGATGATGAAGATGCCCCATGTGTTAACGTTTGTGAAGTTTTGCACCCGCTATCTACTGTACACAGTTCCTACTAAGTTGCTGTTTAGAAAAGGACTGTTTATTTTTGAGTGGCTGTCTCCTTCATTGAACTGTTCAACATCCGGTCATGGCCAGCTGAATTAACTGGCATGATGTGGCCTGCAAGAGCATTGCACCCCCATAGCACAAGTCCACCCACCCAGCCAGGATCCCCACCTTCATGTACCATACCGGGGCGTAAGAGATGTGTACCTTGCCTACAATTACCGCACCGCGCCACGTTACACTGCAATTTCTGTATGTTTCGCACAGAATTTAAGACTTTTCTTTGGTGGAGTCAGGGCTGGCGTTAGGGACAGGCAGACTTGGCAGCTGCCTAGGGCCCCTGATCCTCCATGGGCCCAAAGTCAGTGGCGTGCCACTAATTGCAGCCGCTATGGGGCCCGTGAGTAAGAGGAGCCTGGCACCGACCTCTTTCCCCCATATCGCACATGCACATCTCACATTCATAGATGCCGATACAGTTGAAAGCAGCGATAGAGGAGAGAGTGTCACTTGATTCTCCCTCTCCATCATCACTCCCCCTCTGGCTCTGACTCAGCAACCTGTACCAGCAGTGGAGCTGATCAGACGCTGCAGATGCAAGAGCAGCGGGGAACGAGGAGGAGAGGTAAGTATGGTGCGTGTATGCATTATAGTGTGTGAGTCTGTACTATACTGTCTTTTTTGTGTGTATGTGTGTGGCTGCACTGTTCTGTGTGTGGAAGTGTGTATTTGTGTATGGCTGCACTATACTGTGTTGTGGGGGGGCTGCACTATACTGTGTTTATGGGGTTGCATTATACTGTGAGTGGGGGATGCACTATTCTGTGTGTGGGGGCTGCACTATACTGTGAGTGTGTGTGTGGGGGGCTGCATTACACTGTGTGTATGCATTATAGTGTGTGTAGGGTCTGCATTATACTGTGTGTGGGGTGGCTGCATACACTGTGTGGGGGCTGCATTATACTGTGAGTGGGGGGCTGCATTAGACTGTGTGTGGAGGGGCTACATTATACTGTATATGTGGGGGGCTGCACTATTCTGTGTGTGTTTGTGGGGGACTGTATTATAATGTGTGTGGGGCTGCATTATACTCTATGAGGGACTACATTATACTCTGTGAGGGGGCTACATTATACTCTATGGGGGCTGCATTATACTCTGAGGAGGCTGCATTATAGTGTGAGGGGGGCTGCATTATAATCTGAGGGGGTTGCATTATACTCTATGAGGGGGCCGCATTATATTCTATGAGAGGTGCTGCAGTATACTCTGAGGGGGGCTGCATTATACTCCCAGAGGGGCTGCAGTACACTCTGAGGGGGTTTTAAACTTTTGCCCAGGGCCCCACTTTATCTAAAACCAGTCCTAGGTGCAGTTTGATGTTTCCAGAAGGAAAGTGAGATTCTTTCAATGTTACAGCCGCAATGGCTTTATCCCAATAATGAGGCTCATCCCGCTACTTCCCAAAGGCTCATAGCATTCTAGTGACGGCTTTATGTCCCTGTATATCCTCAGGGCTCTCATACTCATATACACGGTTATTTATAGGAGCAGTATGTCCCTGTATATCACTATGGCTCTCACAGTATGTCAGTACATTCTTGCAGGCGTGCTTCATTTACAAGAATTATTGCCGGGCTTTATAATGTGACACCAAACCACTTCTTGTATTTCATAGCACAAAATAGTCATCTATACATTTCTTAAGTGTCATACAAATCTTTTTTTTATGAACGCTCCATTTTCTGAAAGTCCTCCTTAGCATCGGTAACTTGTCATCATTTTCCGGTCAGTGATTTCCATGTGTATTGGGAAAATCTCTTACAAACAGAAAGCAATTGTATTTTTCACACTTCTTTGGTAATGGAGTAATGTGTTAAGCGTTATGTTTCAGGAGCAATAAATGATAGATTTCTATTAGTTCTATATGAAGAGCCAGTGTCTGTGCACACGTTAAATATTTGCTGGGTTTTGTTGTGTTTTTTCTGTGCAAATTTATTACAAAAACTGAAGTTTTTCTTATCTCATGAAAGTGGAATCTCCCGCACACGTTGCTTGTTTTCTTCTTGCAGATTTCAAATCTGCCGCATGGCAATTCATTCAGCAATTTCACAGCGTTTTTCACCTATTCTAATGAATGGGAAAGACATATAAAAAACGCATGCAAAAATGAGTCAAAACTCATAAAAAAGTATCAAGAATGCATAAAAATGAGCATATTTTATGTTTTTTTTACCTGCCAACATATGTGTTTGCGTCAGATTTTTCTGCTACAAATCCCGAACGTGTGCACATACCCTTTACATCAGATGAGAAGTCATTTTTATAAATATGTAATAATATGTGTATTAAAGGGATATTCTGGGATCAACTGGACAGCCAACATATGTTAAGTTGGTTGGAATCTGACCGCTGTGCCCCGCAGCAATCCCCAGAAAGAAGGCCGCATGTTCCCGAGTTGAGTGGAGCTCAGATTGAGAACGCGCCTCGCCGCCCAATTCAATGTCTATGGTGCTGAAGTCATGTTTCAAGACTTTTTAAAAGGGTCGTACATTTACTTATAGGGTTTCTACACCCAATAGGAGGCACTAGACACTTTTTTTTCCTTCTAAATGAAAGCTAATTTGCATACTTGTTCACCAGGAGCACTTCCTACCATCCAGACAGCAGGAAGCTTCTGAAGAACTCGGCGGACAAGACTCCTGACTCCTCAAGACACTCTGATGTGTACAATGTTTCTTCCTCAAATCTGTAAAGTACTTTTCCGTATATCATTAGTAAATGAAGATCAACAAATGTGTAATAAAACTGAGCTTGAGTTTAAGGGGGAACAAGATTGGCTTTTCAGATTGCTACAATCAGTAGGTGGCGCTAGAGTTCAAGCCCTCTTTCTTTGAAGAGGCTATTTGCCGAAATTATTTTGTATGGACCGGCAGCCCCTTTCTGGGTGCTAGTGTACCAGCCTCATTGAGAAATCAGAGGATCAGAGCGCCCCTGGAACAGAAGACAGAGGCAATCAATATTATTGCTATTTATTACATGTGATTTGCGCATAATATCTATGGCTAAGGGAGTAAATAGTAAAATAAAAACTAAAGAGCTACTTTAAAACATGTAAAAAAAAAGGGAAAAGGAGAATAGTCCTCATTTTTTAAAACTGTACAAAAGGAAAAACGTGTCTTTGTTTTCCATAGGAAGAAATCACAGCACCATCTGCGTCACATGAAGCTCGCAGGCCCAAATGCACAGTCTCCAAAAAGTCCCCCATCTAACACTGGTCTCTATTAGCACTGGTCTTCTCATACGTGACAGAAGGATTTTTTTGGTCCTCTCTAGGCTTTGGGGCCAAGATGCAACTGTAACCCCTGCACCCACTATAGTAAAACACCTGCACATTGCAAAGTTTCTTCTTACCAGAGCAATTCAAAACTTAGAGGGTTATTCCCAAAAACACGTTATAGGGGATAAGTTACTAATCACGGTGTGTCCGACCGATGGGGCCCCAGCTATCCTCAGATCGGGCGTTTAGAAACACCCTGAGAACCATGCTCTCCAGCTCTTTGCTGAATGCAGAGAAGACCCGCCTGGGCGGCCTTTGCTCCTTGGGTCCATGGTCGTCCCATAGACAATGCTTGGAGCAGAGGCCACACATGTGAGTCGCACGTAGCAAGGCTTTGGGGTACTCGGCACCGAGCCCGTTCACTTCACTGGGGGATGTCACGGGTAGCGTAGCTCGGTCCGTTGCCCTGGGCGCTCACTATAAAGGGGGATATTTACAGGGGATGATAGAAATGTTTGTGACGCCACCTGTGGTTCCTGGTCAGGGTGACCAGCGCTGCAGGGTGAATCCTCTGAGGGGTTGTTACTGGGCAGCAAGGTGTTAAGTCTCCCACAGGCGAGACTGATCCCTCGAGGTATATAGCGGTGTAGGGGTGCAGGAGCAATAATGCAGACACACACAAGACAGTCTCTTTCTGTACCTTTACTGGTGATGAAGTTGCAGGCACGTCCCGGGAGGCCGTCAGGGTGGAGGATGCACGTCCAGTAATCCACTGAGTAGGTGTAAGGCCTCCTTACGTCTTTATGAGTGTGAGTTTCTAACTTGCATAAAACAAAGTTTAACTCCGTTCTCTTTGCTACGCCCGGCTGATCTTGTGGTGGAGCCTTCTTTTGGACAGAACTAGTCTCTATATGCAGGGCCCTGCTAGACTCTTGTTCTTCCTGACCCCGGTTACGTATCAGCACTGAAGGGCCCCTCTGTGACTTGTAGTCCAGCAGGGTCTCCGGTGTCTCCTACCAGTCGTGCAGATGCTGGTAAGCGCGGACCCGGTGTCCGGTGGTGCAGAGTCGAGGTAAGCTATTAATGCTGGTTGACCTCGGTCACTCTCTTTCCCTTTTCCACTTGCCTGTCGTCCTACTCTCACCACTATCATAAGCAAAAACAGCAGTAGATGTCAGCTTCCTTCTCTTCACCTCTCTCCAAGCGTCGGCACGCTTACTTTCTGAAACAGCTCACTGTTGGAATCTCAGTGGACTCAACCTTGACCAGACCAAGTGGCAATCCTTTCCACTACACTGGACTCCACTATATAAGTTGAGTGTTTGCTGAAGTCCTCAGGCTTTCAGATAAGTCTTTCTTTCTGGCTAGAGTTCCCTCTCAGCATGTCTGAGGTAACTAGCTCGTTTTCTTCCGTCTCGTCTGACAGGAATGTCTTTCTCCTCTCACTCTCTGAGGTGTTCTCCTGTTCTGAGGTAAAACCAACGACTAGCTAACTCGCAGCTAGACTGCCTTATCTCACTGCTGTCATTTCAAGGGCTCCCTCTGGTGGTACCAGGGAAAAATGTGAAATGTTGTGTGCAATGGGTTATCGTGGATTTACCTTTCCGTGCATTCTCCAGGGTAACATGTGGCTCCAGTCACAGCTGGGCTACACATCCCCCCCTAGTTAATATCAGCACTCCCGGGCTGAAAAAGAAAACAATTTTTATATATAACATCAACAAAACATAATTATAACTCTTCCCTTGCGGGAGGTAAGAACACTTCAAACGTTTCATAATACAAGTAACATATATACAAATATTTACACAATCTTATTTACATTTTTACACTTGAATATTGGTTTACTGAATTACTTTGCTAGGCCTACTCTTGGTACCTAACAGGTAACCTTCCCTTCGTTGTGTGTACTGACCTACGTGGTGTGGTGTCAGGTATAGTAGCATCTGGCCTATCTGTCCTGCATGCTGGCAAACTGTAATACTGCCTTAACCTCTCTAGGGATCTGGCAAGCATACTTGTGGCTGGGCGATGCGGTTCTGTTTCGCCAGGGGATTCTTCTGGTAGTTCCACGTCTTGAGATTCCATTTCTTGAGACTCTACTTCTGGAGGTGCTACAGGAGCAGGTTCCTCTTGAACTATTTCTTCTGCTGCGGCAACTGGCTCAACTGGACGTTGAAGCGCTTCTTGTGGTTGGTAAAATTGAAGTACTGGAATAATCACAGCATCCCCGATACAAGGCCAATCTGCAGGAAAATCTCCTAAGTCCGTGTGTATGACTTCACCTGGTTTCTCTTTTCCCACTGATCATCCAATTTGTGCATTCTTCTTTTTCTTTTTAGCACAATTTCTCCAGGCATAAAAGGCTTAGCTGGCGCACTTTTGTTGTAGTTCTCCTCTTGCTTTTCCCTTACTTTATTGAGACTATCTTCCACGCAGGCTTGTACCCTCCTGTACTGTTCCTGTCGGTTCGTGTCCCAATCTTCAGTAGTAACATCAGCTTCTGGTTCTACAACACCAAGTTCCAAATCCATGGGCAGCTTTCCTGGTCTTGCTCGCATAAGGTAGGCTGGAGTGCAATTGGTGGAACTGACAGGTATGTGATTGTACATATCTACCAGGTCAGGTAGTAGGTCTGGCCACCGATTCCTCTCCTCCAGTGGTACCGTCTTCAGCAGATCAATGACTATGTGATTCATCTTCTCACAGAGACCATTTGTTTGGGGTTGGTACGGTGTGGTTCTTATCTTCTTGCATCCGTACAAATGACAGAACTCTTTAAACAATTCGACTTCAAAGACAGGACCCTAGTCGGTTAACACTTGCTCTGGATATCCATGGGGTCTGCAGAAATACGCTTGAAACGTCTTTGCTGCTGTTTCAGCTGTCAGATCTTTGACAGGGGCAACCACCAGGAACCTGGAGTAGTGATCCACCATCGTCAGGGCATACGAGTATCCTGACCTGCTGGGTGACAACTTGACATGGTCCAAGGCCACGATCTCCAAGGGATGAGTCGTCTTGATGGGTTGCAGGGGTGCTTTCTGGCTGCTGTAGTCTTTTCTTCGGAGGCTACAGGACGCACAGTTTTTACACCATTTTTCGATGGAACTGCGCATTCCCACCCAGTAGAAACGACACTTTAACAGGGTTTCCAGCTTCTTCCAGCCAAAGTGCCCCGCTCGATCGTGGTAAGCTTCCAACACCATCTGGATGTCTGTTCTTGGGACCACTATCTGCCATACCATCTCATGGGTTCTGGGGTTGACGTACCTTCGGCACAGCTTCTCTCGGTAGATGAACAGCCGGCTTCTCTCATTCCACAGCTGCTTTGCTTGTTGAGACGCATCCTTCTCCAAGGAGGAACCTTCCTGAGTTATCAGTTCCTTGATGTGGCTGACAACCGGGTCACTGTTCTGGGTCTCCTTCCAGCTGTGGTGAGGTAAAGGGTTTAACGTCTTACCACGCTGCCTCCTGTAGGCTCGTTGCTCGTGGATCATCCCATTTCTGTGGAATGCAGGTATCTCAATCTCTTCTAGGTCATCCGATTCCTCTTCCATGTCGGACTCATGCGGCATTCTGGACAAGGCATCAGCGTTGGCATTCTTACGGCCCGCCCTGTACTTGATTGTGAACTGATAGTTCGATAGCCGAGCCATCCAACGTTGCTCCATGGCTCCCAGCTTGGCTGTTTCAAGATGTGTCAAGGGGTTATTGTCTGTGTAAGCAGTGAACTTGCTGGAGGCTAGGTAATGCTTGAATCTTTCTGTAATGGCCCAGACCAGCGCCAGGAACTCCAACTTGAAGCTGCTATAGTTCTCTGGGTTTCTCTCGGTCGGCCGGAGCTTCCTGCTTGCATATGCGATGACTTTCTCCAGGCCATTTTGCTTCTGACTGAGGACAGCTCCCAATCCTTCGTTGCTGGCATCAGTGTACAGCAGGAACGGCTGGCTGTAGTCAGGGTGGGCTAAGATTTCATCGCCTGTCAGGATCTCCTTCATCTCCTTGAATGCCTCAGCTTGTTCTTTACCCCAGTGGAATGGAGGATTTCTGCTCTTGAGGGGATGTCCTACCAGAAGGTCCTGCAGAGGCGCTGCTTTCTTGGTGTAGTCCTTTACAAACCTCCGTTAGTAACCTGTCAGTCCCAGGAACTGGCGCACCTCCTTGAGATTCTTCGGCTCCGGCCATTTCTGGATGGCAGTGACCTTCTCGGGGTCTGGCGCTACTCCTTCTGAGCTGACAATATGTCCCAAGTACTGTACCTTTTGTTTGAGCAGATGGCACTTTGAAGGCTTCAGTTTCATCCCATACTTGGACAGTGACTCGAATACCTCTGCCAGGTGCTTCAGATGATCCTCATACGTCTTGGAGTACACAATTACGTCGTCCAGGTACAGCAACACGGTTTCAAAGTTGAGATGTTCCAGGCAACTCTCCATCACTCTCTGGAACGTTCCCGGGGCACTGCTGAGTCCAAACGGCATCCTGTCAAACTCACAGAGTCCCATTGGGGTGGTGAAAGCCGTCTTCTCCCGATCCTCCTCAGCCACAGCTACTTGCCAGTACCCACTAGTGAGGTCGAGGGTGGAAAAGTAGTTAGCAGTTTTTAAGGCAGCTAAGGATTCCTCAATGCGTGGTAAAGGGTTTGCATCTTTATGTGTTATGCAATTTACTTGTCTGTAATCTACACACATTCTCATGCTTCCATCCTTTTTCTTAACTAGGACTAGAGGTGCTGCCCAGGGACTACAACTATCCCTTATCACCCCTGCTTCCTTCATGTCACGCAACATCTCCTTAGCTTTCTGGTAGTGTGCTGGAGGTATAGGCCTGTACCGCTCTTTTATGGGAGGATGGCTGCCTGTAGGGATATGATGTTGTACTCCCTTAATTGTCCCAAAGTCAAGTGGATGTTTGCTAAATACCTGTGTGTACTCCTGTACCACCCGTAGTACTCCCTGTTTCTGGTGGGCGGGAGTGGTGTCTGTCCCGACATGGAGCTGCTGACACCAATCCTCCACCTGGGTTGCTGGGTCATTATCCTCCGCTGGTTGGCGGGAGGCTAAGGACTCTGTCTGAGAATAGAGTTGTTATCTACGGTATGTAATTTAGCAACTGTGGCATAACGTGGTAAATTCACTTCATCTCCCCAGTTGAGAAGACGTACTGGTACTCTCCCATTTCGTACTTCTACTACCCCTCTAGCAGTCAAGAGTGTAGGTCTGTGCTCTGAACAATGGGGCTCTACTACTGCTTGGTAGTTCTGTCCTCTCAGACCTATTGCTGCTCTACACCATATAAGCATTTCACTCATTGGGGGTATCACAATGGGGTTTGGGTCTGTCACCCGTACATTACCAATTTCACCATCTGTCAGCTTCGCTTGCTGCTGGCACATCAGGGCCCGGATCTCCCTCTGGATCACTCCCTTTTGCTTTGGCCTGGCAACTTCGGCAGCTGTTTGAGCAAAAACACAACTTCTCCCAGACAGTTACTAATAATGTTTGTACCTAAAACCACATTTAAGCCATTTTCCCCATTTACAGTCTTTACTACTAAGAGTCCCTGGTCCTTCAGCTCCACTCTGCCCACCTTTACGTCCACGTTTTTGGCTCCGAGTATATCAACAGGGAGACCATTAGAGGCATACACAGCAAAGTCAGGGCTCGGGGGCTGGAGACTGTCCATGGACCAAAACTTATTATACAGGACATATGACATCAGGTATGATGGTCACCTGAGATCCAGTGTCCAGCAGGGCAGGGATTGCGATCCCGTCCAGGATGATGGACAGGTAGGGTCTTCCTCCCACAAACCTGCGGATCCAGTCTGAGGGGCCTGATGAGTCTATTCCTGGGTGTTGGCCCTCGGACCCAGGATCTGCTCGTTTAAAGGACACTGTCGGGCTAGATGACCTTCTCTGTTGCAACGGTAGCAGATGATCTCTCGGCGAGGATGGTGCTGATCAGGGGTCGCTCCTGGGGGTGGCGTTGTCCTCCTCCGGTGGGGCGACGTCCTCCTTTTCCTCCGGTTCATCCAAGGGACATCCTCTGGGCAGTCAGCTAGCAGGATCTTTCCTCCTTCTTCCTTCCGCAGATGCAGGGCACTCATTACAGCGGCCAGGTTTTTAGTCAGCTGGCGCACTTCTGAGTGCAGACAGTCCAACTCAGTAGGGGGCGCCACCTGCGTTTTGGCTTCCACCACCAGCGGGGAAAAGGTGGATGCTGCTGGCTTTAGAGTGGTTTCACCCGGGTGATACTGGGTTGCCACCTCAGGCTTCTCCAGGGGTCGCAGTCCTTTTATAGCCATATCTTTTAGGGCATCAAAGGTAGCGTCAGGATGATCCAAGGACCACCAGTGCACAGTTCTGCTTTCAGCTTGGGACCTCAGTCCCCGTACAAATTGTTCCTTCAACATTTTGCTTTCATTAATAGCACTTATAGGGTTGACCTGTTTGAGAGCTCGCAGGGCCCCCTGTAGTCGGCAGGCGTAGTCCCTAATACTGTCATCTGGTCTCTGGGAGCATTGGTAAAACCTCATCCGGAGATCTGTTTCAGTGCGGTCTTCAAAAATAGTCTGTAGCTTTAAGAAAATTGAAAGCACTGATTCCTGGTCTGCATCTGTCCAAGTCTCTACTTCCCTTTCTGCAGCACCAGTCAATTGTCCCAATACCACTGCAGCTCTTTGTTTCTCTGTCATAGGGTACATGTCCATTACGCTGCATATTTTGCGCTTGAACCCTGACAGGGTATCCGGCTTACCGCTATACTGAGGGAGCCACTTTGCTCCAGGCAGGTATGGGAGCGTCAGCGGTACTATCGGGGCCACCGGACCTGGTGAGGGGTCAGCGTTTCCATCCTGCGCGGCAGCGCGGCGGGTAAGTCACCGAAGCGGTCGCCCTGGGCCCGCTGTCAGCTTGTGGCTGCGACATGTCTGTTCCCCCCTAGTTAAGTGTGGCCTACCTTCTCCTGAAGGCTGCAGCTCTGCCAGGCACAGCGATGTGGAAGGACCTGCGTCGCCGGCGCTCTGATGTCAGAGCGATCAGTGAAGCTCTCCACAGGACCTGTCGCCCGTCAGCGTTGGGGGCGTGTCCGGGACTCCGCGCGCTTTCTGCGGTACGCCCCTTCTCTTTGCGCTGTAGCGCTGTTGTGTAGCCCAGCTGCGCTTGGTGCCACATGTACCCAGGAGGATGCACAGAAAGGTAATTCACAATCACCCAATATTCATTCACACTTCACATTTCCCTATAGTGCCACCAGAGGGAGCCCTTTAGAGTATATAAGGGTGTGGAGAGACGCAGCAGTAGCCAGTCTTAGCCAGTCTGAGCCAGTGTTGATTTCCTGTCAGAGCAGAGCTCAGAGCGGAGTTCAGGCAGACGGAGATTCCTGTCAGATGAGACAGAAGCAGAGAGACAAACTGTTACCTCAGAACGTGCTGACTGTTAGTTCCCTAGGGAAGTGGAAAGTGACTCTCGGAGTGTGCACAGATCAGTCTGACGGAATGTCCTGATAGCTACTTCGGACAGAGCCTAAGAAGGAAGTGAAGGAAAGGGAACTGCAGTATTTGTAACACCGAGTCAACTGAGGTACTGTTAGAGAGCGAGCGTGCCGACGCTTGGAGAGCGGTGAAGAGAAGAAAGCTGACATCTGCTCTGCCTGTGCTTATGTTAAATGTTATGTTTCGGTAGCTGAGGAGTGCAGGTAAAAAAGGCAATACACCAGAGCAGTTGGAATCTATGAGATTGCAGTACCCTGACTAACCACCACAACTAGAGGCAGCCGTGGAGCGTTCCTACGTTGGTCCTAGACGCCTCGTCACAGCCTGAGAAACTAACTACACCTAAAGATAGAAATAGGAAAGCTATCTGCCCCGGAGCAGAACCCCAAAGATAACAGAAAGCCCCCAAACATGTAATGGCGGTTAGACAAGAGGAAATACTGACACAGAAAGAAAATAGTATGAGCAAACGCTGGGGCCCAAACTATCTAAATAGAAAAGGATAGGAAGGGTACTTACTGCAATCCCAGAAAACCCTGAAAAGCACCAACTCTACTAATTTCAAAATCACCTGAGATCACACGACCTCTACCACCTAAATTAGTTCTCTGGTGTAACAAAATCAAAACAGCAGCCACTGAAAAAACTGGAAAAAGCAAAAAACAAAACTCAGTGGCTGAACTAAACTGAGAGGGCAGAAGCCCCCGGAGGGGACCCTGAAGGCCCCCAAAGAAGTGCAGGACAAAATGCAAAAACACAGCAAAAACACAAAAGAAGCAAAAGTCTTATCTGTAAGCAGGAAATGCAGACACGACACAGCAGGCTACAAGGGAAACTGGAATGAAGGATTCAGACCAGAACAATTGATCACCGGCAACCCTGATGGGAAAATGACTCCCTTATATAAGACCAGTCAGTAACACCTGATTCCCAGTCCTCACAATCCTCACTAGCACCGCTTGTAACCACCAGAGGGAGCCTCTGCTCAGAACTCATCTCAAACCCATTCACAACAGTACCCCCCCCTTGAGGAGGGGTCACCGAACCCTCATTTGAGCAACCAGGTCGGTCAGGATGAGTTCTATGATACGACACGGATAAGTCTCCTAGCATGGATGTCCGAAGCAAACACCCAAGAATTGTCTTCCTGACCATAACCTCTCCATTTAACCAAATACTGGAGTTTCCGTCTAGAAAAACGAGAATCCAATATTTTCTCAACCACATACTCCAGATTGCCCTCAACAAAAACAGGGTCAGGAGGCACAGCAGCAGGAACCACTGGCTCAACAAACCTCTTCAACAAGGACTTGTGGAACACGTTATGGATCTTAAATGTCCCTGGAAGAAGCAAACGAAAAGAAACAGGATTAATAATCTCCATGATCTTATAAGGTCCAATGAACCTAGGCTTAAATTTAGGAGATGCTACTCTCATAGGAATATTCTTTGAGGACAACCAGACCAAGTCCCCCACTTTAAACGAGGACCATCAGTCCTATGCCGGTTAGCAAACCGCTGGGCCTTCTCCTGAGAGGGGACAACCTCTCCACTACCTGGTCCCAAATCTGTTGCATACGCTCCACAACAGAGTCAACACCTGGACAGACAGAAGCCTCCGTCTGTCCTGAAGAAAATCGAGGGTGAAACCCAGAATTACAAAAAAACGGAGACATCAAAGTGGCAGAGCTAGCCCTATTATTAAGAGCAAACTCAGCCAAAGGCAAAAAAGAGACCCAGTCATCCTGATCAGCAGACACAAAGCATCTTAGATAAGTCTCCAATGTCTGGTTTGTTCTCTCAGTTTGACCATTGGTCTGAGGATGAAATGCCGAGGAGAAAGACAATTGAACACCCAGTTTAGAACAAAAAGTCCTCCAAAATCTGGAAACAAACTGGACTCCTCTGTCAGACACAATGTTCTCAGGAATGCCGTGTAAACGAACCACGTGCTGAAGGAACAACGGCACCAATTCAGAGGAGGAAGGCAACTTAGGTAATGGCACAAGATGTATCATTTTGGAAAACCTATCACAAATTACCCAGATGGTGGTCATTCTCTGAGAAACAGGAAGATCGGAAATGAAATCCATAGAGATATGGGTCCATGGTCTCTTGGGCACAGGCAATGGCATCAACAAACCACTAGAGCGAGAGCAAGGCTTGGAGCGAGAGCAAGTCCCGCAGGACTGCACAAATTCCCTGACATCACGAGACAAGGTAGGCCACCAAAAGGACCGGCTAACCAAGTCTCTGGTACCAAAAATTCCGGGATGCCCAGCCAATGCGGAACAATGAATCTCAGACATCACACTCTTTTTCCATTGGTCCGGGACAAACAATTTTCCAACAGGGCAGCGCTCGGGCCTATCCTCCTGACACCCCTCCAGAGCAAGTCTCAAATTGGGCGAGATGGCGGAAAGAACTACACCCTCTTTCAAAATAACAGAAGGATCAGATAACTCAGGAGAGTCCGCAAGGAAACTCCTCGAGAGGGCATCCGCCTTAACATTCTTAGTGCCAGGAAGAAAGGAAACCACAAAATTAAAAGTGTGAAAAACAAGGCCCACCTGGCCTGTCTAGGATTGAGTCGCTTGGCAGATTCCAGATAGACCAGATTCTCATGGTCCGTAAGGACCACCACCTGATGTTTGGCTCCCTCCAGCCAATGTCTCCACTCTTCAAAAGCCCACTTCATGGCCAATAACTCCCGATTACCTACGTCATAATTACGTTCAGTAGGAGAAAATTTTCGAGAGAAAAAGCACAAGGGTTACTTTTAGAGGTCTCTGGATCTTTTTGGGACAAAACGGCACCTGCCCCAATTTCAGAGGCATCAACCTCCACCTGAAATGGCAGAGAAACATCAGGCTGCCGTAGAACAGGAGCAGAAGTGAATCTCTGCTTAAGTTCCTGAAATGCAGAGACTGCCTCAGGAGGCCAATTCACCACATCAGAACCCTTTCTGGTCAAATCAGTTAATGGTTTAACAATAACCGAGAAATTACCAATAAATTTACGATAAAAATTGGCAAAACCCAAAAATCTCTGAAGAGCCTTTAATGAAGTAGGTTGGACCCAATCACAGATGGCCTGAACCTTGACCGGGTCCATTTCAATAACAGATGGGGACAAAATGAATCCCAGAAATGAGATCCTCTGTACGCCAAAAAGACACTTTGATCCCTTCACATACAGAGCATTCTCTCTCAAAATCTGGAATACAGTTCGAACATGTTTCACATGAGAGTCCCAGTCATTAGAAAAAATCAAGATATCATCCAAATAAACAATCAGAAATTTGTCCACAAAATCCCTGAAAATGTCATTCATGAAGGACTGGAAGACGGAAGGAGCATTAGTGAGCCAAAGGGCATCACTAGGTACTCAAAATGCCCTTCAGGGGTATTGAATGCCGTCTTCCATTCATCCCCGTGCTTAATGCGAATAAGGTTATACGCCCCCCTGAGGTCAAGCTTGGTAAACCAAGTAGCGTTTTTCACCCTGGAAAACAGGTCAGAAATCAAGGGTAACGGGTATTGATATTTCACAGTAATATTGTTCAAGAGACGATAATCAATACACGGCCTTAATGAACCATCTTTTTTGGCCACAAAGAAAAAACCGGCACCTAAGGGTGAAGAGGATGGTCTGATATGACCCTTCTCCAATGATTCCTTGATATAAGACCGCATAGCGTCATGTTCAGGTACAGACAAGTTAAAAAGGCGACCTTTAGGGAATTTACTACCCGGCACTAATTCAATAGCGCAGTCATAGCTCCTATGGGGAGGCAAGGATGCAGATTTACTTTCGCTAAACACATCAGAAAAATCAAACAAAAAGTCAGGAACATCCTGAGCCTGGGGGAGGCAGAAAAAACAGGAGTGTTGGTATTAACACATTGGCAGCCCCAACTGGTTACAGACACAGATTTCCAATCCAAAACAGGATTATGAGACTGTAACCAAGGGAAACCCAGCACGATAATGTCATGCAGATTATACAGAACCAAAAATTTGCAGCACTCCTGGTGATCAGGTTCAACCCTCATTATCACCTGAGTAGAAAACTGGGGTTTATTCTCAGCCAAAGGGGTAGAATCGATCCCCAGTAGGGAATAGACTTCTGTAGGGGTATCAAGGGAAACCCACAACGTTTAGCAAAATCATAATCCATCAGGTTAATAGCTGCTCCAGAATCAACGAAAGCCTGAGCAGAAAATGAGGACAGAGAGCATATCAGAGTGACAGTTAATAAAAACTTAGTCTGAACACTACCCAAGACAACCGAGCGTGCAAAACGTCCTCCCCGCTTAGGGCAGACCGAAACAGCATGAGAGGCATCACCACAGTAGAAACATAACCCATTGCGCTTTCGAAACTCATGACGCTGTGCCCCAGACACCACTCTATCACACTGCATGGGTTCAGAAGCTGGTTCACAAGGCAACACCATTCCACGCATACTTCTCCGCTCACGCAAACGTCTGTCAATTTGAATCGCTAATGACATAGAATCATTGAGACCAGAGGGGACAGGGAATCCCACCATAACATCCTTTACATTATCTGACAGACCCTTCCGGAAAAGGGCCGCCAAAGCGTCGTCATTCCATTTGGTCAGGACTGCCCACCTACGGAATCTCTGACAGTATAACTCAGCGTCATCAAGCCCCTGATTTAATGCCAACAAGGTTTTTTCAGCTTGATCAGTGACATTAGGCTCATCGTACAATAACCCCAAAGCCTGAAAAAACGCATCAACATCACTCAAAACAGGATCCCCAGGTATCAGGGAAAAAGCCCAATCCTGAGGATTGCCGCGCAGGAGAGAGATGATAATTTGAACCTGCTGCGCTGCGTTTCCTGAGGACTTAGATTTTAAGGCAAAAAACAATTTACAATTATTTTTGAAATTCTGAAACTTAGCTCGATCCCCTAAAAACAAATCTGGCATGGGGATCCTAGGTTCCACAACAGGCAACCTAGCAAGATATGCAGCAATACTCTGAACCTCAGTGGCAAGCTGATCCACACGGCCAGACAACTGTGCAAACTCCATTGGGAGAAAAGATCCTCCCCAGCACCCAGAGATACAGAGGAAAAAAAAAAAAAAATGCAACAAACAGAAAAATATCTCTGACAACTCTGACAACCTTTTTTCTTTCACAATATTTTTTTCCCTTCTGTGAGTACCATACAATTTTCAATTTTTTGGCCGGTGATAATGTTATGTTTCGGTAGCTGAGGAGTGCAGGTAAAAAAGGCAATACACCAGAGCAGTTGGAATCTATGAGATTGCAGTACCCTGACTAACCACCACAACTAGAGGCAGCCGTGGAGCGTTCCTACGTTGGTCCTAGACGCCTCGTCACAGCCTGAGAAACTAACTACACCTAAAGATAGAAATAGGAAAGCTATCTGCCCCGGAGCAGAACCCCAAAGATAACAGAAAGCCCCCAAACATGTAATGGCGGTTAGACAAGAGGAAATACTGACACAGAAAGAAAATAGTATGAGCAAACGCTGGGGCCCAAACTATCTAAATAGAAAAGGATAGGAAGGGTACTTACTGCAATCCCAGAAAACCCTGAAAAGCACCAACTCTACTAATTTCAAAATCACCTGAGATCACACGACCTCTACCACCTAAATTAGTTCTCTGGTGTAACAAAATCAAAACAGCAGCCACTGAAAAAACTGGAAAAAGCAAAAAAACAAAACTCAGTGGCTGAACTAAACTGAGAGGGCAGAAGCCCCCGGAGGGGACCCTGAAGGCCCCCAAAGAAGTGCAGGACAAAATGCAAAAACACAGCAAAAACACAAAAGAAGCAAAAGTCTTATCTGTAAGCAGGAAATGCAGACACGACACAGCAGGCTACAAGGGAAACTGGAATGAAGGATTCAGACCAGAACAATTGATCACCGGCAACCCTGATGGGAAAATGACTCCCTTATATAAGACCAGTCAGTAACACCTGATTCCCAGTCCTCACAATCCTCACTAGCACCGCTTGTAACCACCAGAGGGAGCCTCTGCTCAGAACTCATCTCAAACCCATTCACAACAGTTAAAGGTGTGAGTAGGACGACAGGCAAGTGGAAAAAGGGAAAGAGAGAGTGACTGAGGAGAAATAGCAACGATAGCTTACCTCCACTCTGCACCACCGGACACCGGGTCCGAGCTTGCTAGTACCTTCACGGCTAGTGGGAAAAACCGGAGACCCTGCTGGACTTCAGGTCACAGAGGGGCCCAACAGTGCTGATACGTAACCGGGGTCAGGAAGAACAGGAGTCTAGCAGGACGCTGCAGATAGAGACTTAGTTCTGTCCAAAAGAAGGCTCTACCACAATGTCAGCTGGGCGTAGCTGTTTCACACGGAGTTAGGCTTTGTTTCATGCAAGTCAGAAACTCACACATATAAAGACGTAAGGAGGCCCTACACCTACTCAGTGATTACTGGACGTGCATCCTCCACCCTGAGCAGCTTCCCGGGACGTGCCTGCAAATACACCAGTAAAGGTACAGAAAGAGACTGTCTTGTGTGTGACTGCATTATTGCTCCTTCACCCCTGCACCGCCATATATCTCGAGGGATCAGTCTCGCCTGTGGGAGACTTAACATCTTGCTGCCCAGTAACAACCCCTCAGAGAATCTACCCTGCAGCGCTGGTCATCCTGACCAGGAACCACAGGTGGCGTCACGAACATTTCTAAATCCCCTGTAAATATTCCCACATTTTTATGGTGATCGCCCAGGGCAACGGACCGAGCTGCGCTACCCGTGACATCCCCAGTAAAGTGAACGGGCTCGGTGCCGAGTACCCCAAAGCCCTGCTACGTGCGACTCACTGTACTTTGGCGGGCAATGGCGGACAATTGGCGCCAAAAATCACAACAACAGTAACACAGTCTTTTGCACAAAAACAATCCACTTCAGGCACACAGGACTCACATCACGTCCTTCTTCTTCACCAGCGCCTCAGGGCGCGAATATGGCGGCAAAATGGCAGAAAATGGCGCCAAAAGTCAGAAAAACTGCAAGAGAGATCCGCCTCCTCTTCATCCTCTATGCTAAGTAGAGAAAGCGAAAGTCCCGCCTCCACGGAAAAGACCAATTGTTCCAGATGAAACATACAGTCTGGCCTGGAGTGAGATGGCGGAAGGACAGGAGTCACTATGTGGAAGAATGGCGGTGCGCAGACCCCGTTCCTCTGAAGTGTTGCAGCCTGTGCCTGAACCGTCCCCAGGTCTGGAGAACGATGCAGAGAATGGAAGAAGTGCGGTGCTGAGAGATATAGCTCGACACCGCGCAGAGATGGAGGCGATGGAGCAAAGCTGGCGTGCCCTGAAACAGCGGCTGCTGTGGGACTCGATGCTCTCCCCTCAAGATGCGCAAATGCCACCCGCGCCACCACTGGACCCAGTGGCTGATGAAGAACCGGAGACCGGCCCCAAAAGAGCTGATCCTGACTCCGCCGAGGACGCGGCGGGAGGGAAGGAGGCTGAGGAGGCCCTGCCCGGACCAGAATGCCAGCCAGGCCTGGAACCAGAGGCTGCAGCGGAATGCAGTCCCCCGGTAGGGACGACGGAAGGAATCCTGCCTGATGCAGTGGAGATTGATTGGGAGGAGATGGAGTACCTGGACGACGTGGAATACGCCGCCCAGAAGGAGAACGAGTGGCGACGCCGGGAGTATGAGCAGCGACAGCAGCAGGAGCAGCGAGAGGCGCAGCAGCTTCGCCAGAGGTACCGGGGGAAAGATCTTGCTGACAAAGAGAACGTCAGGCGAGACAAAGGTACGCTCCGGGAACCGCGGCGCCAGGGGGCCATTAGAGACTTCAAACTCCAGGGAGGCTGGGGGTTCATCCATGAACCAGGCCTGTACCAGGAGGTCTTTGTTAATCGCAAGGATGTGGAGTCTCACCTGCCAGAGGGGCACCCGGGAAGGGATCTAATTATTGGGGATATTGTCACCTACACGCGGCACTGGGGTCTTAAGGGGTGGAATGCCCTGAATGTCTCCCGAGTCAGCGACCCCGTCCCTGAAGCCGGAAACGTACCCCGTGTCTCAGCGTCCCAAGCCCCAGCCACATCAGCGCCGGCCGCGCACCTGCATCCTATCCTGCGTCCTATTCTGCAACCAACAGAGCGCAACAGTTGCAAGTGCGTCCCCTACTGAGCCATTGCATGTGCATGCGTCACCATTGGAAATGCTGCAGAGCATAGCGACTGCTACAGCGATCCCTATTGAGCCAAATCTGTACTTAGAAGAGGCACCTGTAAGGCCTCCAGCAAATCGCAAAATTGAAAAGAGGACTGTAGCTACTCAGACACTGGTAGCAGGACACGATCTCTTGGTGATGCGTTCCAGAGCGCACGCATGCTTCCAGCCCCAGGTGTGGAAGGTGCAACCATATTCAAAGAAGAACAGTAGGACCCAGACAGGGTTTACTGAACTGTAGAAAGTTGCAGAGAATTGCACTTTATTGAGAATGTTGTATGAAGATAATGTTTACATGCTGAAGTAGTATACCCCAGTTGGGTAATGTGATAGTGATATGTGAAATGCTATTTTGAAGGACTGCGTGCTGAGGACTCTTGCAGCACAGAACTGTAATGTAAATAGTTGGCACTAGGTGCCCCATCTTGGTTTTACGTAAAGCCATTCTACCTCTGAAGAAAAACCCGTATGGTGTGGCCTTGAGTGAGGTCTGCAGCAAAGAAGTCCTGCAGCCCACCCAGGACCACCGTGGGAGGTTTGGTACGGGTCCTCCACAAGAA
>JARQOD010000010.1:10065109-10261403 GCA_033576555.1 Oophaga sylvatica
AAACCTGCGCAGATAAAAAGGGTTTAAAAAAAAGAGGTGAAAAGGGTTTTTTTTTTTTATCAACAAATTTTTTAAATAATGAGAAAAGAATATCTATCCAATATTTGGTGTAAAAAACATACAAAGCTCGTTTTTTGGGGGAAACTCGCATTGGGTTTTGAAGGAATCGGAGGGGAATTTCCCAAAATTTTGGAGAACGACCAAGATCTTCTGTGGATTAGGCTCCCCAAATAATTCATGTAATCCCACAAAACTTGAGTTGAGATCAGGGTATGGGGGGGGTCATATCATTATTTTAAATTTTAATACAGGTGTTGATTAACCCGGTGTAGCAGAAATGCTCACTTGCTATGGTGCCGACCACGGTGCGGGTTCACGAAATTGGAAATGACAACCACAGCGGTCTGTGCAGACCTCGGTTGTCATCGACCATCGTTGACCCAAAATTATGTGATGTGCCCCTGTGGGGGGATTAGTGAGCGATTCCTGAAGCGCAATTTAAAATCCCTTGTCAGACTTGGGGACGTGCATTTAACTAGTTAACAGCCGCGGTGGATCGCAATTCCCCAACCCGCGGCTTTTGCTTCCCCCCTTTTTTCAGTGTATAGATCGCTGTCATGTAGTCCCGCCCCGTACCAAAGGGGGGGGGGGGAGTCTGAATGGGCTTTACTATTACCCCACATGTCGGAAAGGGGATAATTACATAGACTTTATGTTTGGGTCATTATCTTTTATTTTTTAATGTTCAGATGCATCCTAATGGTAATGTTGATGAAAGTATTCCCTGTATTTTCACCCTAAATTCTGATAAAATTTCCAACCCCATTTGCTAAATAAACCCCCAACTTGCAAGCTTGTCCACCATGATCACTGTTCTGCAGCACTCATTATTGTGCCCCTCCCAGATTTGAGAAAAAAATGCCTTTTGTTACACCAGATTTTAAAATTTTGACTCATCAGTCCAAAATACCTGCCAGATCTTTTTGCAAATCATTCCCATGGTTTTGTGCAGGTGACTCACTTGGCCCTATGTTTAAAGGGACTGTTTTTGGCTTTAATTCTTCCATAATCCACTTCTGGCCCGATTCTTAAAACATTGGGGTATAAAAGTGTTCCCTGGTTTCTTCCTTTTGAGTGTGGAAATTTTGATTTAGAAAGGGGAAATAAGTTTATGGTTTTTTTCAATCTTGGCCAAAAAAGATCTATGTTCCCCCCGTTGCCCATTTGTTTGGGTTTTCTCATGCTGAAAAAAAAAGGAGGTGGTTGCCATCTGAAATTTTATCAGAAAGGATTCATTGGTTCCAAAAGTTTTGCAGCAGGTTAATGACCCCCAAACTTCAGCCAAAGTCATTTAAAAACTTCTTAATGTAAAGAAAAACAATGGTCCCGAAGTGTTTATTGCCCAATGAGCTTGACTAACATAACAGGCGAATTACGAGAACTTGAGAGCTTTGGAGCTTTGTTCTGTGATTAAATTCCTTACAAAGAAAGAAAAGAATCCTAAAGAGATTCATAAAGGGATATTTGCTGTACATGATGATGATGGACCTTCCTATTACCAAGTAAAGTTTTGGGTCAAGCAGTTTAAATGAAGTAGGGAATCAACTGAAGATGACACCTGTGGAGAACAACTTGTCGAAGCATCTCCAGAGGAAATGTGCCATACAGTGAAGGCCATGATTTTGCAAGATCGTCTGGTTAAAGTCAGTGTTATAGCTCATGAATTAGGCATTTCAGTTGGCACGTTCTCCAGTGTCCTTCATGATGTTTAGATGATGTTAAAGATCAGTTCCCTTTGGGTGCTACAAACATGGATGCCTGAGCAAAAAACATGTTGGTGGCAATTAGGCCAAGAGAATTTAGACCTGTTTAGTTAAAATCCAGGAGACTTCTACCCTCAAATTATAATTATTGCTAGTGATGAAACATGGGTCCACCACCATGATCCTGAGACCAAAGAATCCATGCAATGAAAGCACAAGGGGTCACCAACGCCAAAAGAAATTTGTGTCCAGCAGTCAGCTGGAAAGACCATGGCAACAGTTTTTTGGGATACAAAGGGTGTTATATTACTAGAATTCATGCCACACAAGACAACAATTACAGTGGAGACACCTATGCTTTAGAAATGAAGGCATTATGTGAGGTGAGGCAATCAAAGAGAAAAGCAGTGGGAAGTTGTCAGCTGTGTTGCTGCTTCACGACAATGCGCCAGCTCACAAGTCTTGCAAATCACAAGCTGCTATCAGGGAATGCTGCTTCATGGAGCTTAACCATCCACCCTAGAAGTCCAGACCGGCTACCAGTGACTACTTTCTATTTCGGATCCTGAAGAAATGTCTGCATGGGCGACGATTTTCTCATAATAATGCCATCATAGAGGCAGTAACAAGGGTTTTGCAACAGCAAGAAGTCTCCTTCTATTCTGAGGCTTTACGATCACTAGAGGCAAAGTGGAATAAGTGTGCTGATGTCAAGGAAGTCATGAAATTTTGTTTTCATATTCATGTAGATAAATTGAACACCCCTCATATGTAACGATCATAGTCGGATTGAAAATTAGCCTTACTTATTGGGACAATCCATAGAGCACATAAATGTAACCTTCTACTATGGAAAATGTGGCTATCCGTCATGTAAATGGCTGGCATGTAATACTACATGTCCCCTGCAGCTAACCAGGGCTAGCGGTTACATTTTTCGGATGGGTTGTAATGTTAACTGTCATCCCTAACGAGCCGTTATAAAACAGGTTTAGAGCTTATTCATACAAATGTGTTTGAGTTATATATTTTTTTTTCTGTATTGTGTCACAACTGTATTCCTGAGCTTGGTTTTCAGCGAGAACATGAAAATCTTGCAGCTATAATATGGATGACAAAATATGGTCACCGTGCGGTCACATATATTAGACCTTAGACCATTATCTGAGAGAGACAGTGGATAACCATTACATTTCTTCCCCCGCCAATGGTTTAGCCAATTTTCATAAAAATAAAATTTGCTAAAGAAATTCCTAAACCTAATGAGGAAAACGTTCTCTGACATTAATGTGTCTGGGATGAAGCTAGCATAATAAGGATGGCTCCTGGCACCAACTGCCTATACCTAATTCTGTTCATCTAGAAGTGCAGCAGTGCGTAGCATATTGTACTCCTAATGTGTTCGGCGTTTCAGATGGCATTAGAAAAATCTTTATCCTTTTAATTATTTAGAATTCCAGTAATTGAACATATTCGTCAGCCTGGCAATTGCACAAGAACATTGACTTTAAGCCAATATTTGAAAAGTTTTACTGTCAAAAATGCTGCTTGTGTTTTTCATTGTATCCAGTGGCGTAAATAGAGTCTGATGGGTCCAGGTGCAAAGTTTGGAGCTGGGTTCCCTCCTGCGTGTTCGTCAGAGGTGTGGGCCCCTCTGACGAAGACATAGGTCTTTGTCCTCTCATGTAACAATGTACCCCTTCCTGTAATAATGTCCCCCATCCTTGGCCCCTTCCTGTAATAATGTCCCCATCCTTGTCTCCTTCCTGTAATATTGACCCCATGCTTAGCCCCTTCCTATAATGAAATCCCCATCCTTGGCCCCTTCCTGTAATAATGTCCCCATCCTTGGCCTCTTCCTGTAATAATGTCCCCCATCCTTGGCACCTTCCTGGTATAATGTCCCCCATCCTGGCCCCATCTTGTAATAATGTCCCCTATCCTTGGCCCCTTCCTGGTTTAATGTCCCCCATCCTGGCCCCATCTTGTAATAATGTCCTCTATCCTTGGCACCTTCCTGGTATAATGTCCCCCATCCTGGCCCCATCTTGTAATAATGTCCCCTATCCTTGGCCCCTTCCTGGTTTAATGTCCCCCATCCTGGCCCCATCTTGTAATAATGTCCTCTATCCTTGGCTCCCTCCTGGTATAATGTCTCCCATCCTGGGTCCTTTCAGCAATATATGTCTCACGGCCCCATCCTGGTATTATGCCCTCTAGCCTTGGTCCCTTCCAGTAATATATGTCTCCCAAACTGATATAATGTTCCCCATCCTGGGCTTCTTCCAGTAATGTCCCTGTTCTGTAGCTCTTTTCCAACAAATGTGAATAAATAAATAACAATTCTACTCAACTCCCCTCACTCCCATGACATGCAGCGTTCTATAACTTAGCTGGCGGGTCTCTGCCACAACACATTTCAGCTGAATGTAGGAGTGTAACATGGCGAGGGGCAGCAGCCATGAGTGAGGTACTTGTCTTACACGTCCCAGCATGCTACATGAAGATAGGGGTCCTGACTGCGTGTGTGGGCAACATCTAAAGGGGTACTATGCCTTTTCAGGTCACATGATGCTGGTGACTTCGGCTGGCCAGGACCAGATAATAATAATAATAATCTTTATTTTTATATAGCGCTAACATATTCCGCAGCGCTTTACAGTTTTGCACACATTATGCACACATAGATGTTGAACAGTTCAGCGAGGGAGACCACCAATCAAACATATACAGTCTTTTACTTAACATTAACTCGGTGGGAACTATGTACAATAGATAGTGGGTGCATAACTTCAGAAACGTTTCCTTCACAACACGGAGCATCATTACACACAGTCCCTCTATTTTTTCCAAGCTTACTTATTTCTACCTCAAGTTCCTGTCTTCACCACAACCCAGCACAGTACTACAGTCCCATAAGTGAGAGTCCTATACTTCAACTCATGGTTTTGCATCTTTTTTCCCTAGGGGAGTTAGTTGACCACTATGGCCTTTACTTAGCTTCTCTTTTTGCTGACACCTTGGAGCTCCCACCCAGGGCACTCTTTTCATTTCACGGTCACTGTTCTGTTCTGGCTCGTTACCTCTCTGAGTTATAAAATTGGGGTCATACTGCTAGGTGTCCTGTCCCAGGACCCGTCTCACATTGTCCTTTGATCACTTTTCCTTCCTTTATGTCATATCTCGTTATCCACTGCCTTGGTCTGCACTCACGTCAGGGATGTCCACATTACATGGCTCTGCTGACTAGTAAGACCTTAGGTCTGCTTCTATTACATGCTGGGCCCTCTCAATCTTCCTGACAGGAAACTGTCCCTGCACCCTAATAATTCCTGGGGACTCCCTCTGATGTCACTGATGCTGTGCGGTGTCCCCACCTGACCTGAAGTGAACTGATTACCGTGGGAAGCAATCAATTAAGCTTCCCACACTAATAACTTCCTCTCCTGCCAGCTGGGAGATTAGCTCATTCCTTTGGGGGTTTACAGCTGAGCTGCCAGCATTAGCTGTGCTGCAAGCTGTAAACCTGTAAACCCTTTCCGATGGATTACAGCGTGGGACCTGACTGAGCATCGGATAGGTAATAATAAGCTTGCTTTATTATTTTATTTTTTATTACAGGAGAACAAGGGAATCGATGATTACCTGTACAATAAAAGATGGTCAAAAACTGTCTATTTATTTCATTAAAATGATTTGTAATTAATGTGTGTGTGTATTTTTTAACCATTTCAAACAATAGGATTAATAATTGAGAGTTGTCTAATTGACAACTCTCAATTATTACCCTGGCTTAAAGTCACCTTCCAATAGCAAGGTGGCTTTAACCCATTATTAACCCATTAGCCACCGCTACAGGGCAATGGGAATAGACGGGCAAAGTGACAGAAAGGGCGCATCTAATTATAGATTTGCCTTTTCTGGGGTGGCTAGGGGCAGATGTTAGTAGCCAGGGGGGGCACAAAATAAATGCACCCTCCCTAGGCTATTATTATATGCCCCGCCTCGCTGGCTTTCCCTGTCTGGTGGAGAAAATGCAGCAGGAGCCCACGCATTTTTTTCAACGAATTTACACCTTTAATTAACCCCTACATTGTTAGTGAAAACCATATATGAAACTACATGAAATAACATGGTTAACTGTATGTAAACCATGTGTCATTTCATGTCGGGTTCTGTAATGATTTGACAGAAGCCGGCAATTGAATGAGCGGCTATTCTGCTATGTATAAGTGTATGACCTATATATATGGTCACTACTCCATGCTAATTCTCTTGGATCTCTCCACAGCATTCAACACTGTGGACCATCAGCTCCTCCTCACTATGCTACACTCCATCGGCCTCAAGGACACCGTTCTCTCCTGGTTCTCCTCCTATCTCTCTGACTGTTCCTTCACTGTATCTTTTGCTGGTTCCTCCTCCTCTCATCTTCCCCTTACTGTTGGGGTTCCTCAAGGATCAGTCCTAGGCCCCTCCTCTTCTCTTTGTATACTACCCCTATTGGACAAACAATCAGTAGATTTGGTTTCCAGTACCATCTCTATGCTGATGACACCCAATTATACACTTCTTCTCCCGATATCACGCCTGCCTTTTTAGAAAACACCAGTGATTGTCTTACCGCTGTCTCTAATATCATGTCCTCCCTCTATCTGAAACTGAACCTGTCAAAAACTGAACTCCTCGTGTTTCCTCCCTCTACTAACCTACCTTTGCCTGACATTGCCATCTCCGTGTGTGGTTCCACCATTACTCCCCAGCAACATGCCCGCTGTCTTGGGGTCATACTTGATTCCAAGCTTTCATTCACCCCCCACATCCAATCACTGGCTCGCTCTTGTTATCTCCACCTCAAAAACATCTCTAGAATTCAACCTTTTCTTACTTTCGACTCTGCAAAAACTCTTACTGTTTCTCTTATTCATTCTCGTCTGGACTATTGTAACTCTCTACTAATCGGTCTCCCTCTTACCAAACTCTCCCCTCTCCAATCTGTCATGAATGCTGCAGCCAGGATCATATTCCTCACTAGTGTTGAGCATTCCGATACTGCAAATATCGGGTATCGGCCGATATTTGCTGTATCGGAATTCGATTCTAAGTTCTGATATTTTTGTCATATCGGATACCGGAATCAGAGTTTTCCGACAAAGTCTATGGGAGTTCCTGTGTCACAGAACGAAGTACGTGACACGGGAACTTCCCGAAACTGTCACTGTCAGTGTTGGTCGGGTCTGTCAGGTGTCAGCAACACTTACCTGGCAGAAGATCCCCGGCGGTCACGTCCATCCGTCCATCCAGGCCGGCGATTACCCTCTCCCTGGCGGTCCCGTGCAGCTTCTCGTGATAACTGCAGTGACTGCCGGGTACTGGGTAATCTCGGCCAGCTGTACTCTCGCGACAGCTGGCTGTAAACCAGTCCGGATGACGTCACCGCCGGGGAAGCCGCAATGGTAAGCAGCTCTGCTCTATGTGGATGTCAGGCTCAGCCTGGCATCCAGATGTAGCAGAGCTGGACTCGTCATGGGACACTCGTGATTTTGGACTGCGTCGGACAGGGAGTATTTGTGTTGGTTTATTAATTTTGTTTTTTTACAGGAGAACGATGGCGTCGCAGGATGAGCGTGAAATAAAATGAAAGAAAACTGTGTTGTGTTTTATTTCATTAAAATACTTTTTTCTTGCTGTGTTTTTTTTTTTAATTTACAAACTATGATTAATAATTGATCGGTGTCTTATTGACGCCTCTCCATTATTAACCAGGCTTATTGTCACCGATCAATCAAAGGTGACATTAACCCCTTATTACCCCGCTTGCCACAACTACAGGGCAAGTGGAAGAGCCGGGTAAAGTGCCACAATTGGCGCATCTTTGGATGCGCCATTTGTGGGGCTGCTGCAGCCTTGTATTTTTAGGCTGTTGAGGGCCAAAATCCATGGGCCTTGACAGTCTTTTAATACCAGGCCGCAGCAGTCTGCTTTTTACTTGGCTGGTTAACAAAAATAGGGGGACCCCCACACCATTTTTTTTTCGAGGGGATCCCCTATGTTTGTTAACCAGCCAAGCTAAGCAGACTGCTGTGGCCTGGTATTATCCGGCTTGCAAGGTTCATGGATATTGGATCCTTACCAGCCTGAAAAACCAGGCCTCAGCAGTCTGCTTCATCTGGCTGGTTAACAAAAATAGGGGGGAACCCATGCCATTTTTTTTCGAGGGGATCCCCTATTTTTGTTAACCAGCCAAGATAAGCAGACTGCTGTGGCCTGGTATTATCAGGCTTGCAAGGTCCATGGATATTGGCTCCTTAACAGCCTGAAAAACCAGGCCTCAGTAGTCTGCTTTATCAGGCTGGTTAACAAAAATAGGGGGGACTCCACGCCATTTTTTTTTTTCGAGGGGATCCCCTATTTTTGTTAATCAGTTCACTTCAGGTCAGCCGGGATTCCCTCTGACGTCAGTGATGCAGTGCGGTGTCCCTGGCTGACCTGAAGTGAAAGTGGGAAGCAATCAATTATGCTAACCACTTCCTCTCCTGTCAGCCAGGAGAGGAGATGATTCAGTCGGGGGTTTACTGTGAGACTGTCAGCATTAGCTGCGGTCTCTGCAGTAAACATTAACCCTTTCAGAAGGATTACATCGGGGGACCTGACTGAACATCGGATAGGTAAGAATAATGTTGCTTTATTATTTTATTTTTATTACAGGTGAACAAGGGCTTCGCAAGGAATGGCAGTAAAATAAAATCTTGTCAAAAACTGTGTTTATTTCATTAAAATGATTTTTAATTAAAGTGTGTGTGTTTTATTTTTATTTCATACAATAGGATTAATAATTGATAGTTGTCTAATTGACAGCTCTCAATTATTAACCTGGCTTAAACTCACCTTTCAATAGGAAGGTGGGTTTAACCCTTATTAAGCCATTCGCTACCGCTACAGGGCAATGGGAATAGACGGACAAAGTGCCAGAAAGGGTGAATCTAATTATAGATTTGCCTTTTCTGGGGTGTCTGGGGGCAGATGTTAGTAGTCGGGGGGGGCAAAAATAATGGTCCCTCTCTGGGCTATTATTATCTGCCCCCACTCGCTGGCTTTATCTGTCTGGTTGAGAAAATAGGGCGGGAGTCCACACATTTTTTTTCAACAATTTTATACCTCATATATATATATATACATGTTATTGAATTTGTGACACATATATAATATTTATAGTACATACACTTCTACATAGTATAATAGCCGCTAATTCAATTGCCGGCTTTTGTGAAAATATAGCAGCCGACATGAAATGACACATGGTTTACATAGAGTTAACCATGTCTTTTCATGTAGTTTGATATATGGTTTTCACTAACAATTACATGAGTGTATGTGTGCAAAATTTGACACATGTAGGGGTTAATTAAAGGTGTAAATTCGTAGCAAAAAATGTGTTTTTTTTACAACGAATTTACACCTTTAATTAACCCCTACATGTGTTAGAGCAGGGCCCTCATTCCTCTTGGTATCTATTTTGATCTGTGTTTATTGTTATGCTGTAATGTCTATTGTCTGTACAAGTTCCCTCTATAATGTAAAGTGCTGGGGAATATGTTGGCGCTATAGAAATAAAATTATATATATATATATATATATATATATATATATATATATTTATTTGCTTTTTGTGTACAGTTTTTTTTTACAATGTGATTATAACATGAGTTTTTACATAGAGAGAACTGCTCCATGTAAAACGTCATGTTAAAATCGCATTGCATGCGGATTGAAAACGGATGGTGCGATTAAAAATCGCATACAAATCGCATGACAATTGCAAAGAATCGGACCGTTTTTTCCATCCAGAAAACGGACCGTTTTTTTTCTCGCAAATGGGTATGAGCCCTTACAGGCAAAATCATGCCCTCCACCACATGTTATCAGGAGCTTACCCTTGGGAGAACTAAAGAGAACAAAAAGGAATTGCTCCATTCCTAAACAATTTTCTCAGGAATCAAAAAAAGTCCAAAAACGACTGACAGAGAGAGGCTATCCTAAATGGTGCCTTTCCAGGTCTGAAAAAATTGTCTAAAGTGCAAATGGGAATGATTTATTGATGGATAAAAACGTAATACAGATAGCTACAAAAACAGCATTGTTTTTTCCACACAATATTGTCCGCAGTATAAAGAGGTAGTAAATATTATAAAAAAATATCTACCTATCCTTGAACAGGATAAAACTCTTGCGACTATTATAAAAAAACATGATGTCAAATTTGTGGCTAAACGATCACAAACACTGGGAAATATCCTTTCACCAAGTTTGGTTACTTGTGATGGAAGAAATCCCAATGTGAATACATGGGATAAAAATCAAAATACCCGGTCCAAGGGGGCACAAAGGATAGGAATTTGTTTAAAAAATACTCATTTATTAAAATAAAATTAGTCCACAACGCGTTTCGACAGATAGATCTGTCTTCCCTACTGGAGGCAAAAGTGCCCACCTTCCTTCACTTCTCAATCTGGGGGCAATAGTGTCATCCATTCCCACCCGTCTCACTAGTAACTTTAGAGCCATTTCCTCACTAGCAGCAGCAGTTTCGCTACTCCAGAAATACCCGTGGCAAGGAAGACTGTCACGCAGGTCCTTCCGTACTTCTACCCACAGAGGCTGCACCGGTGCAAACCTTGCATTATCAGCACTATCGTTATTTTCCGTGGGCAGGTGGCCGCTGTGCACACAGATGTCACCTGTGTGTAGGTTTTAACGAGCCTTGCCATATGACAAACCAGGCCTGGTTTATCACTCTCCACAAGGAAAAACGTTACCCCTTAGATCCCAGATTTAAGAAAAAAGAAATTGCGTTCAAAGATGACAATATCCTTTAATCCCTTAACCCCTTCACCCCCAAGGATGGTTTGCACGTTAATGACCGGGCCAATTTTTACAATTCTGACCACTGTCTCTTTATGAGGTTATAACTCTGGAACGCTTCAACGGATCTTCGCGATTCTGAGGTTGTTTTCTCGTGATATATTGTACTTCATGTTAGTGGTAAAATTTCTTCGATATAACTTGCGTTTATTTTTGAAAAAAATGCAAATATGGCGAAAATGTTGAAAATTTTGCAATTTTCAAACTTTGAATTTTTATTCCCTTAAAACAGAGAAATATGTCACACAAAATAGTTAATAAATAACATTTCCCACATGTCTACTTTACATCAGCACAATTTTGGAACCAAAATTTTTGTTTGTTAGGAAATTATAAGGGATAAAAGTTGACCAGCGATTTCTCATTTTTACAACAAAATTTACAAAGCCATTTTTTTAGGGACCACCTCACATTTGAAGTCACTTTGAGGGGTCTATATAGCAGAAAATACCAAAAAGTGACACCATTCTAAAAACTGCACCCCTCAAGGTACTCAAAACCACATTCAAGAATTTTATTAACCCTTCAGTTGCTTCACAGGAGCTGAAGCAACGTGGAAGGAAAAAATGAATATTTAACTTTTTAGCCACAAAAATGATCTTTTACAAACTTTTTTTTTATTTTCACAAGGGTAAAAGGAGAAAATGGACAGATAAAGTTGTTGTACAATTTCTCCTGAGTACGCCAATACCCCATATGTGGGGGGAAACCACTGTTTGGGCACACGGCAGAGCTCGTAAGGGAAGGAGCGCCGTTTGACTTTTTCAAACTAAAATTGACTGGAATTGAGATTGGACGCCATGTCGCGTTTGGAGAGCCCCTGATGTGCCTAAACAGTGGAAACCCCCCACAAGTGACATCATTTTGGAAACTAGACCCCTAAGGAACTTATCTAGATCTGTTGTGAGCACTTTGAACCCTCAAGTGTTTCACAAAAGTTTATAATGCCTGGGTGTGAAAAAAAATAAAAAAAATTTCCACAAAAATGATTTTTTAGTCCCAAATTTTTGATTTGAAGTAGTAACGTTTTGGAATGCAGACGTTGATGGGGGTCATGTTCCCTATGCAGTGCCCCAGATGAGCCTAAACAGTGGAAACCCCCACAAGTGACCCCATTTTGGAAACTAGACCCCTAAGGAACTTATCTAGATGTTTGGTGAGCACTTTGAACTCCCAAGTGCTTCACACAAGTTTATAATGCCCTGCATGAAAATAAAAAATCCTAATTTTTTCCCACAAAAATTATCTTTTAGTCACTAATTTTTTATTTTCCCATGGGTAACAGGAGAAATTGGACCACAAAAGTTGTTGTCCAATTTATCCTGAGTACGCTGATACCCCATATGTGGGGGGGAACCACTGTTTGGGCGCAAGGCAGAGCTCGGAAGGGAAGGAGCGCCATTTGACTTTTTCCAACCAAAATTTGCTGGAATTGAGATTGGACGCCATGTTGCATTTGGAGAGCCCCTGATGTGCCTAAACAGTGGAAACCCCCCAAGTGACCCCATTTGGGAAACTAGACCCCCTAAGGAACTTATCTAGATCTTTGGTGAGCAATTTGAACCCCCAAGTGCTCCACACAAGTTTATAACGTACAGCCGTAAAATTAAAAAATCATATTTTTTTCCACAAAAATGATCTTTTCACCCCAATTTTTATTTTCCCAAGGGTAACAAGACTCCAAAAGGTATTGTGCAATTTGTCCTGAGTACGCTGATACCCCATATGTGGGGGTAAACCACTGTTTGGGTGCATGGTAGAGTTTGGAAGGGAAGGAGCGCCGTTTGACTTTTTCAAAGCAGAATTGGCTGAATGCCAAGTCGTGTTTGGAGAGCTCCTGATCTGCCTAAACAGTGGAAACCTCCGACAAATGACACCATTTTGGAAACTAGACCCCTCAAGGACCTTATCTAGATGTGTGGTGAGCACTTTGAACCCCGAAGTGCTTCACAGAAGTTTATAATGTACAGCCGTAAAAATAAAAAATCCTTTTTTTTTTTTACAAAAATGATTTTTTCGCCCCCAATATTTTATTTTCACAAGGGTAACAGGAGAAATTGGACCCCAAAAGTTGTTGTCCAATTTGTCCTGAGTACGCTGATACCAAATATGTGGGAGAAAACTACTGTATGGGTGCACGTCAGGGCTCGGAAGAGAAGTAGTGACGTTTTGGATTGCAGACTTTGATGGAATGGTCTGGGGGCGTCATGTCACATTTGGAGAGCCCCTAATGTGCCTAAACAGTGGAAACCCCCAACAAGTGACCCCATTTTGGAAAATAGACCCCACAAGGAATTTATCTAGATGTGTGGTGAGCACTTTGAACCCCGAAGTGCTTACAGAAGTTTATAGCGTGCAGCCGTAAAAATAAAAAATCCTTTTTTTTTACAAAAATGATTTTTCCGCCCCCAATATTTTATTTTCAAAAGGGTAACAGGAGAAATTGGACCCCAAAAGTTGTTGTCCAATTTGTCCTGAGTACGCTGATACCCAATATGTGGGAGAAAACTACTGTATGGGTACACGTCAGGGCTCGGAAGGGAAGAAGTGACGTTTTGGATTGCAGACTTTGATGGAATGGTCTGGGGGCGTCATGTCGCATTTGGAGAGCCCCTGATGCGCCTAAACAGTGGAAACCCCCCACAAGTGACCCTATTTTGGAAAATAGACCCCATAAGGAACTTATCTAGATGTGTGGTGAGCGCTATGAAGCCCCAAGTGCTTCACAGAAGTTTATAACGTACAGTCGTAAAAACAAAAAAATCATTTATTTTTTGCAAAAATGATGTTTTTGCCCCCAGTTTTTTATTTTCCCAAGGGTAACAGAAGAAATAGGACAAATTTCACAATAACTCTTGGGGTCCAGAGTACGCTGATACCCCACATGTGGGGGTAATCTACTGTTTGGGCGCATGGCAGAGCTCAGAAATGAAGGAGCACCGTTTGACTTTTTCAACGCAGAATTGGCTGGAATTGAGATCAGACGCCATGTCACATTTGGAGAGCCCCTGATTCTAACTCCAACCCTAACCCCAAAACACCCCTAACCCTAGTCCCAACCCTAACCATAACCCTAACCACAAACCTAACCCTAACACACCCCTAACCCTAATCCCAACCCTAACCCTAATCCTAACTTTAGCGCCAACCCTAACCCTAACTTTAGCCGCAACCCTAACCCTAACCCTAATGGTAAACGGAAATAAATACATTTTTTAAATTTTATTATTTTTCCCTAACTAAGGGGGCGATAAAGGGGGGTTTGATTTACTATTTATAGCGGGTTTTTATGATTGGCAGCAGTCACGCTAAAAGACGCTTTTTATTGCAAAAAATAGTTTTTGCATCACCACATTTTGAGAGCTATAATTTTTGCATATTTTGACCCACAGAGTCATGTGAGGTCTTATTTTTTGCGGGACGAGTTGACGTTTTTATTTGTACCATTTTTGAGCACGTGACATTTTTTGATCGCTTTTTATTTCGATTTTTGTGAGTTTAGAATGAACAAAAATCAGCAATTCATGAATTTCTTTTGGTGGAGGCGTTTAAACCGTGCCGCGTGTGGTAAAATTGATAAAGCAGTTTTATTCTTCGGGTCAGTACGATTACGACGATACCTCATTTATATCATTTTTTTATGTTTTGGCGCTTTTATAGAATAAAAACAATTTTATATAAAAATAATTATTTTTGCATCGCTTTATTCTGCGAGCTATAACTTTTTTATTTTTTCGCTGATGATGCTGTATGGTGGCTCGTTTTTTGCGGGACAAGATGAAGTTTTCAGCGGTACCATGTTTATTTATATCAGTCTTTTTGATTGCGTGTTATTCCACTTTTTGTTCGGTGGTATGATGATAAAGCATTGATTTTTTGCTTTGCTTTTTTTTTTTTTTTAAGGGGTTCACTAAAGGGGTTAACTCGTGGGACAATTTTATAGGGGGGGTCGATACGGACGCGGGATACCAAATATGTGTACTTCTATTGTTTTGGTTTTTTTATTTACAGGAAAAAATGAATTTTTTGGGGAATATTTTTGTTTTTTTTATTTATTTTGGAATTTTTTTTAAAACATGTTTATTTTTATTTTTTTCACTTTATTACTTTGTCCCAGGGTGGGACATCACTGTAAAATGTCAGATCGCTGGTGTGACAGTGTGCACAGCACTCTGTCACACCAGCGATCGCTCTGGCACTGCTGCAGGCTTCTCAGTGCTCTCAGCAGGCACTGAGGAAGCCGCCTCCCTGCAGGACCCGGCGTCCATCTTGGATCCGGGTCCTGGGAGGGAGGAAGCCCTCAGAACAGCGCGATCACATTGCACTGTTCTGAGAGTCTCAGGGGAGCTCACAGGGAGCCCCCTCCCTGCACGATGCTCCCTGTGCCCCCGGTACACCGCAATCATGTTTGATCGCGATGTGCCAGGGATTAATGTGCCGGGAGCGGTCCGTGACCGCTCCTGACACACAGTCCCGGGTGTCAGCTGTGATAATCAGCTGACACCCGGCGGCGATTAGCTGCGCTCCCCCCGGGAGCGCAGCTGATCGCCTATGACGTACTATCCCGTCCATGGTCAGATTGGCACGGGTTTCATGGATGGGATAGTACGTCTAATGTCAGAGAGGAGTTAATGACAAGAGGTATTTTTGGTTTTGCACTTTCATTTTTTGCTCCCCTTCTTCCCAGGGCCATAAGTTTTTTATTTTTTCATCAAAATGGCCAGGTGAAGGCTTGTTTTTTTGCGGGATGAGTTGTACTTTTGAACGACATCATTTATTTTACCATGTCATGTACTTGAAAACATGAAAATATTCCCAATGCGGTGAAATTGCAAAAAAAGTGTAATCCAACAGTTGTTTTTTTGTTTTTTTTTCATCATGTTCACTAAATGCTAAAACTGACCTGCAATTATGATTCTCCAGGTCATTATGAGTTCATAGACACCAAACATGTCTATTTTCTTTTTATCTAAGTGGTGGAAAAAAATTCCAATATTTGTTAAAAAAAATTGCGCCGTTTTCCGATACCCGTACCGTATTAATTTTTCGTGATCTAGGTTGAGTGAGGGTTTATTTTTTTCGTGGTGAGCTGATGTTTTTAATGATACCATTTTGGTGCAGATACGATCTTTTGCTATTTTGTTATTGCATTTTATTGCAATGTTGCGCAGGCCAAAAAATTTGTAATTCTGGCGTTTTTACTTTTTCCTCGTTACACCGTTTAGCGATCAGGTAAATCCTTTTTTTTATTGATAGATCGGGCGATTCTGAACGCGGCGATACCAAATATGTGTATGTTTGATTTTTTTTATTGTTTTATTTTGAATGGGGCAAAAGGGGGGTGATTTGAACTTTTATATTTTTTTTTATTTTGTTATATTTTTAAAAACATTTTTTTTACTTTTGGCATGCTTCAATAGCCTCCATGGGAGATTAGAAGCTGCCATAACCCGGTTGGCTCTGCTAAATAGAGGCAATGATCAGATCGCCTGTATGTAGCAGAATTACCCACTTGCTATGAGTGCCATCCACTGGGCGGCGCTCATAGCAATCCGGCAGTGACAACTATAGAGGTCTCCAGGAGACCTCTGGTTGTCATGCCAACCCATCTGTGACCCGCGATCACTTGACGTGGGTCATCGATGGGCGGATTTATATCTTACTGAGGTAAGAAGATGTTGCTCACATTTTTTCCCACCCTCTTTCTCTGATCTAATATTGGAGACACAAGAGTGTGGAGATAAGAAGCGGGAGCTCACACTGCGGTTCATCCTGTCTGTCTGATCTAATACTGGAGATACCAAGGGTGCTGAGGTAAGAAGGGGCCACCCACACTACTGTCCGCCCTGTCTATCTGATCTAATACTGGAGATACCAGTCATTCTGAAGTAAGTAAAGGCTGCTCACACTGCTGTCCACCCTGTCTATCTGATCTAATACTGGAGATACCAGTCATTCTGAAGTAAGAAAAGGCTGCTCACACTGCTGCCCACCCTGTCTATCTGATCTAATACTGGAGATACCAAGGGTGCTGAGGTAAGAAGGGGCCACCCACACTGCTGTCTACCCTGTCTATCTGATCTAATACTAGAGATACCAGGGGTGCTGAGGTAAGAAGAGGCTGCTCACACTGCTGTCCACCTGTCTATCTGATCTAATACTGGAGATACCAGTCATTCTGAAGTAAGAAGAGGCTGCTCACACTGCTGTCCACCCTGTCTATCTGATCTAATACTGGAGATACCAAGGGTGCTGAGGTAAGAAGGGGCCACCCGCACTGCTGTCCCCTGTTATGTTTCGGTAGTTGAGGAGTGCAGGTAAAAAAGGCAATACACCAGAGAAGTTGGAATCTATGAGATTGCAGTACCCTGACTAACCACCACAACTAGAGGCAGCCGTGGAGCGTTCCTACGTTGGTCCTAGACGCCTCGTCACAGCCTGAGAAACTAACTACACCTAAAGATAGAAAGAGGAAAGCTATCTGCCCCGGAGCAGATCCCCAAAGAACATAGAAAGCCCCCAAACATGTAATGGCGGTTAGACAAGATGAAATACTGACACAGACAGAAAATAGTATGAGCAAACGTTGGGGCCCAAACTACCTAAATAGAAAAGGATAGGAAGGGCACTTACTGCAATCCCAAAAAACCCTGAAAAGCACCAACTCTACTAATTTCAAAATCACCTGAGATCACACGACCTCTTCCACCTAAATTAGTTCTCTGGTGTAACAAAATCAAAACAGCAGCCACTGAAAAAACTGGAAAAAGCAAAAGTACAAACATCAGTGGCTGAACTAAACTGAGAGGGCAAAAGCCCCGGAGGGGACCCTGAAGGCCCCCACAGAAGTGCAGGACAAAATGCAAAAATCAAGCACAAAAACAAAAAGAAGAAAATGTCTTATCTGTTAGCAGGAGATGCAGACACGACACAGCAGGCTACAAAGGAAACAGGACTCAAGGATTGAGACCAGAACAATTGATCACCGGCAACCCTGATGGGAAGGCGACTCCCTTATATAAGACCAGTCAGTAACACCTGATTCCCACTCCTCACAATCTTCACTGGACAGTCCAGTACCGCTTGTAACCACCAGAGGGAGCCTCTGCTCAGAACTCATTTCAAGTCCATTCACAACAGTCCCCCTGTCTATCCGATCTAATACTGGAGATACCAGGGGTGCTGAGGTAAGAAGAGGTGCTGTCCACCCTGTCTATCTGATCTAATACTGGAGATACCAGTCATTCTGAAGTAAGAAGTGGCTGCTCACACTGCGGTTCACCCTGTCTATCTGATCTAATACTGGAGATACCAGTCATTCTGAAGTAAGTAAAGGCTGCTCACACTGCGGTTCACCCTGTCTATCTGATCAAATACTGGAGATACCAGTCATTCTGAAGTAAGAAGAGGCTGCTCACACTGTGGTTCACCCTGTCTATCTGATCTAATGCTGGAGATACCAGTCATTCTGAAGTAAGAAGAGGCTGCTCACACTGCGGTTACCCTGTCTATCTGATCAATACTGGAGATACCAGTCATTCTGAAGTAAGAAGATGCTGCTCACACTGCTGTCCACCCTGTCTATCTGATCTAATACTGGAGATACCAGTCATTCTGAAGTAAGAAGAGGCTGCTCACACTGTGGTTCACCCTGTCTATGTGATCTAATACTGGAGATACCAGTCATTCTGAAGTAAGAAGAGGCTGCTCACACTGCAGTTCACCCTGTCTATGTGATCTAATACTGGAGATACCAGTCATTCTGAAGTAAGAAGAGGCTGCTCACACTGCGGTTCACCCTATCTGTCTGATCTAATACTGGAGATACCAGTCATTCTAAAGTAAGAAGATGCTGCTCACACTGCTGTCCACCCTGTCTCTATTATTATTTATTACAGTGCCAATTATTCCATGGCTCTTTACATGTGAAAAGGGGTATACATAATACAAACAAGTACAGTAATCTTAAACAATACAATTCACTGACTGGTATAGGAGGAGAGAGGACCCTGCCCGTTAGGGCTCAGAGTCTACAAAGTATAGGTGAGGATACAGTAGTTGAGGGGATGATCTAATACTGGAGATACCAGGAGTGTTGAGGTAAGAAAAGACTGCACACACTACTGTACACTCTGTCTGATCTAATACTGGAGATATCAGAGGTGCTGATGTAAGGCGAGGCTGCTCAAATTGTTGTCCACCCTGTCTATCTGATCTAATACTGGAGATACCAGAATTACTAAGGTAATAAGAAGCTGCTCATACTGCTCTCCACCATGGCTATCTAATGTAATACTGGAGATACCAGAGGTGCTAAGGTAAGAAGAGGCTGCTCATATTGCTGTCCAGTATGTCTAATAATACCATTTTCTTTATTGTTTTATTATTATTTCCAGGAAACCTCTTTAAAGATTCCCATGAAAGACTATCTGTCAAATCTATGGTTGATTGTCTGTAGCGGTACCAGAGGATGATAAATAGGGACACGTAACCCACTTGAAAATCATCAGATAAGGACCTAAATTTAAATAGGAATACATTGCAAAGTGAAGGCATTCGTTTGTATAAAGAATAAACCCTAAAAAGCCCATATTCAAGCAATGTGTATGCAAAGTCATATTATTATTATTTTTTATGATAGCGCCATTTATTCCATGGCGCTTTACATGTGAAAAGGGGTATACATAATAAAAAACAAATACAATAATCTTTAACAAAACGAGTCACGACTGGTACAGGAGGAGAGAGGCCCCCTCCCACAAGGGCTCACAATCTACAAGGGATGGGTGAGGATACAGTAGGTGAGGGTAGAGCTGGTCGTGCATCGGTGTGGTGGATCGGTGGTTACTGCAGGTTGTAGGCTTGTGGGAAGAGGTAGGTCTTCAGGTTCCATTTGAAGGTTTCCATGGTAGGCAAGAGTCTGATATGTTGGGGTAGAGAGTTCCAGAATAGGCGGGATGAACGGGAGAAATCTTGTATGCGATTGTGGGAGGGGATAAGTGGGGAGTAGAGAAGGAGATCTTGTGAGGATCGGAGGTTGTGTGCAGGTAAGTACCGGGAGACGAGGTCACAGATGTATGGAGGACACAGGTTGTGGATAGCTTTGAATGCCAAGTTAGAGTTTTGTAAGAGATGCCGTGTGCACAACTAAAGGGTGGTGCTAAGGTTTAGGTTCCCAAGCCACAGATTCAATAGATAAAAACCCAGCACTCAACTTAATGATTCGATGAAGTGATATTTAATGTAGAACACAATAAAACGTTTTGGTCGTAAAGACCTTCCTCAGTTACATGTAATCTCACTGTGAAGTGATCAGGTGTGCCTAACTGATGCCCAATAAATCTAATGAAGTGGCAGCACTTTATAAGTGGACAGAAAACTTGAATAGTGTTGTTAGATAGAACACTTGCGCCTCCAGACGCGGTATCCACTGCTTGTCTGATAAATGTGGGCAGTAGTATAATAGCGTTACTCCATAGGTGGACCAAGACTCAGAGAGCGCTGTCAGGTGGGGTGATTGTGCCTCCAGACACGGTACCTCTTGTTTCACACTTTTTTGTTAAGTATATAATTCCACATGTGTTGATTCATAGTTTTGATGCCTTCAGTGTGAATATACAATTTTCATAGTCCTGAAAATACAGAAAAGTCAATGAATGAGAAGGTGTGTCCAAACTTTTGGTCTGTACTGTATATATGTTTTAGAGGTGTGGGAAGAATAGAATTTTTACTATAGGGTCCTGTGATTTCTCTGTATGCACCTACTTGCAGGGCGGTAATAATTAGGGCAATCTGGCCTGTTGCTCAGAGTCCGAGGCTTCAGGGGTCTATTTCTCTCACCATAATCGGCATACCAGGCAGGGAGTGGGGCCAAGACACGTTTCTTGCACAGGGGCCCCAAGCTGTCAGTGTCCACCCCTTGTACCTGCATCTACTAAGGTATGTATTTGTGGTAAATCCTATAGATATGCCACACATGTACGAGATAAGAATACCTCCTAAATTCACACACAGGACACTATCTCTGCTATAACTAATGGTGATGTTTTGCAGGTCTCTCTGGCTGCGAAGAAAGTCTCAGTGTTGTAGAAGAGCTTTCACACCCAGTGCACAGAATTCCCATTGGATATGGTTCATTGAAAGATGTTTCCTTTCCATTCCCTCATATGAAAAAACCTACAAGAACAAAATCCTCATTGTTTCAGACAAGCCCTAATGATAGTCTATAAATAACTGTGTATGTACGGAGCTGGAGTATTATATCTGTATTATATCTGTACTATATTTCTACTTAAATCCCAGCTGCATTTACTCCACAATTCTGCATTTTCTACAGTGGTAACTCTTGTTAAATTAATTTTCAGGCAACTTTTTTTTGTTAACCACAACCCCGTGTTTGTTTCTTCTATGCCTCTACTTTTCTAATTGGGCCATTGCTAACGGGACACTGCTGGTCAACTGCTCTGTTCATGCTCACCACGAAAAAGAGTTTTGTGGCTTCTAGTCAGAAGAAAGTGCCTGCTCTCAGTGTAGATAGGGCCTGATGCCGCTAATTACCACTGAACTACTATCAGGAAGAACTGGGATTTGGGGTGGCACTAGGAAGTGCTGGTAGTGGATCTCAGACTGTGAGTGAGACCAGAAGGACGACCTACTACCAGTGCTAATGCAGAAGCTGGTTCCATTCAGCCCCATCATACATGCCAGTGGTAAGTGTGAGACGCATGCTCTGAGGAGTTGACAGCGTCAGAGAAGGAAGCCGAGCCATGGGATAGTCTACTGAACATTGCAAGACAGAAAAGTATTCACCAGGGGAGAACCCTGTGTAGGCTGGTCCTGCTGAAAATCTGGAACTGGACAGTGTGAAAAAAAACTCCTGTATATAACCTGCCACTTGTTCTGCTGCTAAAAATTACTGAATTACTAAGACAGTTATGTTTTTTGTAACCAATACTAAAGAAAGGGCACCTACATTTTGTGGACCTTGACTGTAATTGCCTCATTATACCTTGGACTACTCTATGGCTGCAACTAGAGTTGGTGCAAATCGATTTGCACAAACTAGTCCATTGGCCATGTCAAGAAATCTGTGGCTGCAGGACAGGTGTTGTGAAAACCCACTCTTAACCGGAGTCATCCGTGACTCTTCTTTTGATTAGTTGGCTTGCATCAAGCCTCAATGATGGCATCACACCAGGCCTTCAAATCAATAGAAGAGCTAGAATGCGGCCACAGATTACTGGCATGGACAATGGAATGGGTTCTGCGAATTGTTTCATACCTACTCTAGTTACTCCATAAATATGTGTCATCAGCACGTTACTTTTTTGTGGCTGGCAAAAGTTGAAGTAATGAAAGGTTGTGGTATAGTGTTCGCTAAGCTCCATGGAGACCCCAGTGTTTCTCTGCTACGGCAATGATACACCCCGCATGTAGTAGATAAACATGGAAGGATGTGGAGAAGGTTAGCCGCCCAGAGACTGGCAGCTGCAAAGTACGGCAGATTATGTGGCCTACAGTCTTATTGGCAAAACCCAACCTGTGGGACTCCTTCGAATAAGAGATCCCAACACTGATTCTCACTATAAAACGGAAATCTTTAAGAAAATAAATATGTTGAACTGTACATTCTCTGGCTTTTTCTGGGAACCAGTGCAGCCACGCAAGGGGCCCAAGAGGAAAGAGGGCCACTACCACCATCATAGGAGGTGAAAGTGTGCATTATGATGTGTTATTGGACTGCAAAAAGCTTATGTATTGTTCTTGCATTTTTATAGTATTGTAAGAAGATGAGCCGGGACAGAGTCAGCAGTTTCCGGTGCACTTTGGGGCCGGAACTATCGGGACTGTTACCACTGTTGCCGGGAGAAGGTTCTTCTGGGAGGGGAGGACCTTTGCACTGGACAGCAGGGGGCGTGGGGGAGATAAAAAGGACTGAGCGCGGGAATGGAGCAGACTTGGCGGGAAAGCGACAGGAGAGCAAGGAGAAGGTTGACTCTTGACTCCCTCCCCACTGCTCCGACTGCTAACTCAACGTCATCCATCCCCCAGCGTTCTGACTGTCAAATTGACTGTGTCCCGACAGAGCTGTCCTCGGACCCTTCCTTGCTGGACGGCTCCTTCCCACCTGCAGTTGCAGATAAGCTGACTTTCTCTGTTTCTAGAGATGACTCCAGTGGATCGCACGCTACCGGGGCCTGCGAGCATGGCTACGGTTCGTGTTCGGTGCCATTCCAGAGGAATCTACCTAAAGGACTGTTTCTACGTAAACAGCGTACCCAAGCCAAGCGGGACCGGATACATCGGCACTGTCGGAAGATGGTGCTTTTCGTTCCTCCGTAACTGAGCCAGAGACATTGTCCACGATCTGCGACGTCGGCGAGAGATATTCCAGTCTTTCCCCAACAAGAACTGCAAGCGATAAGTTACCTTTTTTTGTATACCTTCTTCTCAAGCATTGTGTTTGTGTGCAAATCCCGTTGTTGCCCTTACTGATCTCGTCTCCCTGCTTGGAGTATTCCTTGCATAATAACCTGTTCAAGTAAATCCTGTTAACTCCATCTCTGCCTCCGGCTCTTGACTGCATCCAACGAATCTTCCCTCCTTACAGTATTACAACTTTGGCAAATTTTAGCAGATATTAAAAAGATGCCAGTATCAGGTTCTTGTTTCTATAATTTGGTGAAAGAAAATACAGATATCACTTTATTTTATACAGAATTTGTAATACAATTGCTAGTGACACATTACTGACCATGGCAATGCCAATATGTCTAATGGAAGATGGAAATGATAATGAATATGTGTGATAACCTTACATTTATGATTTTTTTATTCCATTTTCCATTTAGTAGCAGCAATTATAAAAAGGCTTTCATCACCTCTCCATTACTGTGAAAGTAATGCGATTTGTAAAATGTGCAAGTATTACAGAAATTTATTTTTTATCCCCTGCTGTTTGTCCCTTGAGGCTTCACAAAACTGGATAATCATTAAAAGTGGTATAAAGTTAAGTTGCTAACCAATCTCAATGCCAAGTAGCAGCTGCAAAAGCCAAAAAAAAGTCTTGAAAAAAAAAATAGTTAAAATCACAGCTTTGACGACAAAATGTTAAGTAAATTAAGATTGTTTAAGGCCAGGTATTCACACGTATAGTTACCAATGGGCAATAATAGAGAAACAATGGCAGACTTGAGTCTCAAAATGAAGTAGTGTAAATCAAAGTTATTTTAATAAATGAATCTGTAGAGTCAAAGTTGTCATCGTACTGCTGTTGGCAATGGGAAAATGTAGTTAGAATTGCCAATAATTGGATTTTGTGCCACGACATGACATAGATGAATAGACTTTTGCCTTCTTGAAGACGCGTGGTCAAAATGATGTCCAAGGGATCTTGGCTGCAACTGCTTCCAAAAGTATGAATCCAGTGAAATGTTAAAGAACTGTAATCATTAGTAACCAACCATTGGTCAACTCAATATTTCTTTCGAGAAATCCGGACAACACTGCCGTAATCCAAGCTGTCAAGGTTTTATTCCAATACTTTTTGCCAAAAAATGCGAAAGCAAAACTTGGAAAGTTCATGAAAACTATTTTTGATGTCACTAAAGGGTATGCCACACTAACAATATCGCTAACGGGATCGCTAAAAAACGTCACTATTTAGCGATCCGTTAGCGATATTGTTCAGTGCGGCAGCTTCAGCGACGAGCTTCTGCTGTGATCTCGCTCGTCGTGGAATCGCTCGGACCCTATTTTCTCGTCGGCGCTCCGCTGGGTAAGTATGTAATCGCTGTGTGGCACTTTTCTAGCGATTTAGCGGTACTTTTGTACCGCTAAAGTCGTTAAGAAGATCGCTAACGGCGATAGCGTCGTTAACTATATCGCTAATGCGGCAGCATTTAGCGATATAGAAACAATCCTTAGCGATCTCATTAGTATGCAACGCTAACGAGATCGCTAGCGGGATGCTTAGTGTGGCAGTACTTTAGTGATTTATTGTCATGGTTGAAGTTTATTTAGAAAATAAGATCCCAAGAAGTAATTGCTGACGTTAATTAGTGGCATTCTTGACAATGTAGGTGGTCTACAGTTTCCCTTTACATTTCTTTGTGCAGTACAGTCAACATCTCGTAAAGATTAAACTTATCACTAGAGAATGGATTGTGGTTTCTTCTGGGCTTGGAACCAAAGAAGCCCCAAAGATGTTTAATGGGAGGAGACCAGTACTATTGATGATATATGATTCCTGGGGTTTACTGGTAAATATCTTTTCAAGAGGTCCCAAAAGCTTCATAGTATGCCAATAATGAAAGGTATATCCACCACATCATCACATCATAATGAAGACTGTATTTCAGGGTGAATGCCGATAAGCTATCCATCCTGCCCAAGTCTTATTCAAATACTCTACAGTATCGGCGCTAATGGCCCCCAACTTGTCATATATTATTAACTTGGTGGTAAGAGGGGGGAAATGCAGCTTGTAGTATAAACTAAGCTAATTTATAGGACTTTGTATTGAATGTTTAAAGGTTTGTCTCCAAAGAATAGCTGGAAATTTAGTATTTAGCCCTGGTAATGTTCTCTACCAAAAATTCTAGACAAAAATTAGACTTTTTGGACAAGACCACCATATATATAGCATGAGGCCTCATTCATGTCGACTTTTTTCATCTTATTAGAAAAATACACCAACTTTCATGAGTGATTTTCATTTTGGTTTTCATCCAGAAGGGGTAGCAGTACCATATCATACATGAGGTAGTACATGTAACATGTAGCAATACCAGTAAGCAAAAAGGCATAATTACAACAATGAACATTATTAACTTAACCCCTTTACAACTGCATGAGCCCTACACAGCCTCCCTATATAGACTGCATGAGCCCCACACAGCCTCCCTATATAGACTGCATGAGGAACCCATAGCCTCCCCATATACTGCATGAGCCTCACACAGCCTCCCTATATACACTGCATGAGCCCCACACAGCCTCCCTATATACACTGCATGAGCCCCACACAGCTTCCCTATTTAGACTGCATGAGGCCCACACAGCCTCCCTATATATACTGCATGAAGCCCACACAGCCTCCCTATATAGACTGCATGAGGCCCACACAGCCTCCCTATATACACTGCATGAGCCCCACACAGCCTCCCTATACACACTGCATGAGCCCACACAGCCTCCCTATATATACTGCATGAGCTCCACACAGCTCCCTATATACACTGCATGAGCCCCACACAGCCTCCCTATATACACTGCATGAGCCCCACACAACCTCCCTATATATACTGCATGAAGCCCACACAGCCTCCCTATATAGACTGCATGAGGCCCACACAGTCTCCCTATATACACTGCATGAGCCCCACACAGCCTCCCTATACACACTGCATGAGCCCCACACAGCCTCCCTATATAGACTGCATGAAGCCCACACAGCCTCCCTATATAGACTGCATGAGGCCCACACAGCCTCCCTATATACACTGCATGAGCCCCACACAGCCTCCTATACACACTGCATGAGCCCCACACAGCCTCCCTATATATACTGCATGAGCTCCACACAGCCTCCCTATATACACTGCATGAGCCCCACACAGCCTCCCTATATACACTGCATGAGCTCCACACAGCCTCCCTATATACACTGCATGAGCTCCACACAGCCTCCCTACAACACTGCATGAGCTCCACACAGCCTCCCTATATATACTGCATGAGCTCCACACAGCCTCCCTATATATACTGCATGAGCCCCACACAGCCTCCCTACATACACTGCATGAGCCCCACACAGCCTCCCTATATATACTGCATGAAGCCCACACAGCCTCCCTATATACTGCATGAGGCCCCATAGCCTCCCTATATACACTGCATGAGCCCCACACAGCCTCCCTACATACACTGCATGAGCCCCACACAGCCTCTCTATATACTGCATGAGGCCCCATAGCCTCCCTATATACACTGCATGAGCCCCACACAGCCTCCCTATATACAGTACACTGCATGATGGCCCCATAGCCTCCCCATATACTGCATGAGGCTCCCAAAGCCTCCCATGTGCAGCATGTCGCCCCATAGCTCCCCATGTGCAGCATGTCACCCCATATGCAGCACCATGTCACCCCCATAGCTGGCACCATGTGCAGCATGTCATCCCATATGCAGCATCATGTGCAGCATGTCACCCCCATAGTCTCACCATGACCACCCAAACATCCCATACACATGAAAAAAAAAGAAACACCACATACTCACCTGGTGCTCTCCTTTTGTTCCTGTCTCGGTGTCTCTGATGAGCTGGCTCTCCGCAGTACACAGCTGACGCGATGAAATGACGTCATCGCATCAGATGTTTCACACCCTGATTGGTGGAGGAAGTGGCCGTAGGCCCCTCCTCCACCAACGGAGTCAGCGCAGATGGAGACAGTGATTGAGCCGGCATGGTGCGGCCCGTGGACCTCTGGTTTCCAGCCCCACAGCTGTCTCGGTCCGCGGGCTGGACTGAGACAGCCAGAGGGTCAGATGTGGCCCACGGGACAGACTTTGCCCAGGTCTGGACTAAAATATTTTCTAAAATTAGGGATGGATAGACCTCCCCCTCCTTATAAAGACATCTGTTATGTTTTGGTAGCTGAGGAGAGTAAGCAAAAATGGCAATACACCAGAGAGGCTGGAACCTATTGGATTGCAGTAACCTGAACTAACCACACAACTAGAGGTAGCCGTGGAGCGTTCCTATGTTGATCCTAGACGCCTCGTTACAGCCTGAGAGATAACTACACCTAAAGGCAGAAAGATGAAAGCTATCTGCCCCGGAGCAGATCCCAAAGAAAATAGGAAGCCCCCAAACATGTAATGGCGGTTAGACAAGAAGAAGCACAGTGTCAGGAATCGAACCCAGTGTCTCTTGTTCACCGGCCAGCAGCTCTACCATCTGAGCTATTCTGCTGGCTACAAAGTTCCTTGCTGAACCCAGATACCATTGACTGTTCTTCCTGATCGGCTTCACCCAGTGCTCTCTCGTTTGGCCTCTGATTGCCAATTACACGCCCTATATAAACCTGGCCCTGTGGGTGTGTCATTGCGAGATTATTGTGCTTCCAGCCTTTAGTCAAGCTCTTTCTCCTGCTGTTCCTGCTGCTACAAACACTGCTCTCCTGTGAACTGACCTCCGGCTGCCACCTGACTACGTTATCTGCCTGCTCCTCTGCTACCGAACTGCCTTTCCTGTGTACCGACCTCCGGCTGCCACCTGACTACGTTATCTGCCTGCTCCTCTGCTACCGAACTGCCTTTCCTGTGTACTGACCTCCGGCTGCCTCCTGACTACGTTATCTGCCTGCCCCTCTGCTACAAACACTGCTCTCCTGTGTACCGACCTCCGGCTGCCACCTGACTACGCTACCTGCCTCTGCTTCCCCTAGTGTTTGCAGTAACATCGGCTCCAACCCAGACGGGATCCTGACAGAATAATCTCGCGCCAAAATGGAGTCCGCTGTGAACACCCTGAGGCGGCAAGTTACGGAACTTCAAAGTTTTTGTAATGATTCTCAAGGAAAATATTCCAAGTTACAAACTGATTTCACGGTGATACAACAGGAAGTAATTGAGCTACAAAAACAACTTCTGGACGTGCGCAATTCAGGGTCCGAGTCAAACGCGCGGCTGCCGCTGCCTGCAAAGTTCAGTGGGGATCGCCAGCAGTACCGAGGATTCCTCAATCAATGCCGCATATACTTCCAGATGCAACCTGCTCCCTTTACCAGTGAGAGGAAGAAAGTTTTTTTCATGATAAATCTCCTGACGGATGAAGCTCTTGCTTGGGCTTCACCTTATGTAGAAAAAGACTATGCCCTCCTTAATGACCTGGAAGCTTTCATCGCAGCTATGAATCAAGTTTTTGATGACCCAAACCGCTGTGCCACAGCAGAAACCAAATTACATAATTTGCGCCAAGGACGTCGCTCTGTTGCGGAATATACATCGGAGTTCCGTCGCTGGGTGGCCGACACTACCTGGAATCCAGCGGCCCAGAGAAGTCAATTTCGACGAGGGTTATCAGAACCAATGAAAGACGAGCTTGCCAGGGTTGAGACCCTGATCAGTTGGAGGACTTTATTCAACTATGTATCCGGATTGACCCAAAGACTTACTGAAAGGAGAAAGGAGAGACTGCAAGCACTTGGGAATAGCCCTGGCTTCTCATTTCCAGCATCAGACTACCAAGAAAAGATGCAAGGCGTGTCTGAACTGATGCAGATCGACGTCATCCGAAGACCACTCTCTGCACAGGAGAAGGAGAGGCGACGTGCAGAACATCTCTGCCTCTATTGTGGGGACCTGGACACTATGCCATCAACTGTCCTAACAAAAGGACTATAGCCTTTACCAACAACAGGTCTGCCAGCAATATGGACCTTTCTCAGCAGTCGGATTCCATCTTGCAGACTATCTCATCAGTAACGCCAGAAATAGACAAAATACATACTACATCATCTCATTTTGTAATCCCCATTCAGGTTGTAATGGGCACCAAAAAATGCAATGCTCTGCCCTGTTGGATTCGGGAGCAGGAGGAAATTTTATGGACTTAAAATTTACACGTGATAATAATATTTCCAGTAGGACCAAATCCACACTAATTGAAATGGAAACTGTGGATGGATCACCTTTGTCTTCTGGACCTGTCACGCATGAGACAATCGAACTGGAGATTTGTATCGAACCGGATCATCATGAAGCTGTCAGTTTCCACCTTATTTCATCTCCGAAATTTCCGGTTATTCTAGGGATCCCTGGTTTTCAGTCCATAACCCTTCTATCAACTGGGCATCAAGGACTATCACCTTTCCATCTGACTACTGTAAGAATAATTGTCATAAGGAACCCCCTGTTCTCCAACAAGTCCAAATCTCTGAGATTTCGCATGAGAAGGAAGAGAAACTACCACCTCAATATCAGCAGTTCTCTGATGTCTGCAGGAAGAAGAAAGCAGATCAATTACCTCCTCACCGTCCTTACGACTGTCCCATTGAATTGCTGCCAGGAGCAACCATTCCATTTGGACGGATTTACAATCTTTCCGAACCTGAATTGAAGGTATTAAGAAAGTTCCTGGATGAAAATTTAGGGAAAGGCTTTATTCGACCTTCCACATCTCCAGCTGGGGCACCCCTGTTCTTTGTTGAAAAGAAAGACTCCACTCTGCGGTCATGTATTGACTACAGAGAGATGAATAATATCACTGTCAAGAATCGCTACCCGCTACCCTTGATTCCTGAACTATTTGAGAGACTCCGTTCTGCGAAAATCTTTACGAAGCTGGATCTTAGAGGGGCTTACAACCTCATACGGATTCGCCCAGGAGATGAGTGGAAGACCGCTTCAGAACGAGATATGGACATTTTGAATCTCTGGTTATGACCTTTGGCCTTAGCAATGCCCCAGCCACCTTTCAACATTTTATTAATGATGTATTTCGAGATTTCTTGGACCAATTCGTTGTGGCTTATCTCGATGACATTCTTATATTTTCAGACACCTTGGAAGAGCATTGCAGGCACGTCCAGTTAGTCTTGGAATGACTACAGGAGAACCATCTTTACATTAAACTTGAAAAATGTGAGTTTGAACAGACCAGTATCCAATTTCTGGGATATATCATCTCCCCAGAAGGTCTGAGCATGGATCCGGCAAAATCAATGCTGTAGTGGACTGGCCTATTCCAAGAAATTTAAAAGACGTCCAGCGTTTCATAGGATTTGCAAATTTTTACCGAAAATTTATAAAGAACTTTTCACGGATCATACTACCAATTACTACACTAACAAAAAAGACCAAAGCATTTTTCTGGTCTCCGGAGGCACAGGAGGCTTTTGACAAGTTGAAAACTCTTTTTACGTCTGCTCCATTGTTAGTACACCCAAATCCTGAATTGCCATTTACTGTCGAATGGACGCCTCGGACTCTGCAGTGGGAGCCATTCTGTCTCAGCGAGTTGGGGACAAGATGCAACTTCACCCATGTGCGTTTCTTTCCCACACCATGTCATCTGCAGAAAAGAACTACGACATCGGTAATAAAGAACTGTTAGCCATTAAAGTTGCCTTCTCTGAGTGGAGACATCTTCTGGAAGGTGCCAATCACCCTGTGACTGTCCTCAAGGACCACAAGAATCTTGAATTCCTCCGTACAGCAAAAAGATTGTCTGCAAGACAAGCACGATGGGCCTTATTTTTCTCAAGATTCAATTTTATAATTTCTTACCGGCCTGGTTCAAGAAATGGCAAGGCTGACGCCCTGTCTAGGATGTGTTCGGAACCTCAGGAGAGGTCTAGTAATGACGATACAATTCTAGGCCCTAAAAATTTTTTGGGAATATTGCACTCTAGAGGACTATGTAATAGAATTAAAGATGGATATCAAGAGGACTCTTTCCTTAACCATCCTTCGGAAGACGTCGATCTTTCATCAAAGAGGGGTTTTGGATGCAGAAACACAAAGTATATGTACCTGAATCTTCTCGTCTTGAAGTCCTCAAAAGTGTCCATGATTCTAAACTGGCAGGACATCCTGGAGTTGCAAAAACACAAGACTTACTACTTCGTTTCTTTTGGTGGCCTAATTGTAGGAAGGACGTGAGGAAATATGTTTCAACCTGTTTAACATGCGCACGAAACAAGACCCCACGATCGTCTCCTCTAGGACTCTTGCAACCACTTCCAGTTCCATCCAGGCCTTGGGGATCTATTTCCATGGATTTTATTGTGGAACTACCCCTTCCAAACAGATGACCGTCATCCTTGTCATAGTGGACCGACTCATAAAAATGGCCCACTTTATTCCAACTGAAGGAATTCTTACTGCTGAAAAAACTGCAGAACTGATGATCAAAGAGGTATTCAGGTTACATGGAATTCCTGACAACGTGGTGTCTGACAGAGGCGTTCAGTTTACGTCAAAATTTTGGAAGAGTTTCTGTACAGCCTTGGGAGTCACGGTGAATCTTTCTACCGCTTTCCATCCTCAGTCCAATGGCCAGACGGAGAGAACGAACCAGACTTTGGAGCAATACCTCTGTTGCTTCATTTCCTATCTTCAGGATGACTGGGTGGACTATTTACCAACAGCAGAGTTTGCCTACAACAACTCCATACATAGCGCTACATCTCAAACCCCATTTTTTGCTAATTATGGAGTACATCCAGTATTTATCCCTAATCTGCCAGTGAACACTCCCATTCCTGCTGTTAATGACAGGCTTGCAAAATTACAGGAATCCCAGAAGGAATTATCAGAGATATTACTCAAGACCCAGGAAGTATATAAGGAAGCAGCAGATAAACATCGGAGAGTGCCCCTGCTCTTCAGGTTGGAGACAAAGTTTGGCTGTCCACTAAAAACCTTAAGACACATGTGCCATCCTCCAAATTGGGTCAGAAATTCATTGGACCTTTTCAAATTTCTGCAAAAATTAACCAGGTTGCTTTTCGTTTAAAACTTCCCAACAATCTAAAGATTCATCCAGTATTTCACATATCCTTGCTCAAACCCTTCTGTGAAAACCCGTTTCCAGGAAGAATTCAGCCACCTCCTCCACCAGAAAGGATCCATGGTGAAGAAGAATACATTGTGAATAAAATTCTGGACTCCCGAAAATTCAGAGGTAAACTGCAGTATCTGGTGCAGTGGGAAGGTTACGGACCAGAGGAAAATTCATGGGAACCAAAGGACAACGTCCATGCTCCTGGACTTACAAGAGCCTTTCATCAGAGGTACCCAGATAGGCCAGCTCCTGAGATGTTCAGAGGCCATCCTGGGAGGAGGGGAGTACTGTCAGGAATCAAACCCAGTGTCTCTTGTCCACCGGCCAGCAGCTCTACCATCTGAGCTATTCTGCTGGCTACAAAGTTCCTTGCTGAACCCAGATACCATTGACTGTTCTTCCTGATCGGCTTTACCCAGTGCTCTCTCGTTTGGCCTCTGATTGCTAATTACACGCCCTATATAAACCTGGCCCTGTGGGTGTGTCATTGCGAGATTATTGTGCTTCCAGCCTTTAGTCAAGCTCTTTCTCCTGCTGTTCCTGCTGCTACAAACACTGCTCTCCTGTGAACTGACCTCCGACTGCCACCTGACTACGTTATCTGCCTGCTCCTCTGCTACCGAACTGCCTTTCCTGTGTACTGACCTCCGGCTGCCACCTGCCACCTGCTCCTCTGCTACCGAACTGCCTTTCCTGTGTACCGACCTCCGGCTGCCTCCTGACTACGTTATCTGCCTGCTCCTCTGCTACAAACACTGCTCTCCTGTGTACCGACCTCCGGCTGCCACCTGACTACGCTACCTGCCTCTGCTTCCCCTAGTGTTTGCAGTAACATCGGCTCCAACCCAGACGGGATCCTGACACACGGACACAGACAGAAAATAGAATGTCTAGACAGAAAAGTACAGGAAAGGATACTCACTGCAATCCAAAAAAAACCCTAAAAAATACCAACTCTACTGATTGCAAAAACACCTGAGATCACACGACCTCTACCACCTAAATCAGTTCTATGGTGTAACAAACTAAGCCGCAGCCACTGAAAAAACAGGAAAAAGCAAATGAACAAACAACAGTGGCTCCAGATAAACTGAGAGGAGCACAAGCCCCCCGGAGGGGACCTGGCTGACCTCCACAGAAGTGCAGGGATCAATGCAAAAAGCAAGCCACAAAATAAAAGCAGAAAATATCTTATCTGATAGCAGAAGATGCAGGCAAGACTCAGCAAGCTTCCAAATGAACCAGGAACCACAATTGAGACAAGAACAATTGATCACCGGCAACCATCATGGGAGGGAACCTCCCTTATATCAGACCAGTCCGTGATCCTAGATTGCCATTCCTCGCTGAAAGGTTCAGTACTGTCAGTAACCACCAGAGGGAGCCTCTGCTCAGAAACAATTTTTAGCACATTCACAACAGGCATCAAAGATGCTTTTGAGTATGTACAGTGGACATGGTATGACGGATGAGAACTTCTGACTTACAAGGTTTAATTTTTAAGTTCAGAAATTAATAAATAAATTAATCTAGCAACTTAAAGCATTATTTATCAGCCGCTGTGTTCAGCTGTTAACAGTGAGGCTCTGATCCTGTCTCACCATATTGTGATTGCAACTTCTGACAGACTGAAAGACAGAGGTAACGTTCACAAGCCCTCAGTGTAAGTCTATGAGGGCCTGGTTCTGGCCTCCTTCTTACTCTCATAGACTTACATTGAGTCGTGACTTACAGATCGCCCATCAAAGACTGGAGAGATGTGACAGGTCACAAATTTCAAAAGCCTGACCAGAGCGGTGTCAATTATAGATGAAGATGGTGGCTGGTAAGTATAAGACTACGTGCAGGGAGCTTAGATTAGAGATACCACTACAGGGGTAAAATAGAAGAAAAATCGCTGGAGTGGTGCTTTAAATGTTCCAGCTCCTCCATAAGTATAATTCAATTGGCCTTTTCTTTACCCTCCCCCATCACATATACAGCAAGTCAGATTTATTATTGTAAGTGCTCTTCAACTTTGCTCCACATTTTGTCACATTTGGCACAACCTTGTTGCGTTAATTTTTAGTTGTATTTGTTTTGAGCTTTAGACAGTTTTTACATCTCATTCGACAAGGACCAATGCTCAAAATGTGACAGCAATAGCCAAATTATCAATATACTGTACAATAAACTCACCTAAATATTAACTTGATGCCATTTAAGTTGCCCAAGAGCTGATGAAGTTAGACAACAGTGTCTTTCGATGAGCCACATTTTTCATGAGCCTCTGTGAAAAATTTGGTTCATTTTTAGACTATCTATCCCAATTTCAACCATTTAAATTATGGCCAGAATTAGTAACTCTGCTACAGTGTTTTCACGTTTGCAAGGATATAAATCGGTGGGGATGGTCAGCATTGAGTCTCTTCTAATTAGTATAATATTCTGCCATCAGGTTGTCACTGGCACAATCAATGCTCAGTCCCAAAAGCTCCCTTAGTCGATTGGCTTTGCCTAACTGTCCACAAAGTTTGGTATATAGTTACTACGTGCTCTTTTATGGTTGTGTAATTTCTATTGTCCTGTGTGATCTTTGGAATCTATGGAGAGTTATTGACCTCCGCATCTTACTTGTTGAGAGTGGAGCTCAGGTTTCATACTCAGTACTCTCATGATTTGTTTATTTTATTTTTGCTTTCCCCCTTAGCACCCTGTGGTCATCTTACGGCCAGTCTAGGGTTGGATAATTCCCTGTTATGATGCCCCTATTAGGATTTATGCCCTAATACTGAAGTGATATAGCGTACATATTACATTGCCATAGGGTGCCCAAGTAAGACTGCCATAAAGTTTAGCAAATCAAATTGCCCAATAAATAGTGTCCTTCCCTGTGTAAAAGGAGTTAGCTCCAAATGGGGTTGTCTTCTGCTTGACCTTTGGCTTTTCCTACAAGGCTTGCCCAAGGAAAATAAGAAAAGCTCATACCTCCCAGTCTAACGATGTCTGCATCGAGTCTCCCGTTTGTCTTGTGACATTTATGGCGCCTGAGTGCTGCAGCTAATCGTTGGCTGACGTGATTGCTATTTTGCCTCACCAGACAGCTGAATATTTATGCAGCAGATTAGTGACTTCTGATTGGTTGCAGCACCCGTGTGATATAATAATGTCATGAGAGTGACGGACGGTCCCTATGCCAATATCGCTGGATCGGTGCGGGTGGCGAGTATATGATAATCTTACTTGGGGGACTCGGGCATTTAAGAAGGGGTTGTCCAAGTAGTGGACAACCACTTTGAGAAAAGCCAAAGGTCAAGCAGAAGACAACCCAGTTTGGAGCCAACACAGGTGTGGGAGGTAAGTATAAACTGTTCTTACTTTATGTGGTAGACTCGGGCATTTAAAAAGAGGTTGTCGAAGTAGTGGACAACAACTTTGAGAAAAGCCAAAAGTCAAGCAGGAGATAACCCCATTTGGAGCCAACACAGGTGTGGGAGGTAAGTATAAACAGTTCTAACTTTATGTGGTAGACTCGGGCATTTAAGAAGGGGATGTCCAAGTAATGGAAGACCACTTTAAGAAAAGCCAAAGGACAAGCAGAAGACAACCCAGTTTGGAGCTGACACCAATGAGGGAGGTGAGTATAAAATGTTTTTACTTTACTTGGGGGACTTGGGCATTTAAGAAGGGGTTGTCCAAGTAGTGAACAACCACTTTGAGAAAAGCCAAAGGTCAAGCAGGAGACAACCCCATTTGGAACAAACACGGGTGTGGGAGGTAAGTATAAACTGTTCTTACTTTATGTGGTAGACTCGGGCATTTAAGATGGAGTTGTCCAAGTAGTGGACCTCCCTTTAACATTTGTGAACTATAATTGGGTGAAGAACTAGGCCCAGTGGAGAATCCTTTGGTGACTCTGACCATAAAATTGAGATACCTATCTAGTCCGATGGTTGAAAGGAATTTCTTTGCACTCTAATCTGACAGTGATTGTCACAGTCTCAGAGTTTCTTTGCATCTTTTTTCAATCTGAAATGTGACTGACAGCTTGTCCTCCTCCCGTCTCTTGATCTGGGTGGGGTAAGGATAACACAGGGACGTAAGCGTGATGAAGGCCCTGTCAGTTCAAGGTCATGAAAAGTGGAGTTGAGACTTTTTTGTCATGGCAACTAAAACACAGTCAAACACACTGAAAACACCTGGTAGTAACAATCTTCATGTTTTTGTTACCAAAACAAGAGGCCTCATGGCAACGCTTGTGTGTTCTCAAAAATTAACTGCTGTGCTTCCAGATGCCATGGCTCTCCAGAGCTCCCGGGCTGTGATCTTCAGGCCATGGGAGGCTCATAGGCATCCGCTCTTTTCAGCTTGTTGCATTACATTTCTTACTTTACTTATGAGGTAGGAAACATAAAAAAAACCACACAAAGCGATGATGTAAAAAAGATATATTTATTGCAGAAAAGGATTTTTTTTCGTACACATATATATATATTTATATAGACAGAAAGACATTTTAATACATTAACCGTTCACTTTCAGAAAGGGGGGGAATAATATACAACCAAATGTTGCGCTCTCTGCACTGCGAAAGGAGGATAAGATTCGTTAGTGTGAACTGGTAGCGTATAAGTTACGTCTGAGCGACATCAGAAGACATAAGCTGCCTGTAACAATTGTATTCACCCTTGACTTTGCCTTCTAAATCAATGATTATGGAATCGGATATAATGAGGCCATGCGCTTGGACTGTTATTACCGCGAATGTAACACTGTATCTGTAATGCCTTAAGGGGTATTTGTCATGTAGAAAATGTTTTCTGCAGGATGTTATAGAGCAGGAGGAGCTGATCAGATTAATATAGATTTTTTGGGTGAAAAATTCAGTATATTGTTCATTGAAATCCCTGGTGTTTGTATGCATGTGAGTCTGTAAGCATGTGAGTCCAGTGGGCAGCGCTATCCAGTGATTGACAGTATTCCCTGTATGACTGTGCATGTAGAGATAGCTGTTAATCACCAGTAGCATAGTACAAGTTATACTGAATAATTTCCAGCACACCTATATATCACAAGCTTTTCCTTCTCTCCACACGTCGGACTGCGTAGACAGCTGTTCCCTTTAAACTGAGGTTTTAGTCCCATAAAATGGTGCTTTTTTTATATTAACTTTGGTTGAGTATTTTTGTACTTTATTCCTTGCCAGCAGGAGTATCCTTTGACTAACAATGATGAGATATTGGCCTACATCTGCACCATAGTGTGACAGTACAATACGCCTGATGGTGTCACTGCCAGGAGAACGTGACAGTACAATACGCCTGATGGTGTCACTGCCAGGAGAACATGATGATGTCATGCAGATCGGCAGAATGTTGCTGCAGTGGAGCATTGCCCTACAGTCATAGCTTGCAAGACAAGGTGGACATGTATGGCAAGAACATCTGCTATAAGTGCTCGTCACAGAAGTCTGTTTTTTATGTGTGCTGTCACTTATTTTTGCCTCTAGATCACTGACCCATTGTGCCTTTTCACTAGTCCTTTTTTTGAGAACCAATTGTCTGATAACGAAAAAAACGTCCTACTTTGATCAAACTCGCCAATGCAAAAAAAAAAAAATAATCAAGGTCATCTACAGTATGTGCAGTCCTTATTACTATTTATTGGAGAGTGGAGAATTTTTAATATTGACTTTTAGGATCACTGCTTCCAAAAGGTGGTGCTAGAGTTCTAGTCCTCTTCCTCTCTGAACAGACAATTTTCAGATTTAATTCCCCAGAGGAGCATTGCATGGCCTATAAGTCTCCTCACTCTGACATGCCAGGCTTGGCTTGGCACTCTCCAGAAAGAGAAGGCCACAGTTTCTTCATACGAGAAAGGTGAATGCAGCAACAACTGCAGAAACTGACACTCGGGCCAAAAATGGGTCCAGCAAACTGCAAAAAAATTAGGAAACATTTTTCAAGAACGAGATAAAAAAAACTGATCTTTGAACTAAAAACTACTCACTAGTAGAAGTGAGATAGTAAATATATTAATGGAGTCTAAGGGGTTGCATGTACTGAACTTTATACATTTGATGGTGTACAGCATGTATAATAAGGCAAATTACTAGGAATTGGAAGGCAGAAAATGGTAGTGTATGGACATAAAGTGTTAAATACGTGGTCTCACATTTTCGTTTGGTGCGAGGTAATAAACTGTTAGCGGGATAATGAGGCACGTGGATATGCTGCATTAGTCACGGCTGCTTCGTGCATTTTGTTGTTCTCCATGTTTGGAACCAGTTTCTCGCTCTTCCATCGGTGATGGCATAATCATCTTCTTTTGGTGCCAAAAATGATTTAACAGCTAAGTAATGGCTCAATTGTTTTACATATTTGGGCAATATTTGCGGAGCCAAAAATGTTGCAGTTGAGGGGCAGGAAGATGATCTCATATGGACGTTTCTTAGATGCAGGATGCATCATATCTTCTATATTCCTTTTTTGTAATGGTGGGGTTTAATGTATTAGTGATGCATGGGGGCTCAAAATGGACTTAAAGTGGTTTTATGGCTTTGGGTTAATAATTCTTAATTGCTATATAAATGAAAAGATGTGTAACTTTCTAAGATCATTTACGTTTCCATTCTTCACCATTTTATAATATTAGTTGGCTGTGAGTGAGTGATGACGCCATTGTTTGCATGCATAGGTTAAACTTACTAAATAATCAGTCTTGTTTCTAGCTGGAAAGTGGTTACGACTGTATAAAAGCAATGCCCTGTGAGCTAAACACATCCAGCGTGTGGACAGACAATGCCCTGTGAGCTAAACACATCAGGCGTGTGGACAGACAATGCCCTGTAAGCTAAACACATCAGAAATCTAGGCAATGCTCTGTGAGCTAAGCATAGCCAGCCTGTGGACAGACAATGCTTTGTAAGCTAAACACATCAGAAATCTAGGCAATGCTCTGTGAGCTAAGCACATCAGAAATCTAGGCAATGCTCTGTGAGCTAAACACATCAGAAATCTAGGCAATGCTCTGTGAGCTAAGCATAGCCAGCCTGTGGACAGACAATGCCTTGTAAGCTAAACACATCAGAAGTCTAAGCAATGCTCTGTGAGATGAACACAGCAGTCCCGGCAAAGTTCTGTGATCTAAGCGTATCAGATTCAGGTAATGCTTTGTTAGCTAAACACATCAGCAGTCTAGACAATGCTCTGTGAGATATCCACTTTAGCAGTGTAGATAGACAATTCTAAGTTAGATAAACCCATTAGCTAACTGCAAAATGCTTTGTGAGCTAAATGCATCAGGAAGGAGTCCAGGCAATGCTCTGTGAGATAAAAACCTCACTAGTCTAGAAAAGGCTCTGTGAGCTAAGTACTTCAGCTGGCCATCAAATGCTCTTTGAGATAACCACATCAGCAGTCCATCCATGCAATGGTCTACGAGCTACAAGCACATTAGCAGTCCAGTAAAAATGCTCTGTGAGATAAACACATCAGAAGTCTAGAAAATGCTCTGTGAGATAAACACATCAGAAGTCTAGAAAATGCTCTGTGAGATATCCACATTAGCAGTGTAGATTGCTCTGTGAGCTAAGTACTTCAGCAGGCCATCAAATTCTCTTTGAGATAACCACATTGGCAGTCCAGGCAACGGTCTATGAGCTGAGTACATTAGCAGTCCAGGAAATGCTCTGTGAGATAAACCCATCAGAAGTCTAGAAAATGCTCTGTGAGCTAAATACGAAAGTAGTCTAGGCAATGTTCTGTAAGCTGAATTAATGAGGAGCGCTGCAGAACTCTGTAATGGTTTGCTATACTGTTTCATTCTGAAGTTGGGGCTTTTTAGATCTCAGCTCCTTGCCTTGATTGGGTACAATTGGGTCCACTTCTAAGCTGAGAGCAGGGCTGAGTGTGTAGGAGTTCGCTACCTCTGAACGTACACAACGTTAATATTTACTGAATAGGAATCGCTATTAAATATATATATAAAAAAAATGTAGAACTTAATATTAAAAAACTCTTCATCATGAATTTAAGACTTCCAGCAAGTTGCAAATTTTTGCAAATTTTTCGAAATTTTCCTATGGTAAGCCACATGAATTTTTCCATTTGTATTAGAGGTTGGGAAGGCAGATTTAAGAAAAAAAACAATGTAACAGTATGCAATAGATATAAAAAAAACTCCCTGATAACCCTATTAATATATATTTGATCTATTCAACATTTAGACATTATTCTCTTATTGCTCCTTAATAAATGTACCACATAACAAGTCCTGTTACACGTCTACAGATCCCGCCGTTCCCGCCGCCATCTGAGTTAATGGATTTTACGCTGAATGACCACTCACATTTTACACTCCGCGGGTGTCACCCAGAGGTGCAACTTGAACCTTTTGCTACCCAAAAATACAACGAAGACCTCATATGCCGCCATAGATGAAGACGTCCCACCATACTGGATACGGTAAGAAGGTGCACCAATATGGACACCAACCTCAAGCCAACCAAAGCCCAGCTAATAATATCATATTGTGGCTGATATCACTTGGACTCGTTCCTTTCAGATTAGGTAAGCCGCTGCCTATAGACCAGACCAACTTATATATCCATTATTATAAAGGCACAGAGCACTAAGGGATGGGAATAATACGCAAATACTTGTTTTGTTTCTTCTAGCAGATCCTGATGAATATAGGTTAATGTCTAAGAAATATTAGGAGACACATGCACAGTTACCATCATTAAGACATGCTCACCAATGTTGTGTGTTTCCCTCAAATCTGACTACACCTAGCTGAGAATTGTGTTTGACCATCAATATTCTTGACTTATGGTGTTTTTGGCAACAATAACATTATACTGCATTAATCATCCACCATTATCTTCATCACTACCAGAATGGCTACCTTACTTCACCGGAAAAAGAGGAGTTAATTATGTCTATGCAGGAGCTGATTAAAGTTATACATGGGGTTTATTTCTTCACTTTAGCATCGTAGGTGCCAGCATTTTTGTAGGAGGCTACGTAGCCAGTGTTTTCCACAACGGTCTCTCGGCCACTTTTGCCTTTTCCTTTCCCGGACTCATCAAAACGCTCCTTGTGGGACCCGGTGTACTTGGTTGTATCTGTTAAACGATCCACGGCTCCGACTGCTGCAGCTTTCTATTGGAAGGAAAGATGTGAGAGAATTATGATGCTTGCCGAAAACAGAAAGTGCTTAATGTCTTGACCGAGATTCATTATATGCATTAAGTTGAGATTTCTCCATTTACGATTAGTCTGTGCAGCTACTGACTTGTGTCTGTATGGTAAAGTAGAAGGTACACAATGATGTTTCACTGAAATGATCAATAAATGGTTCAGGTAATGAGACTTTAGAGGGAATCTGTCAGTAGGATCAATTTTCCTAAGCCGTCTACATGGGCATGAGGGTCATAGAAAGTTGAACAAAATGATACCTTGATAAATGAGATCCGATGTTTTACTCCTGAGAAATCCACCTTTTTCTTAATATGTAAATAATCTATTAAGATCTATGGGCGGGACATAGATCTCCCCAAGAATCTGCCTCCAGAATTTAATTTAAATAATGGATGTGTCATCAGTGTGAGACATGTAGATCAGGAGAGCAGACTGTCAGTCATTACATGTCTCACACTGGTAACTTTCATTTAAAATAAGCTCTCCAGTGAGATCAGGAAAGCAGACTGTCAACCATTACATGTCTCACACTGGTAACGTTCATATATAATTAATAAGCTCTGCAGTGAGATCAGGAGAGCAGACTGTCAGTCATTACGTGTCTCACACTGGTAACTTTCATATATAATAAGCTCTGCAGTGAGATCAGGAGAGCAGACTGTCAGTCATTACGTGTCTCACACTGGTAGCTTTCATATATAATAAGCTCTGCAGTGGGATCAGGAGAGCAGACTGTCAACCATTACATGTCTCACACTGGTAACGTTCATATATAATAAGCTCTGCAGTGAGACCAGGAGAGCAGACTGTCAACCATTACATGTCTCACACTGGTAACGTTCATATATTATAAGCTCTGCAGTGGGATCAGGAGAGCAGACTGTCAACCATTACATGTCTCACACTGGTAACGTTCATATATTATAAGCTCTGCAGTGAGATCAGGAGAGCAGGCTGTCAGTCATTATGTGTCTCACACTGGTAACTTTCATATATAATAAGCTCTGCAGTGGGATCAGGAGAGCAGACTGTCAGTCATTACATGTCTCATATTTGTAACTCCTTTTTGTTTAAAATAGGCTCTGGAGGCAGATTCTCAGGGAGATCTATGTCCAACAAAAAAATCACAACAGCTCATGAGAAAAAAATATGTTTTTCTCTGGAATAAAACATTTGTTCCCAGAAATCAATTTATTCAATTCTCTATGACCTACATGCCCATATAGATGTCTTAGGAGGGTTGATCCTACTGACAGATGCCATTTAAACTGGATATAGAGTGGTGACATCATAAGTATAATTTGTATTGTTGGATATGTACAACGGTTCCTACAATCCCTCCGTTAAAAGTCAATCGGACTAATGAAGATATCTACATGTATAGAGCTCATAAGTTTCCTTTACCCAATTAACTTTAAAGGGGCAGCACTGTGCATCCGTTACTACCACTCCATTGAAGACTATCCTCACTGGGGTCATAAGGGACAGATGTGGAGTATGCACAATGTGGGTGCATTAAAATCTTGTATAATGCCACTCCAGAGGTGGAGCATGCACAATGCAACTACATTCAATCAGACTAATAAGGCTACATCCCCACGATTAGAATTTAGTGAGATTTTTTGCAGCATTTTTTTTAATTATTAGCTAAATAAGGTTACTTGCATTTTTTTCATTTTTGAGTGCGTTTTTGATGCTAGTGTTTTTGTCTTTTTTATGTCATCTTTTAAATAAAGTTGCTTTGTTTTTGATACTTCCTGTTTTTTGGCTTTAAAACTTTATTGAAAAGAATTGCATGCATTTTTTTACCTGAAGATTTTCTGCATTTAGTGCAATTCTATGGGGAAAATCTGCACATAAAACGCAAAGGGAATGAGATTCCTACAAATCCAATTCACTCTAATAAAACGGTGCACAGTTTTAGGATTCCCAGATTCAGGTGCTGGGAGCGGGTGGTCATGTGAATGCAAATATGTGATTTGCACACTTGTCTGGGCTTGCTCAGTTCAACGCTGCCGGCACCGGAGAATCCTGACAGTGTGCAGTGTGTGCACTGTGAGGATTTACAAGTCGCAATCACAGTGTGACTGCAGATTTGAGCTCCAAGCCTGGACAACTCCTTTAATCTAAGGGTATGTGCACACTAAGTTTTTTAGGAACTTCTAGAACAAAAAATGTGCATAATCTCCTCAAATCCATCTCAAAAAGCCAAAACTCAAAAACTTGGAGTTCTGCTTAGTTTCTACTCCAAAAATAAATAGAAAATACTTAGAGTGAGCATTCACTAATGGAGATAGCTGGATACAGTGCTCAGCTGTTTCCACGAGACCCATTTGCTTTAAAAGGGCAGTGCCGTGCATGCTCAACCACCACTTAATTGAAGCCTGTTCGCACTGGGATCAAACAGGGGCCCAGGATTCTCTGTTCTAGTGACTGGAAGATGCAGCACTGGGACCCCCATCACTCAATTTCTATTGTGGAAAGAATTCTTAAACCACTCATTGATTCCAAATATGTCATACCGCTGTTCTCTCCGGTGTCCAGTGCTGTTCTGCTCCTCTTCTCAGTGACATCACTGATCTGCAGACTCCTCCAATCCTCAAGGTCACACTGCGCTCTGCATGACCCAGAAGTGCCTTTTACGATGTAAGTCTATGGAGCGTCAGACTGAGGTTCTATAGATTTACACTGTAAAAGAGACTTCCGGCCAACGCACAGAGCATAGAGTGAGCTGGAGAGTCAGAAGAGTGGTGATGTCACTGAGAAGAGGAGCAGAACAGCACTCGACACCAGAGAGAGCCACTGTATGTGAGAAAATTAATACACTCACACTACACTACATGCACATATACACATATTTAATGAAGAAAAGATTCATGGCAGGGGGTCTTTAGAAGGATTGTCTGGGACTTGACAATTGATGACCTCTCCATAGGAGGCTGAATTCTGTTGGTTATCTCCTATTCAAATAAATGGGAGATAACGTCAAATGCTCAGTAGCAACCATTAGGCAGTGTACCAGGCTGATTTTTCCGGGATTGTAAGGTTTATATTTGTTAGGCTGTGTTCACAAGTCCAGTAGTCATCCGTTAGAACAGATCCAAAACTGACTTCAATTGGATCAGCTTTTTTAACATTGAAGTCTATGGAAAATGGATCCACTAATTAGCCATCCTTTAATTTCCATTTCAAACGGATCCAGTAAGCAAAAAAACGGATCCTTTCCAAATGGAAAAAAAATGGATGTCTATTTAACGGATCTGTATTCCATAGACTTCAATGTTAAAAAACGGATCCAGCGGAAATCATTCTTTTTCAGCTGGGCAAAAAATTTGTGTCTGCTCAACTTTTTTTCAATGGATCCATTCTAACGGATGATTACTGGACATGTGAACACAGCCTAAGTAGAATTCAGATGATCAGCGGGGGCGCTGGATCTCATCTCCTGTGGATAGATCATCAGTTGTTTAATCACAAGATGACCCTTTTAATGTATTATTATTCATGTTATTAGTTATTAATGCTATTGATCTCTGTAGCAAGACAATCCTTTTATGGCAACTGGCAATGTGTTTTTTAGGAGAAATTCAAAGCAAATTCTGCAGTAACTTAGAGTTGAGTGAATTTTGCAAATACGGTTTGGATTACGATCGCCGGCAAATAATGTATTTGCAATATTCGCCGAACACAGCCGAACGTCATTGGAGTCAATGGGACTAGAGTTGAGCGAATATGTTCGGAACCGATCGTCAAACATAAATTCGGCACGAATAGAGTACAAAAATGGCACGAATATGGCAAATTGGGATTCGGCGATCGTTTCCGAACATATTCGCTCAACTCTAGTAACAATATATGAATTTCACTGCAAAAAATCCTCATATTTAACCCTTTGCATTAACATATCACAGATCTTAAATCTACAGCACACTGGCAATTTTTTTCCCTTGCGGATTTTCATAAAATCTTATCCACAATGTTAGTATTGTAATATACAGCAGATTTACATTCTGCTTTTCACTGTATATCCATCCTGTGTGAACATACCCCTGATTTTCCACAAAATGTTGTGTATCCCCCCTTATGATAGCACATGGAAACTTTACTGTTTGAGGTTTCTTTGCAGGAAGATAGCAACGCGGAGTTTAAATCGAATTACCCAATTCTGCTGACTTCTGACATTTTTGGAAGTAAGGTTTTTACACAAAATAGTATAAAATAATGTAATGTAAGAAAAATGGTCTGACTGTATATAAAAGCTCAGCTAAGCTCTTACGGGTGTGTCGGCTACAAACTGGTTGACTGTTTCCAATGACATGCAGCCAACTGGTAACCGCGAGAGGCTGTAATTCTGGATCAGGGCACATTCAGCTCGTTAGGCCCCATTCACACATTCAGTATTTGGTCAGTATTTGTAATACAAAATTAGGAGTAAAGAGGAAAAGTAGAAACACGTCATCTCGTCTGCATTTTTTGCCCACTCTTGGTTTTGGCTTCCAAATACTGATGAACAAACTCACCAAACACTGACCGTGCGGCCTAATAGTGATGATGGCTGTGTATACGGCACACTTATAATGCTATTTGGAGCTGTCCTGGTAACGCATTGGGCATATTCACTTACCGTGACTCCGGAGCTTACAGGTTCTTTCCCAGACACAAGTTTGTAGATAGAATCGTATGCGTCTTCTTTACTCTTTCCTTTAAACCTTTTTGCTGACAATTCCTCTAATGCCGTCTTAAACTCTTCGTAGTTGATAACCCTTGCTGACTTTGCTCTGCAAGTCAAGAAATAAGGTTACCGTGTAGAAAACTTCACTATTTATTGTCTGTGCTTGTCTCTGTTACCATTTGAGGTCTACTTTTTCTCTGCTGTGAAACGCTCTACTCAGACTTAATATTGTACAGACCCAAATGTAATTTGCATTGAGTTAGGATAATTTTTTTACTAAGATGTACAGTACAGACCAAAAGTTTGGACACACCTTCTCAGTCAAAGATTTCTCTGTATTTTCATGACTATGAAAATTGTAAATTCACACTGAAGGCATCAAAACTATGAATTAACACATGTGGAGTTATACACTTAACAAAAAAGTGTGAAACAACTGAAAATATGTCTTATATTCTAGGTTCTTCAAAGTAGCCACCTTTTGCTTTGATGACTGCTTTGCACACTCTTGGAATTCTCTTGATGAGCTTCAAGAGGTAGTCATCGGGAATGGTTTTCACTTCACAGGTGTGCCCTGTCAGGTTTAATAAGTGGGATTTCTTGCCTTATAAATGAGGTTGGGACTATCAGTTGTGTTGTGCAGAAGTCAGGTGGATACACAGCTGATAGTCCTACTGAATAGATTGTTAGAATTTGTAAAATGGCAAGAAAAAAGCAGCTAAGTAAAGAAAAACGAGTGGCCATCATTACTTTAAGAAATGAAGGTCAGTCAGTCCGAAAAATTGGGAAAACTTTAAAAGTGTCCCCAAGTGCAGTTGCAAAAACCATCAAGCGCTACAAAGAAACTGGCTCACATGAGGACCGCCCCAGGAAAGGAAGACCAAGAGTCACCTCTGCTTCTGAGGATAAGTTTATCCGAGTCACCAGCCTCAGAAATCGCAGGTTAACAGCAGCTCAGATTAAAGACTAGGTTCCAACCACCGTGTCTTGTGCGATGCAGAAAAGGTGAACGGGTGGACTCTACATGCCTGGTTCCCACCGTGAAGCATGGAGGAGGTGGTGTGATGGTGTGGGGGTGCTTTGCTGGTGACACTGTTGGGCATTTATTCAAAATTGAAGGCATACTGAACCAGCATGTCTACCACAGCATCTTGCAGCGGCATGCTATTCCATCCGGTTTGCGTTTAGTTGGACCATCATTTATTTTTCAACAGGACAATGACCCCAAACACACCTCCAGACCATGTAAGGGCTATTTGACCAAGAAGGAGAGTGATGGGGTGCTACACCAGATGACCTGGCCTCCACAGTCACCAGACCTGAACTCAATCGACATGGTTTGGGGTGAGCTGGACCGCAGAGTGAAGGAAAAAGGGCCAACAAGTGCTAAGCATCTCTGGGAACTGCTTCAAGACTGTTGGAAGACCATTTCCGGTGACTACCTCTTGAAGCTCATCAAGAGAATGCCAAGAGTGTGCAAAGCAGTAATCAAAGCAAAAGGTGGCTACTTTGAAGAACCTAGAATATAAGACATATTTTCAGTTGTTTCACACTTTTTTGTTAAGTATATAATTCCACATGTGATAATTCATAGTTTTGATGCCTTCAGTGTGAATGTAAAATTTTCATAGTCATGAAAATACAGAAAAATCTTTGAATGAGAAGGTGTGTCCAAACTTTTGGTCTGTACTCTATATTTATATCGGCATACTAATATATTCCACATACTTTACTTTGGAGAACACAATGTCAACATCAGTTCCGGTCACGCTTTTTCCATCAATGACTTTGCATTCTTTACAAAGCTTGGCCCAGTTTTTGCCAGTCATTTCTTGACCTGTTGCCTTTGTATCACCATAAATGGCAAACTTTTTAAAGCTTTCTTCTAGAGAAGCGAGGTCAGAATTTTCAGCCATGGTTACCCTAGTAAAAAAAAAAAGATATTATATAATATTTTTGATGATTATGTAATTTAATATAAAATAAATATAAAATGGAGAATATCATCTATGTAGTGTTGCTTCAGCATGTCTTTACTGGCTCCTGCTTATGATAGATTTCTTTCTGTCAGTTTTCACAAGCAGGAGGCAGAGTGATCAGATAAGCAGCATTTCATAGAAATACACTGAGACTCTTTTTTAGACAGCAATGTGAGTCGGGGGTAATAAATGTGCAGCCAATCAGTGTATGAACTTATCTATTATGCAGGATAGTGCAGAACATAAATGCTAGAGTGCCACTTTAACAAGCATATAGAAAACTACGAATGCAAAAAATAAAAAACTATAGAATTACTAATGCCTCTTATGGATCGCCCTACTTGTACTTGTTCTTTGCAGCATGTGTTGCGTGCATCATTTGCCCTCTTGATGTCCTTTGTCATATTGACATTATTACTCCCAGGTTTGAACAGAGTCCAACACTATGGTGTCATGCAGCACAGGGAAGAATATTCACTTTCAATGTCAGCAGTTTTGTTTTGCTGTGTATTTAGTAGCAACAAGTAGTTGCTATTTGGCATCCGACATAAAGTTTACCACTCGCTATTTGTCCTTACACCTTGTTGCTATGTATCTTCTCTATGTATTAATTCATGTTGGGAAATGTTCCTCCCGTGTGCTAATACTGTATTTCTTGTTTGTCCTGTGCTGGCTCCACTCCGGACGGACTCGGATTGGACTTTGAAAGTAAAAATGAAATTTTCATTTGGAACTCGGAAAGTGTTTTTCAGCAGCCGGGATTACGTCACCGAACAAACTCCTTTAATTCAGAATCATTTTAAATTGCCTAATAATAAAACCCAATGGGAATCTCTAATATATACTGGCCCTTAGTTAACCCTATCTGCTGATGAAAATGACTTTATATTTCTCTGAACATTAGAACATTTCATTTTCTTTTATTTTTTTTAGCACGTCGGAGTTTTTTTGTAATATTGTGGAAAAGTATAAAGAAAAACGTTTTTCATATTTTTTTTTCAAATAGCACAAATTACCACCAAATAACACCTTTAATTGCATTTCCCTGTTTTTTTATTTAAGATATCTATACTTTTGTTATTGGAGTTAGTGACTTGGGCTAGCGGTGTGTTATGAATGTGCTGGAGATGATTTCTGAGCAGAGGCTCCCTCTGGTGGTTGCAGACAGTACTGAACCTCACAGCGAGGAATGGCAATCTGGGATCACGGACTGGACTGATATAAGGGAGGTTCCCTCCCATGATGGTCGCCGGTGATCAATTGTTCTTGTCTCAATTGTCAGCCGGGTCCCCTCTTGGGGCCTGTGCTCCTCTCAGTTTATCTGAAGCTACTGTTATTTGTTCATTTGCTTTTTCCTGTTTTTTCAGTGGCTGCGGCTTAGTTTTGTTACACCAGAGATCTGATTTAGGTGGTAGAGATCGTGTGATCTCAGGTGTTTTTGCAATCAGAAGAGTTGGTATTTTTAGGGGTTTTTTTTGGATTGCAGTGAGAATCCTTTCCTGTACTATTCTGTCTAGACAGATTGGGCCCCAGCGTTTGCTCATTCTATTTTCTGTCTGTGTCCGTGCTTTCTTCTTGTCTAACCGCCATTACATGTTTGGGGCTTCCTATTTTCTTTGGGGATCTGCTCCGGGGCAGATAGCTTTCCTCTTTCTGCCTTTAGGTGTAGTTATCTCTCAGGCTGTGACGAGGCGTCTAGGATCAACGTAGGAACGCTCCACGGCTACCTCTAGTTGTGTGGTTAGTTCAGGTTACTGCAATCCAATAGGTTCCAGCCTCTCTGGTGTATTACTGTTTTTGCTTTTTCTCCTCAGCTACCTAAACATAACAGTGGTGCCTTTTTTATGTTTTTTATATTTATGTCCCAATTTTTGACAAATTTATCAAATTTGAGTCCTCATTCAGATGTATATTTTTCACATTCGCTTTCTATCTGTGAACACGTAACCATTATAATCTATGAAACTGTTCACGTGTCCGTGTTATTTTTGGGGACCCACCCGTGTTATTTTTGGGGATCCACAAAAAAAAAATCACGGAGGCATGTCCATGACATTCTCAATCAGCGTCATGGATGAAAATCCCCCATACAAATCTATGGGTCCGTGAATGTCCCAGACAGCACAAGGATGGCGTCAGTGTGCTGTCCGTGAGTAACAGTGTAATGAAGGGCAATTTTTTTTATACATGGAAGTCACTGATGATTATTACATGGACCAGACACTGATGAAACGCAGATACAAAAGACTGATGACAATGGAGATCTAGCAGTTCTCTGAATGCTGATCTCTGTTGAACCCCGCCCACACCACTGATTGGCAGCTTTCTTTGTACTCTGTGCATAGGCAGAAAGCTGCCCATCAGTGGTGAGGGAGGGGTTACACAGACATCATGAATATGGAGGACTACTTGGTAGCAGGTTTAGAGTTCTCCAGTGATAATCTCCTGCTGATGAAACTGTGATTGTATTAAAACTAACTTGAGCAAACCAGTAAGTGACACATCACTGAAATCAGAGTCAGAATCCCTTTAGGACTGTATAGTCTAAGTTTACACCACCTATTAGTTGGCTTACTTTGTGTCAGAAATTTGTGCCACAATTTTTTGTGTATTTTTTCGTGTCTCACGTTTAGCAACGCCAATTTCTGATAAGCCACACCCATTTTCATCAAAGTCACACCCCTTAGTTGGACAATTTGTAAAAAATTTCTAACACATAATAAATATTTTACATTTGTACGTGTAAGATTATAATTGACAGATTAGCCTCAATTACATGCAAATGAACCCTCCAGGCTGCAGTGCAGAGCTCATCTTCATCTGCTAAAGCCATGCGGCTACTGCAGCTTCCTGGCACCCAGCGCTCATGTGATCGGGACTGGAGCAGGAAGCACCATTACCGCTTCTTGTACTGTATACATAGACCACCTTCACTATAGAGAGTCCCCAGTTTCCATATGCCCCTTATGGTCATAGGTATGTCTTAGGGCCCCGTTACATGCTTCAATGTCCCAGCGATCCCACCAACGATCCGACGTGGATGGGATCGCTGGGACATCATCAGCTGATCGCCGGTGAGCTGTCACATAGGCAGAGTCACCAGCGATCAGGACCAGCGAGCACGCTTAGAGGAGGTCCTTCCCTCCATTTGACAGTTCAGAAAGCTGTTAAGTATCAGCGTCAAAGCTGATATCTCAGATGGTTTTATTGCAAAGAGTTATCAAACTGTGACAATTCCTTTAATTGGTGCAAAATCAGATTATGAATGGGTACCTAGGGCAGCTTTTTCAATAAATGCGTAATTGCCAATTGTCGCTTGATCTGGTCAATAAATGTATTTTACATCCATATTGGACAATCCAGTTTGAAAAGGGTCTGCAGACCTACATAGTTCATGGCAAATAAGTCTCTACATCAGGGGTCTCCACCCTGCGTCTCTGCACCTTTCAGGAGGTTCTTTGAATCCAATATTCTATATTATACAGCGATAAGATGTGAGGCGTCAGTGCAGTTTAGGGATTAGTCAATCCCTTATGTCTACTGTTGCATTCTTAATAATCTGTATAATCTATATCACCATAGTAACTATCAGATACTTGGCTGGTTACTGCCTAATAAAATATCAGAGCTGACTTTATTATTTTATATGTTTATCAGGTGCCTATTCTGCAGAAGAAATAAATGTAATTATTTTAAACTTTTATATCCAATATCTGATCAGTGATGGTGCGGCACCCAGCACCTCGGCCGATCAGCTGTTCTCGGTGGCGGCTGGTTGTGCTCAGTTGGGGAGCTGCGCAGCACAGCACCGTCAACTATATAATGGCCATGGCCTGGTACGGCACATCCGTCCCCTATTTAAATCAATGGGGGGCGGATGTTTAGTACTAATCCGAGGCCACTATGCAGTTGACGGAGCTGTATAGTTACACTCGGAAACTGAGCCCAACCAGCCGGCACTGGGAACAGCTGATCTGTGGGGGTGTTGGGTATCGTACCCGCACCGATCGGATATTAATGACCTATCCTGAGGATATGCCATCAGTATAAAAGTCCCTGACAACCCCTTTAAACTTGCCTCATATCTAAGATCTTCCATACCCCCTTATTTGTTTAGTTACTCTTTCTAAAACGGCAGGCGCCATAGCTTGATGATAAGCCCCATGCGCCAACAAAGTTCCTCCTCGGGCACATCTGCCTCCCAATACATAAAACGTCACTTATGACGTCCCATATATTGCCCAGGCAAAAATCGAGTAATGAGAACAATTTTCGTCGGAAAAATAAAAATGCGGGTTAGCGCAAGGTTTAGGTCACTATTCCTTCAATGGGGACATACTCGTAACACAATAAAGTAGATATTATTGTTAGTATTAGATATTATAGATATATTTAATAATAGATATAAGAATAAATTTATTAAAATAGAGTCTATGAATATATATGTTTGAAAATGAGTATTAGCCCCTTTACCTAATACACTGTCATTGCATACGCACATGTGAATACTCTGGCATCGCGGTACAAGCCAGGGCACAATACTGTTTACTCAGTCCTTTCCAATCCGGCAAACAGTTTTATCACTAGACATATAGGCAGAATGGTCTTACAAATGAGGCAAATATTTGTTTAGGATTGCAAATGGTTTTAAAGTATCCCTATCTACTTGTATGTCAATTACCTTTTACACATGTCTCCTGTCAATGAGATCATTTCATGCTTAGACAGACTCAACTCATAACTTGTTTATAGGCGCAATTATATCCTAATGATTCTCTCTAGTCTAAGCTGGCTTCTAGTAAAATAAAGCCACATTTTGTAATAGCGCCTAACTATTAAATAATGATTGGTGAAGTTTCCATCTGACATACGAAAGGAAAGATGTCTAAGCAGCATGAATCAGAAACAGTCTCCATCATTTACAAACATGTTTGTTTCCCCCATACTATGATTGTTTCTGTGATCCCTGGGGTGAGTCTAAATCTCCTACCACCATGACTAGTCCTACTAGTCACCTTTCACCATGACTACGCCTCCTAGTAGCCTTCCACCATAACTAGTCAAAGTAGTTACCTCCCACCATGATTAGTCCTCGTAGTCTCCTACCACCATGACTAGTCTTCCTAGTCACTTACCAACATGACTAGTCCTCTTACTCACCTTCCACCATCACTAGTCCTTCTAGTCTCCTATCACCATTATTAGTCCTCTTAGTGACCTACCATCACGACTAGTCCTCCTAGACATATACAACCATGACTAGTCCTCTGAGACACCTATCACCATGACTAGTCATCTTAGTTACCTACTACCATGACTAGTGCTCCTAGACACCTACCACCATGATTAGTCATCTTAGTTACCTACCAACGTGACTAGTCCTTTGAGTCACCTACCACCACTAGTCCTCTTAGTCATCTAACACCATGACTAGTCCTCCTAGACACCTACCACCATGACTAGTCATCTTAGTTACCTACCAACGTGACTAGTCCTCTGAGTCACCTACCACCATGAGTAGTCATCTTAGTCATCTAACACCATGAATAGTCCTCCTACACACTACCACCATGACTAATCATCTTAGTTACCTACCAACGTGACTAGTCCTTTGAGTCACCTACCACTAGTCCTCTTAGTCATCTAACACCATGACTAGTCCTCCTAGACACCTACCACCATGACTAGTCATCTTAGTTACCTACCAACGTGACTAGTCCTCTGAGTCACCTACCACCATGAGTAGTCCTCTTAGTCATCTAACACCATGACTAGTCCTCCTAGACACCTACCACCATGACTAGTCATCTTAGTTACCTACCAACGTGACTAGTCCTTTGAGTCACCTACCACCACTAGACCTTTTAGTCATCTAACACCATGACTAGTCCTCCTAGACACCTAACACCGTGACTAGTCATCTTAGTTACCTACTATCATGACTAGTCCTCTTAGTTACCGATCACCATGGCTAGTCCCATTAGTCACCTCATTTCCATCTCTCTGAGCTGAAACGCTGCAGTCTGAGTCTGTCTCTGATTCATGCTGCCTGAATCACAGGTACCATTTACAGTTAGCAGTACACCTAGGGAAACATTTCTCCATAAAAACAACCTGCTATGATAAACTCAGACACAAATCCTTTGGAGTCCACTGACTTGCTCTCTGGCACCACTTATGGAGGACATCTAATGGACGGCCTGACTGACAACGCACTAGTCCGGAGACAGATCTTCTTTACATTCAGTATGTAAGATGTAGTGTGGTGTGCCCACATTCTTCTCACCTCTTTTTTTACACCACCCCATCCTATAGTTGGGGGAATGCATTTTTTGGTCCATGATATGAATTCCTTGCACTATTCACTTCCCCTACTAACAGCTACGGTGACAAACAGCTGCAGCCAATGAAGCAAGTATTTGATTCCCTCGCGGTATTCTAGTCCCCCTTATGATACACCGAAACACTTGTCATAAGTGTGAAAATGTTTTCATAGAAGTAGTGGATCAGTTACTACTCACTGGTATCACATGCGGATCATCGTATCCTGCATAATAAATCCGTGCTGTGAGGTGATACTCTATTTTACATGAGCAATTAAACTGAAAGGCTATACCCCCGCTAGGGCTGACTTTGTCGCTCCTCTCAGTGCGGGTGAAGTGGGAGCACTGTGATTTCTCACATACTGCTTGGACACCTTGAGTGGTGGAATTAAAAAATGGAACATTAGTATAGATTATTGGGCATCTTCGCTATAAATCTTGGTTTTGGCTCTGGCTGACAAGGAAAGTGCCGACTTTGGTAATACTACGTTATGACCCCAACAGGGTTGCCCAAAAAGGGTATTCCAAGAACATGACAACAACAATTCCCATCACTTTCACAGTAAGAAACAGAACCTTCAGGTTGTATCGGTAGGAAATGCCCTAAGACTGAAACTTATATGACTTCCTCTTCGTTGGTTTTCGTCACTGACCACGAGCATCAAACCCAGAAAGCGTTCCCAAACCCCATTGTTCAGGTGAACCTACAGGCTCATCGACACAGAGATTTTCACAACGGCGCATGATATTTTGTGTGGCTATCCACATGTCAATTATTTTTCCTGATCAATTTAAAAATGAAGAAGTGATCAACTTTAGGCCACGTTCACACGTTCAGTATTTGGTCAGTATTTTACCTCAGTATGTGTAAGCCAAAACCAGGAGAGGGTGATAAAACAGAAGTGGTGACGTGTTTCTATTATTCTACTTTTCCTCTGATTGCTCCTCTCCTAATTTTGGCATACAAATACTGAGGTAAAATACTGACCAAATGCCGAACGTGTGAACATGGCCTTAAGGTCCCGTTACACGCTTCAATGTCCCAGCGATCCCACCAACGATCCGACGTGGATGGGATCGCTGGGACATCGTTAGCTGATCACTGGTGAGCTGTCACATAGGCAGACTTACCAGCAATCAGGACCAGTGAGCACGCTGGTATCCAGGGTAAACAGTGGGTAACTAAGCGCCGCGCAGCGCTTAGTTACCCGTTGTTTACCGTGGATACCAGCTCCCAGCGTCTGCTGTACGGCGCTGGGAGCTCGCTGATCGTTGGTCTCCTGCTGTCACACGCTGTGATGTGTGCTGCCCAGCGGGAGAGACCAATGATAGATTTATGGTCCAGGCCATTCTGCAACGATTACGATCAACCGACTGATTGTTGATCGTTACTACGTGTCACACGCAACAATGTCGTTTCGACATCGCTGCAACGTCACCAAACCGGTGACATTGCAATGATATCGTTCACGATATCGTAGCGGGTAACGGGGCCTTTAGTCTGATCTGCGCTAACCAAAATTGCCCAATCAAGTGCATGGATCAGTGAAACAAATCTGACAGCCCGGAGACGCAGTCTGAGGTGCATTGGTGCCCTGTCCAATTTGCTAGGAGAAGCCTGTGAAACCACAATCATTACACATACACTAAAACTAGACACATGGATAAAAAACTGATGAAAAATCACTCCAGCACACCGGAATGAAAATCCATTCATTTTTGAGCAAACAAGAAAAAAAAACTGACGACTGTCCGGCGACTCTCCAGACCCGAGCGTGACAGCTGCATAGAAATGTATGAAGCTGTCACGCTCTGGTGGGGAGAGCCGCCGGCCAGTCCGTGCGCTACGGTCCGATTTATATGCGCATCTGACTTTGCCCTTACAATGAGAAGACACACGACGTGCCATCTTTGTGCTGTCTGTGATTTTCACAGACCCATAGACTCGATCTCCAAGATTTTTAATTTTTTGCTTGCACCCGGTCCACGAAAATACACAGACATGTGAACGGCACCATAGACTATAATCTGTACCTTTTCTACCCATGAAAAACTGACGTCTAAATGAGGCCTTACAGTTATAAAAATGTCTGCCACCACCTCGTAACGTCCTGTACGGTCGATAACAAGCGCGTTATTCCTTGTGTCGGGCTCAGGTGGAGAACAAGAGGCCTTCTACAACGGATACATGGGAACGCGGTCTAACCAGTGCATACTATGAGATGGCAATTGTACGCTTTTTCCCACAAGTGATCATAATGCGGGATGTGTGTAATGACACCCAGTAGCACAGGAAGTGTGAACAGCGCCGTATGTAATGACACCATATAGCATGTAATTGCCGTGTAATTGTAATTTCCCAGATCTATGGACATTTCTCAGACATGTAAGCAGTTAACCCAGCATTCTGCTTAATTGGTTATGTTTTTCGCTCCGGATTCACCACCCTTCTCTGTATCCCTGTGGGCCCTGCAGGCAGATCATGTCACTGCTATTTCTCATCCTGGAGATCGCCATGACAACAGTCTGTAATGGTGTAAGCAGAGTGTAAAGCACCGGGTGGGAGGCTGAGGGCTCGTTCTCACAGCGAATGGATCAAAATTGTGTCATTCCCTCTATGTTCTTCTTAAGACTCATTAATTCATTTAAGTACATGGCTATCATGGGGACAGCAAGTCTCCTCCATAATACAGGCCTAAAATCCCCCATCGAGGGCGGCTCTAGGACTATGAGGGTCTTTAGGGACGGCGACACCAGATGTTCTTGTATAACATGGAAATTCCCTGCTGACTAATGTGGTTTCTCTACGCTGAGACCCTCACAGTTGGGGGTTTTATACCATTATGGATTTTTTTATTTGATTCCCATTAGTTTAGTTCAGGGTGCGGTCGGACACAGACAGAATTACAACATCATAGACGTGATATAATCCTATCACTCATGTCTGATGCATTAACTGTATGTTAGTTTTTTTCGGTTTCCGTTCCCCGTAGGAAGGTATAACTTATGTACTGTCTACATAGAGGGCAATGATGTAATGGCGCGTGTTTTTCCGTCATGGCCTCCCTAATGTCATTTCTTTACCTGAGATGCTGGGACTAATTTTAAAGAGAGAGAAAAACAAGAATGGGGAGAAAGGGTATGCTCAAGTTATTTTCAAGAGATTTTTTTGCAGTAGAAACTGTCCAAAAACTACAAGGAGTTCAAAAAACAGGAGTTTTGAGAAGAGAGTTATTTTCAAGAGATTTTTCGCAGTAGAAACTCTCCAAAAACCAAAAAAACAGGAGTTTTGAGAAGAGAGTTATTTTCAAGAGATTTTTCGCAGCAGAAACTCTCCAAAAACTACAAGGAGTTAAAAAAATAGGAGTTTTGAGAAGAGAGTTATTTTCAAGAGATTTTTCGCAGCAGAAACTCTCCAAAAACTACAAGGAGTTAAAAAAACAGGAGTTTTGAGAAGAGAGTTATTTTCAAGAGATTTTTCGTAGCAGAAACTCTCCAAAAACTACAAGGAGTTAAAAAAACAGGAGTTTTGAGAAGAGAGTTATTTTCAAGAGATTTTTCGCAGCAGAAACTCTCCAAAAACTACAAGGAGTTAAAAAAAACAGGAGTTTTGAGAAGAGAGTTATTTTCAAGAGATTTTTCGCAGCAGAAACTCTCCAAAAACTACAAGGAGTTAAAAAAAACAGGAGTTTTGAGAAGAGAGTTATTTTCAAGAGAATTTTTGCAATAGAAACTCTTCAAAAACGTCAAGGAGTTAAAAAAACAGGAGTTTTGAGAAGAGAGTTATTTTCAAGAGATTTTTCGCAGTAGAAACTCTCCAAAAACCAAAAAAACAGGAGTTTTGAGAAGAGAGTTATTTTCAAGAGATTTTTCGCAGTAGAAACTCTCCAAAAACTACAAGGAGTTAAAAAAATAGGAGTTTTGAGAAGAGAGTTATTTTCAAGAGATTTTTCACAGTAGAAACTCTCCAAAAAACCAAAAAAACAGGAGTTTTGAGAAGAGAGTTTGGATGTTTTCACACTGAGTTTTTCTGCTGAGTTTTTGGAGCTGAAACCGTGCAAAAACTTGGTGTTTTTGCTCCAAAAAGTCAACAATTCTCAATATGAACACAGCCTCAGAGAGTTTCTGCCCTAAAAAAGTCCTGAAAAACCACAGTCTGAACATGCCCTTAATCAAGACTTATGGTATGTGCATATAGCGGTTTTTTCAGACTGGTCTGCTTCGTAGACCGCCTGAAAAAGCGCCAACTAAATGCTCAAAAGTATGAACATATGCATCTTCATGTAAAAACAACTGACCGTTCATATGTTCAGGCTTTTGAGTGTCAGGTGGATAAAGGCAGTGAGTACTTTTCGAAATATGTCAATGGGAAGGCTAAAAAGATGGGAAGGCATCTCCTCGCATGTCTTGCCAGTGGTTCTGCTAGAAAAACCGCTTGTGATTGCTTCATTCTTGAATGGTGTTAAAAAAAACGTCTGGAAAATGACAGTAGAACGAACGCTCCAAAAACACAAAAATAAGTCAAAAACGTTGAAAAAACACTCAGAAAACGACAAAATATGTTGAAAAAGATGTGTCAAGAAAAACAAAACACTGGTGTTTCCTAAATTGTCTTCCACTTGGAAAATTCGGGGAGGGAGTAGTTGGGTGGTGGGTTCGCCTGCCGAAAATCCTCATGTGCACATACCCTGGTGGTGATGAATTTGTCCTAGCTTTTACAATTGCTTGCAGGATGTTCTGCTGGTAGGAGGGGAAGCATCTGAATCTCCTCGTATAGTCTATCGTTTCTATTCTCGAGGTCCCCTGTACGTATTCAGGACTTTGTGATGTTTTGTTTTGTACCTTTATATGGCAAGACGCAATTCAAGAGAACAAGGGTCTGATTACATTTAGGATGTGATTTTTGGTTATGCAGAATTTTACTCTCCCTCTGGAAGTGGAACGAAGCCTGGGAATTTCTGGCCCAGATGCTGCGCTACCTGCCCTCATACATGGTGGTGCAACGGAGCCGGTAACACATCTGCTGACACTATAGGAATACGATGGACAGAGCTCATCAGAGTTACTCCATCAGATCCATCTATCTATCTATCTATCTATCTATCTATCTATCTACTATCTATCTATCTATCTATCTATCTATCTATCTATCATCTATCTATCTATATCTATCTATCTATCTATCTCTATATCTATCTATCTATCTATCTATCTATCTATCTATCTATCTATCTATCTATGTATCATCTATCTATCTATCTATCTATCTATCTGTTATCTATCTATCTATTATCTATCTATGTATCATCTATCTATCTATCTATCTATCTATCTATCTATCTATCTATCTATCATCTATCTATCTATCTATCTATCTATCTATCTATCTATCTATCTATCTATCTATCTATCTATCTATCTATCTATCTATCTATCTATCTATCTATCTATCTATCTATCTATCTATCTATCTATCTATCATCTATCCTATCTATCTATCATCTTACTATCTATCTATCTATCTATCTATCTATCTTTATCTATCTATCTATCTATCTATCTATCTATCTATCTATCTATCATCTATCATCTATCTATCATCTATCTATTCATATCTATCTATCTATCTATCTATCTATCTATCTATCTATCTATCTATCTATCTATCTATCTATCTATCTATCTATCTATCTATCTATCTATCTATCTATCTATCATCTATCTACTCATATCTATCTATCTATCTATCTATCTATCTATCTGTTATCTATCTATCTATCATATCTATCTATCTATCTATCTATCTATCTATCTATCTATCTATCATCTATCTATCTATCTATCTATTATCTATCTATCTATCTATCTATGTATCATCTATCTATCTATCTATCTATCTATCTATCTATCTATCTATCTATCTATCTATCTATCTATCTATCTATCTATCTATCTATCATCTATCTATCTATTTATCTATCTATTATCTATCTATCTATCTATCTATCTATCTATCTATCTATCTATCTATCTATCTATCTATCTATCTATCTATTTATCTATCTATATATCTATTATTATCTATCTATCTATCTATCTCACCAGAGTTGCTCCATTATATCGATGTATTTCTATCTATATAACAGTGTAAGTATTGTGCATTTCCGCATACAGAATATAAGCTAACCCTATGGATACACATCCAGAGCCCCCTGCTGCATATCATGTTTAGATTAGACAGCTCATCAGCCTTTACCTGTAATAAAACCTCCGGTATCATGAATCTACCTGCGGTCCCAGCCCTGCAGCCTCTGCACAGACAGGTGACATCACTCACACCCTGATGACGGCACATAACATCATGCACTTTCCCATTTTCCGGAAAACCATAGAAATTGCACTAATTGCGTAAAATGATCCAAATTGTAACAAAGCACTACACGCTAATTAACAAACAGATGTAGCGCAGATAAAAATACTACAGAGCCGGAGAGACCATACTTCTCAGACTCCGTGCTGCAGGCAGAATTCATAACCCAGAATGCAGAAAAGGATTATTGCATGGGGGATGATGAGGAATTTAGAGTTTGTATTTTTTTTCTTTGGCAATGCACCTGCACGCAATGGTCAAAAAGAGGAAAATGGATTTCTGTTTAGGGTAAATGGGGTTTTTATTCTGGAAGGAAAGGGATTGTGTGGAGCGAGGTGAGGGGTGATAGGCAGAATCCTGCTCTTACCTCCTGTTCCCTGTGCTCTGCTATGGACGCCTCTTCTCCCGCCTGGCCCTGTAGAATGAAATGCAGCTTTACACTGTAGGGTTATTATCTGCTGTTTATTCCTGTATCCATAGAGACATCCTGTAAAACATCAAGGGAGTGTAATATAAATATAAGTGACCAAGGTCATTTACAGGCGGAAGAAGAGATGTGCCCTCCTGGCTGGGAGCAGACAAGACTCAGCTTGGTGGAGATCCTCAGTGCAAGTCACTGGATGGGGGTCCGGTGCCAGAGGGTGTGTCCTCCGGGATGGCCATTCATTCACTGGCTAGCACATCATCCGCTCTACAACAACCGGCGCTATGCCTACATAATAATTAATAAAAAAAAAATTAAATAAACATATTTGGCGCATTTAGGCAGCTGTAACAAATAATGATATCAGATTTTTAAAAAATAATATTTAATAATACATTTATCGCTTATTTGCAATTTTTAGTGTAAGCGTACATAGATAATAATAATATTTATATTAATAATAAAAATAATATTAATAATTAATACATTATTATCGCATTATTTTTGGTGCATTTTTAGGTGCTAATGCTGTTAACATAGGAAAATGATATAATAATTTTATATTAATAATAAAATAATAATATTAATAATTAATACATTATTTTTGGTGCATTTTTAGGGCTATGCTGTAACATAGATAAATAATATTTATTAATAAATATAAAATTAATACATTATTTTTTTTTAGGTGCTATTGCTGTTAACATAGATAAATGATAATAATTATTTATAATAAAATATATTAATAATAATACATATTTTGGGCTTTAGTCTAATGCTGTTACATAGGTAAATAATAATAATTTATATTAATAATAAAATAATAATATAATAATTAATACATATTTTTGTGCATTTTTAGGTGCTATTGCGTTAACATATGATAACGATGTAAATTATATAAAAAAAAAAAATTTATTATAACATATTTTTGGAGCATTTTTAGGCTTTTCCTATAGAAACTTGACCAATACACCACTTTTTTCCCCAAGATCATGATTTTTGGATTGCGTTGAAAATCAGCAGCGCGGAGAAACTCCTCCTTCCTTCTAAAAAATAATATGACCTATTTACTAATCCTCGCTAATATACAAACAATACAAACGTAGATATTCTGAAAATGCCCCCTATTTATCACCATGGCTGACGCCGAGTAATGCATCCCCCCATTTTTGCACATTTTTGCCGGACTTGTGGTTTTCTTACTTTTGAATCAAATTTGTGCTTCAAAATATTGGTGCAAAATGGCGCATCTCAAGTCATGTTCCTTGCCAGTGAAGTGAAGCCCCTCATACTGCGGCTATGCCCCCTTTTGAGTGAGCTGCAAACACATTAATAGGTGGTTCGAATCTAAATGGAACAATCAGTACCAAAATACACAAAAATTAGGCACATGTACTGCCAAAGCGAGGGGCATTCACAATAATAATTGTTCCTATATTATTAAAATTGGCATTAATTACTATACAGAAATCTTTAAGAATATTAGTCAAATATTCCCTAATTTTAATCACCACAGTCAATTCCACACACTTTGCATAAATCAAAAGCTTAAGTGATTGTAAGAAACCTTGTAATCTGCTTCTTTCTCCACATATGAGCCACTTCTCCAAACCATAACTTCCCCCTGTCTCCAGAACTCATCATCTACTCTGTAGAACAGCTCAAAAATCAGTTTTGGTTAAAGCAAGGGGATCTGTCAGCTCACTGAAGTGTCAGATTATAAAGCCTATTAAATTCCATTGAGAGTGGAGGGGGAAGATGAGTGAGGAACACTCAGCACAGTGAGAGCCCAGGTAGACACAGACAGATGGAGTTGCAGTGTCTGCCAATTCTATTTCACTTCAGTGCTGGATTCACAGCCACACAGCCCAGTGATGCTGACCAGTGCTGGATTCATAGCCACACAGCCCAGTGATGCTGACCAGTGCTGGATTCACAGCCAAACAGCCCAGTGATGCTGACCAGCGCTGGATTCACAGCCACACAGCCCAGTGATGCTGACCAGTGCTGGATTCACAGCCACACAGCCCAGTGATGCTGACCAGTGCTGGATTCACAGCCACACAGCCCAGTGATGCTGACCAGCGCTGGATTCACAGCCACACAGCCCAGTGATGCTGACCAGTGCTGGATTCACAGCCACACAGCCCAGTGATGCTGACCAGTGCTGGATTCACAGCCACACAGCCCAGTGATGCTGACTAATGTCCTTTCTCTTGCTGCTGCTACAGAAAAATAAGATGAAGAATTCCTCTGTTTCTGTGTACTGTGTAGAAGAGGTCTCATAGCAGCTATTCTCATAGTGTGTTATCCTTAGACGCACATTCAATTGAAATGTGTTGGCGAGCAGAGACTCTCTACACAGCAATACCTATGCCAGCCACCAGCCAATCAGAGGCCAGCAGCTGACATAGGCATGCCAGAGTGGCAGCGTATAATATAACTGTCATGCACCTTCATGCAGATGTTGGCTGCTGGCCTCTGATTGGCTGGCGGCTGGCATAGGTATTGCTGTGTAGAGAGTCTCTGCGCTGCAATACATTTCAATTGAGTGTGCGTCCAAGGGCACACATTCTTCTGAAATAAAGTGCTGCCAGTGGCGGCTTCTGTACTGGGCCGCGATCGGCAAGGGGTCCACAGTGCCCGCAGCCACATGTACAGTAACGATGTGGAGTGAACAGAGGACACATGAGAAAAATCTTTTTTTTTTCTCTTATATATGTATATGAAGAATGGCACAATAGGAGACATACCTAAATATGGTGACCTGGATAAGGACATAACTACAATATAGGGACATAACTACAATATGGGGACCTGGATGAGAACATATCTAATAAATGGGGACCTGGATGGGGACATATCTGCAATATGGAGACAATATGGGGACCTGGATGGGGTCATAACTACAATATAGGGACATAACTACAATATGGGACCTGGACGGAGACATATCTACAATACAGGGACATGGGTGGAGGCATGTCTACAATATGGGGACCTGGATATGGGGACATGACTACAATATGGGAACCTAGATATGGGGACATAACTACAATATGGGGACCTGGATGAGAACATATCTAATAAATGGGGACCTGGATGGGGACATATCTGCAATATGGAGACAATATGGGGACCTGGATGGGGTCATAACTACAATATAGGGACATAACTACAATATGGGGACCTGGAACGGACACATATCTACAATAAGGGACATGGTGGAGCATGTCTACAATATGGGGACCTGGATATGGGGACATGACTACAATATGGGAACCTAGATATGGGGACATAACTACAATATGAGGACCTGGATATGGGGACATAAATACAATATGGGGACCTGGATATGGGGACATAACTACAATATGAGGACTGGATATGGGACATAACTACAATATGGGGACCTGGACGGAGACATATCTACAATACAGGGACATGGGTGGAGGCATGTCTACAATATGGGGACCTGGATATGGGGACATGACTACAATATGGGACCTAGATATGGGGACATAACTACCATATGAGGACCTGGATATGGGGACATAACTACAATATGGGGACCTGGATATGGGGACATAACTACAATATGGGGACATAACTACAATATGGGGACCTGGATATGGGGACATAACTACAATATGGGGACCTGGATATGGGGACATGACTACAATATGGGGACCTGATATGGGCCATAACTACAATATGGGGACATGACTACAATATAAGGACCTGGATGGGGACATATCTACAATATAGGGACTTGGATGGGGATAAGTCTACAATATGATTACCTGGATGGGGACATAAACATAAATGTGAAGACCTGGATAGGGACAATACTAAATATGGGGATCCGGATGGGCCATAACTACTAACATATGGGGACATAACTACAATATGGGGACATAACTACAATATGAGGACCTGGATATGGGGACATGACTACAATATGGGGACCTAGATATGTGGACATAACTACAATATGAGGACCTGATATGGGGACATAACTACAATATGAGGACCTGGATATGGGGACATGACTACAATATGAGGACCTAGATATGGGGACATAACTATAATATGAGGACCTGGATATGGGGACATGACTACAATATGAGGACCTAGATATGGGGACATAACTACAATATGGGGACCTAGATATGGGGACATAACTACAATATGAGGACCTGGATGTGGACATAACTATAATATTGGGACATAACTACAATATAAGGACATGGATGGGGACATATCTAAATATGGGGATCTGGATGGAGCCATAACTGCAATAAGGGGACCTGGATATGGGGACATATATACAATATGATAACCTGGATGGAGATATTACTACACTATGGGAACCTGGATGTTGACATAACTACAATATGGGGACATAACTAAAATATGAGCACCTGGAGGGGGATATAACTGCAATATAGGGACCTGGATGGTGGCATAACTACAATATGGGACCTGGTTGGGGACATATCTCCAATACGGGGGCCTGGATATAGACATAGCTACAGTATAATATGTTGATCTGGATATGGGGACACGACTACAATATGAGAACCAGGATGGGGATATAACTACATAGGGACTGGTTGGGGACATAACTACAACATGGGGACCTGGATGGTGGCATAACTACAACATGGGGACCTGGTTGGGGACATATCTACAATATGGGGGCCTGGATATAGACATAGCTATAATATGTTGATCTGGATATGGGGACACAACTACAATATGAGAACCTGGATGGGATATAACTACAATATGGGGACCCGGAAGGGGACATATTTATAATATGGGGACATAAAAAGAATATGAGTGCACATTTGTTATCACCACATCCATAATGACCCAAGCTATAAAAAAATAAAATAAACACGGCAAAAATGTTCAAAAGGTGTGTTGGAAAAAAATGGTATCATTAAAACTGTCACATTGTAGTTCAAAGAATGCGGCCCCCAAAATTCAAATTTTTTCTATACGCGGCCCATATACCCAGCCGAGCTTGAGACCCCTGCTGTTGATAAAGTTGCATTTTTTCTATCAACTTTTGCAAATTTGTGACAAAACTGCTACACTTTGACATGATTTAAATAAAAAATAATACAGCTTAGCAGCACCTTGTGAATAAGCTCGAAAGTTCTTGTTTTAGAATAAAAAAAATTGTCAAGAATTGCTTATGAAACCAACCTCCTACTTGTTGATAACCACAGGATGTCGAGGTAGATGGCACAAAACCTCCACCAGGTCCAATGCCTAAAACAGCGCCCAGTGACTGTAAATGTCGTATAACGCAAGTGGAGCTAAAAATGGCTGCTTTCTGTAAGAAATAGAGCCCGTTTGGTCCATGGGCTATGTCAGTCCCTTTATATGAATGGAGCTGAGCTGTAATACCACCTGCAACCCACGGACAAGAGTGGTGCTGTTTCTGAAAGAGAATGGCCATATTTTTGTAATGTCATATAACACCTTTAATGGGGTTGCACCATGAAGAAAAGTCCTGTCTATATGCAATATTAGACCGTATGCACATCAGAGAGGGAGCAGCTCTCACATTGGTGGACTTGAGGCATTTTTGTAACACACAGGCTGACAATAACCTGAATGACTGTCACGTATCATTACACTGCTTGGCTGGCAGAGTAGTGGTCCTTGTGAGAAACTCAGCTATGAAATCTATATGCTCTTATATTCCAAGACTTATCTTCACGAGACAACTCCTTTAATATGGGACGAAGGACACGTTCTGAAACGCGCGTCGGGGTGTGTGCCGCACTTGGACTGCGGACCACTCACCTAGCAACTATATGTCACCTATTTCATACAATGGTTGATTTTTTTTCTTTTCAAGTTGATACATTATATAGTAATTGCTATGTTCAGTATATGCTTAGCCTACCCTGCTCCACAAACATTTCCTACTCTTAGAGGAATAAATTAAGTAATTGCTCATCATAATACTATTCCCTGATAATTCCTATATCACTCTCTTGCATTAATTTATTTTTACCTTTTATTAAGTGGACGGGTCGTTCACACAGAAAGCAACTTTCAAGAAGTCATTTGTCATCTTAATACCTTGCTATAAGCTATGAGCATGGATTTCTAGCATTTCCAGCAATTGAAGAAAATGTGTAATCCATCAGTGATTATTACAAGAAGGAAGCGTTTAAGTGTTGAAGCACTTCATATGGGCTGGATGTTCCCGTACGATGTTAGTAATAGTGTTCTGCCCGATTATTTCCGCCTTAAAATTAAATTAAATTACATCTTGCTTTGCTCCATTTCTCCTGTCCGGTGTGTAAACCTATGGATAGGTCCAACCCATAAAGGAAGCTGCTGCAACACATGGGATTTTAACCTCTTCACCCCAGGCCATTTTCATTTTTGCTTACTGGTTTTTTGCTCCCCTTCTTCCCAGAGCCATAACTTCTTAATTTTCCGTCAATATGGCCATGTGAGGGCTTGTTTTTTGCGGGATGAGTTGTACTTTTGAACGACACCATTGGCTTTACCATATAGTGTACTGGAAAATTTGAAAAAAATCCACAGTGCTGTGAAATTGCAAAAACAGTGCAATTCCACAACTGTGTTTTTTTATTTTTACCATGATCACCATATGTTAAAACTGACCTGCCATTATGATTCTCCAGGTCATTATGAGTTTGTCGATAACAAACATGTATGGGTTCTTTTTTTAAGTGGTGAAAAAAATTGTGTTTGTTAAAATTTTTTTAAAAATTGCATCATTTTCTGAGACTCATAGCGTCTACATTTTTCATGACCTGGGGCTAGGTGAGGGCTTATTTTTTGCGCGCCGAGCTGACGTTTTTATTGATACCATTTTGGTGGAGATACAATGTTTTGATCACCCGTTATTACATTTTAATGCAATGTTGCGGCGACCAAAATAACATAATTCTGGAGTTTTTCCTTTTTTTCTCATTACGCCGTTTACCGATTGGATTAATTATTTTTATATATTGATAGAACGGGTGATTATAAACGCAGCGATACTAAATATGTGTATTTTTCATTTTTTTTTAATTGTTTTATTTTGAGTAGGGTGAATGGGGGGTGATTTAAACTTATATATATATATATGTTTTTTAATAGTTTTAAAAACATTTTTTTACTTTACACTGGCTTCAATAGTCTATATGGGAGACTAGAAGCTGCAATCATCTGATCACTTGTGCTACACACATAAGGGATTCAGCCCTGCTCTGTGTAGCAGAAATGCTCAGTTGCTATGATCACCAACGCGGGCGCCAATGGGCGGGATTAGTGACCTGCTTCCGGCTCGATCATGTTAAATGCTGCTGTCAGGCTTACAGCGGTATTTAACAGGTTAACAGCCGTGGGTGGATTGTGATTCCACCCACGGCTGTTAGGGGCACATGTCAGCTGTTGAAATCAAAGGGGAGACCCGACATGCACTGTACATATACGGTACATGTCGTTAAGGGGTTATAGAAAAATGTAAAATTAGTGTGAAGCTGAGTCACTTCTTATGGGTACGCCATGAGACAGGGACATCAAGGAGCCCTAGGTCAAATGCCAGAAGGCTACATCATAAAAAAAGGGATAATACAAACAGATAGTCAAAGCAATGTCCGGGGTCAGGAAACCAAGGTCAGAGTATGTCAAGACAAAAAAGGGGTAATACAAATGGGTAGTCAAAAAGGCAAATCCAAGGTCCAGCAAAAAAGATCAGAATACAGAGCACAAACCAACAACACACCATAGAGCTAAAAGCCAGCTAAATATCCAGGTAATCACCCAGAATGGGTGACAGGCTCAGCTGGAAGATTGTGCTGGCCCAGCCCAGTTGGGCAGCTGGGCTGTCAATCACAACTCCAACGGCACAGCACGCCCCTGCCTCAGATTGGGCTGTGACTTTATTGACAGCTCAGCATGTCCCTATCCAATAGAGCAGCTGAGCTGTCACTCACAGCGTGGTGGAATCATGACAATATAAAGGAACAATCAAAACGGTTGTGTAAGTTGTTCTATGGCTATTCATGTATAATACCTAAATAATACCGAAAAATGCACTACCAGCAACCATAACCAAGAATATACTACTAACAACCATACACAAGAATGCACTACCAGCAGCCATTCCCAAAAAAGCTCTACTGGCAACTTGTCACGGTTCCACCCCTCAGTGTGTCTGGGATGCAGTTACTGACAGCTCGGCCATCTAATCTGTTATAGGGGCGTGCTGAGCTGTCAATGTGTTGATTGACGGCTCAACTATCCAATCTGAGACTGTGAGGTGTCGGCTGTCTCCATGTGTCCGTTATTCCAGTTAATTGCCATGCTTCTCAGCTGACATGAGTCTCCCAGAACTCTGCCAGACGTACATTCAGCCTGTGAGGTTTGTGCTTTCCCATGCCTTGAGTTCTGTTTGCTTGATCTGTTGCCTGACCTTGGACTTCCGCCTGTTTAACCCCTTCAGCTCTGATCCGTTATCCTCCCGGTACTCTGACCTCAGAACGTTATCTGACTACGCTTTTGTCTCTTCCTTCTGTTTATGACGTACCCTCCTGGCTTCTGACCTTGGACTCCTTGACCACTCTGACTCACGACTTGGCCATGAAAAGTGACTAGCGTCACACAACTGTACCCAAGAATGCACTACTGGCATAGATTGCAGTACCAGCAACTATACCTAAGAACACAGTATTGGAAACCATGAGCAAATACTGTTAATCTATATAGCTATCTAAATCCACAATCTAAAGTGTAAATGGAAGTGTATATATTCGCTAATGGAGCCATTTCCATATGTGAGATTCGGGTGTTATGGGTTAATATATTCGGGTTTACATGGATTAGATTTGCATACCTACATATTGAGCCTATACTTCTAGATTCCATAGGCATGTTATTATGCAGATTATTATAGGCTCTTACTTTGATGCTTTTTTTATTACTTCTTGATGGATGCGTGGGAATCTGCAAACAGGTTTTTGCAGCCTAATGTGAGAGAAGCATAATGTAGAGACAGCGAAGCTAATTCCAGCAATGTGTCACTTATTGGGGCTGCCCACTGTAGTTTTAATAAAATCACTTTCTTATGAGCAGATGATTATCACTAGAGCACTAGTAAACCTGCTGCCATGTAGTCTTTATTATTTATGAGCTCTGTATAACCCTGATCCCACCACTGATTGGCAAGTTTCTGCCTATGCACATTGTACACAGAAAGCTGCCAATCAGTGATGTGGGTGGAGTTATACAGAGCTCAGCATTCAGAGAGCTGGTAGATATTCAGCAGAGAAAACTGTGTTGTATCAAAACTGCAGCAAGCAGCCCATTAATAAGGGTCTTCTGCCCCTACATCATGGGTCATCATCACGTCCCATGGGGATTTCGCCTTCCTCTGAATCAACATGTTAGGCTACAGGTTGAACTGGATTGAGTTAAGTCTGTCATCCACCTTTAAAAACTATGAAACTTTCATGCTGCTCTCAAATGGGATGGCAAAAACCTTGTAACAGACTTCCTTTAATGAGAGGGTTCAACTGAAACTGGTTTTACTTCAGTTTGAGGTAAGAGACCATAACAGTTACAGTATCTCAGAGAGCGCACATATGTGATTGCACAATAATGATACAGGTCAATGATGGTGGTACAACAACGCTAAGGCATTCTGCTTTGCAGTTCCAGTAAAACAGGAAAAGTCTCTTTAATGCTTACAGCAGGTGGTTACCACTGGAAAGGAACACGGCTCTATGAAAAGTGAGAAGTCCACAGTCTCACCCTTTAACCCCTATACAGGAATCTGGACTTACACAGGGGCACCTGGTTAAGGGCAGAGTCAACTGTTTTTCGGTCACGCAAGCTGGTAAGATGAATAGTCAGGTCACCGGGTCTAAACAAAGAGGGCAGCAAAGGTGCAAAATCATCAGGTAGCAGAAACTTCAATTAACAAGTTGGGGTCAAAACAGGAAACACATACTGCACAGGAGCAGAAGACACAGACCTTAACCAGTGGAGCACAAAGCTATACCTGGCAGCTTCCAGCAGTAAGCTGGAAGTTTAAATAGGTTGTGGTGCTCTCCAGTTGTCAGGAGCAGGGAACTGATAACTTCAGATGGACAGCACACACTGCCATACTGCAAGACTGGATGGCGCTACAGGTCCCAGCCACCCAACTCTAAGTGGGACTTGAGCTGAGACCACACCAATGCCTTGACCCAAAGATGTTAACTAGAGATGAGCGGTGTTCGAAGCGAACTGTTCGCCAATTTCAAATTCGAGCTGTTTGGGGCGGTGTTCGAGCCGTTCGACAAACTCGAACGATTTCGAAAAAATCCGGCTCTTCGAGGTTATGTTCGATAACTGTTCGTGCACCTAAATCGTCACTGGATTTTTTCACAGTAATGCTGAGAATCACTGTTAATACACAGTTTGAGTGTACAGCGGGGTGGGGGGAGGGGCATGGGATGGATCTCTGCAGAAATAATGAAGATCTCCATTTTTTTCTCTTTCCCACATTTCCAGTGGGCGGTGCAGTCTGTCAGCCTATCAGCAGCGCACACACGGAGCGAAGTGCTTTTATTTCACACAAGCAAGGGCATGTTTCATTGGCTGTGTATGTCACATGTCCTTGCCCTATAAGACCCAGCCATTTCCCCCCTCGCCACCATTTTCTCACTGCTGCAGCACAGTATTAGACGGCACTGCTGCTGCTGTTAGCGCTATCGTTCTAACAGTGACTGTGAAGCGAATTTGCAGTTAGACTGGAAGGTTTAGGGAGTAGGGAGGGACTAGTTTGTAATTGCAGCCCTTTTAAGGGCTAGGTTACAGCAGTTCCTAGCACTTTTAGCAGGCAGGTCTGTGCTCTATATAGACAGATAGGTCAACTTGGGAGTAGTGACTATTTGTAATTACAGCCCTTTTGAGGGCTAGGTTACATCAGTTGCTATCACTTTTTGCCAGCTCCACCAGCGTTGAAATACTCATAATTTTTGGCTGCATCTTGCCTGTAATATAATTGTGGGCATAGTAGCAGTCTGTGGTGCTCATTGTATTAGGCCAGCGTTAAAAAAAAAAAAAATTTTATCTGCATCTCGCCTGGACAATACTTTTGGGCATAGTAGCAGTGTGTGGTACTCATTCTATTAGGCCATCTATACAAAGCTCCACCAGAGTTTAAAAAAAAAAAGAATTTCTATCTGCATCTTGCCTGTAGAATAATTGTGGGCATAGTAGCAGTCTGTGGTAATCATTGTATTAGGCCTTCTATACAAAGCTCCACCAGCGTTAAAAAAAAAAAAAGAATTTTTATCTGCATCTCGCCTGGACAATAATTTTGGGCATAGTGGCAGTGTGTGGTGCTCATTCTATTAGGCCATCTATACAAAGCTCCACCAGAGTTTAAAAAAAAAAGAATTTCTATCTGCATCTTGCCTGTAGAATAATTGTGGGCATAATAGCAGTCTGTGGTGCTCATTGTATTAGGCCATCTATACAAAGCTCCACCAGCGTTCAAATACTAAGAATTTTTTGCAGCCATCATTTTTTGTGCAAACAACTCCAGAGTTGTCGTTGTCAATTAAGTAACCACCAAAATGAGTGGCAAAAGACCTGCTGCTGGTGGAAAGGGGAATAGGCGTGTTGTGAAGGGCAAAACATGTTGTGTCCGTGGGGTAGGTGTTAAAGCAACAGTAACATCTGCAGAAGAAAGACCATCTTCCAGCCAAACTAAGATGTCTACTTCTTTTACTGGACAATGTGGTAAGATCCCTTTCTTACGGGCACGCCCATCGCTACAAATTCCAGATGAAGCACAAAAAAAAGGTGCTTCAACAGATATCAAGTGCTCCTTTAAGTCGGCTCTCCACCTCAACTTCAACATCACAAAAAATCCAGTCCTCAGAGGTGTCACCCCAATCGCACTTGCTTCCTCACAGCTCCCAAGTCTCCAACTGCCCGTGTGAGTATGGGGTAGAATAGATGGTTGAGTCTGCAGAGCTGTTTACTCATACTATAGCCTGGGAATCAGAGGTCGTCTCCACAGTTTCTGTGAATCCAGACAAGGAAATGATCTGCACTGATGCCCAGAATGTTTATGAGTCGGATCCAGGACCAGATGAAGAAGGTTCTGAGCATAATGTAATTATTATTATTATTATTATTATTATTATAATGTAGACCCTCGTTCCCAAACTGTAACTCCTGTTGGTGGAGAGAATGAGGAAGACGATGATGAGACTCAAATACCTGATTTGAGCGACAACTTTAGTTTTGTGTCAGGGCAGGAAGAGGTTGGCTCTGAGGACGGCGGGGGTGAGAAGACACAGGGTGATGATGACGAGGTTGCAGATCCCACTTACTGCCAACCCACAGTCAGACAGTCGATGAGGTCAGCAGAGGTGGAGGAGGATTCGAGTGACAACGACGTCAGGGTGCGCCTTCCTGGACAGAGATGTAGTACTGGAAGCACGTCACCAACTGCATCCTCAACCACAACTCTGCCTCTGACCACAAGTCAAGGTGGCTCTTCAGGTCGCATGGGTTCTAAGCCTTGCATAGCCTGGGCATTTTTTAACATTGATAAGGATGACCCAACTCGTGTTATCTGTAACATTTGTGACCAAAAGCTAAGTAGAGGCCAAAAAATCCATAGTTTGAGTACTTCATGCATGAACCGTCACATGGATATGAAGCATAAGTTGCAGTGTCAAGCTCACTGTGCTACAATGCGGACTAGCGGGCCGGCCCAACCTCCGTCTGCCCCATCTTGTGCATCCGTGACCGCTGCCTCTTCATCCTCTGTGACTGGGGGGACAGCAGTCAGACCTGTTTTGAGACTCAGACCTGGCACCTCTTTACCAGCAACAGCCAGTCAGATTGGCAGGTCATCAGTTCATTTGGAAGTGGAAACACCAGCTGGTGTTGACCGCTCTCCGACATCGAGAGCACCACCTTTGGATCAAGGCAACCTAACTTTTGCGCCTGCATCTTCCTCACAGTCAGTTGTCCGGGGACACCCTAATCAACCCCGTCTACGCACAACAGCCAGCCCTCGGTCCCTCAGATGTGGACAAGTAAAAGACCATTTCCTCCTAGCCATGAAAAAGCTAAGAGGTTGAATTTCACCATCTGCAAGCTCTTGCCTACAGAAATGCTGCCTTTCCGCCTTGTGGACACAGAGGATTTTCGAGACCTTATGTCCGTCGCAGTGGCCCCAGTACCAGATGCCCAGTCGGCACTACTTCTCAAAGAAAGGTGTGCCTGCGCTCCACCAGCATGTCGCATACAACATCACCGCTTCTTTGAGAAACTCAGTGTGTGACAGAGTGCATTTCACCACAGACACTTGGACAAGCAGGCATGGACAGTGGCGTTACATGTCGCTGACTGGGCACTGGGTAACTATGGTGACAGGAGGACAAGGGGCTGCTGTCCAAGTGTTGCGGTCCCCACGAGTTGTGCGTCAATCCTCTTTATCTCGAAGTTCCTCCACTGCTTCTGCCTCCTCAACCTCCTTTCGGTCCTCCGCCTGCACCCAAAACCTGTCTGGTCATGCCATGGGCTTTCTAACTGCGCAGAAGGGATCCTGCACACCTCCTTGCTATGCTGGCAGAAGGGCTCAATCAGGCGGTTTTTACGTTGAAATGTCTGGGAAATGTGAGACACACAGCTGAGGAGTTGTGGTCAGCTCTGGAGAACCAGTTTCATGAATGGTTGTCTCCACTGGACCTGCAACCAGGGAAGGCCGTGTGCGACAATGCCGCAAACCTGGGTGCGGCCCTTCGCCGGGGCAATGTTACACACGTGCCTTGTATGGCTCACGTGTTGAACCTGGTTGTCCAGCAATTTTTAGCCCACTATCCCAGACTACATGGCCTTCTGCAGAGGGCACGGTCGCTGTGTGCTTACTTCCGCCGTTCGCATCCCGCAGCTCAGCGACTTACATCTCTACAGAAGTCGTTGGGCCTGCCACTTCACCGGCTAAAATGCGATGTGCCAACACGGTGGAATTCAACTCTGCACATGTTGCAGCGACTGTGGCAGCACCGACAAGCCCTGGTGCAATACGTTCTGAATTATAGCCTGGGCCAACGAGATCCAGAGGTGGGGCAAATCACGCTGGAGGAGTGGTCTCAGATCAGGGACCTATGCACCCTTCTGCACAGTTTTGAAATGGCCACGAAGATGTTTAGTGCTGACGATGCCATTATCAGCATGACTATTCCGGTGATTTACATGCTGGAGCAGATGTTAAACAGAATTCGGAGTCAGGTGGTGGAACAAGAGGAGGTGGAGGAAGTAGAGGAGGAGGAGTTGTATGCGGAAGGGCTAACATCTGCAAGGTACCGACTCTCAGCAGCACCAAAGTGGCTGGCATGGGAGGGTGGGGGAGAGGATTAACCTGGGCGCATGGTAGCAGCCAAACTAGTGAGGAAGGTGCAGGAGCCCAGTAAGAAGTGGAGGACGAACTGGCGATGGGAATGGAAGACTCATCAGATGAGGGAGACCTTGATCACATTTCTGTTGTGCGAGGTTGGGGGTAGAGGGCAGAGGAAGGAAGCAGAATTCTTACCTCGCCACCAACACAACAGGGACTTGGTGCTCCTGGATGCGCAAGACACGAGTGCCTTCTTGCTGCACTACCTGCAACATGACCCTCGAATTGTCAGAATTCGAAATAATCCTGACTACTGGGTAGCCACACTGTTAGATCCCCGGTACAAAAGTTAATTTGCCGAAATAATTCCTGACATAGAAAGGGATTCACGCATGCAGGAGTATCAGCAGAGACTGTTGCAGAATCTTACATGTGCTTTTCCACAAAACACCAGTGGTGCACGTAGTGAATCTCACAGTTCTAACTTGCCAACCGTGGGACTGTCGAGTCTTCAGCACTCAAACCGTAACAGAAACACAGTATCTGCTGGTGTTAACAGCAATTTTGCAGAATCCTTTCACCAGTTTTTTAGCCCATCCTTTGCAAGGCCACAGGGGACAATAAGTCAGACACATAGTCAACGCCTAGAGACGATTGTACAGGAGTATCTCCAACTGAACATCGAAGCCATGACTGTCACTGGATCCTTGCTCTTTTTGGGCTTCCAATCTGGATAAATGGCCGGAGCTCGCCACTCACGCCTTGGAGATCTTGTCATGCCCCGCGTTCTCTCTGAACGTGTGTTCAGCGCTGCTGGAGGTGTGCTGACAGATAAGCGCACGCGACTGTCCACTGAGAATGTAGACAGACTCACGTTCATAAAGATGAACAAATCATGGATCCGCAAGGACTTTTCTACCCCTGTGTCATCCTGGGGAAAGTAAAAGCTTGAGGATTTGGTAAAATCACCTCACCAAACGTTTTAAGCTTTCAAATTGCTAATAATTTTTAGCTGCATCTAGGCCGGAAAATAATTTTGGGCCTGTAGCAGTGTGTGTTACTCAGTCTAATAGGCCATCTTTACTAAGCTCCACCAGCTTTCAAATTAATAATAATTTTTAGCTGCATCTTGCCTGTAGAATAATTTTTGGCCTGTAGCAGTGTGTGGTACTCATTGTATTAGGCCATCTATACTAAGCTCCACCAGCTTTCAAATTAATAATAATTTTTGTTCTCTCTGAACGTGTGTTCAGCGCTGATGGTGGTGTGCTGAGTCTGACAGATAAGCGCACGCGGCTGTCCACTGAGAATGTAGACAGACTCACGTTCATAAAGATGAACAAATCATGGATCCGCAAGGACTTTTCTACCCCTGTGTCATCCTGGGGAGAGTAAAGCTTGAGGATTTGTTCAAATCACCTCACCAACCGTTTTAAGCAACTCTGGAGCAATTGATGCTACTTAAGTGATGTCTGTGCCCCAAATTTTTGGAAAAAATGGAGACTCTTTTTGGAGTCCCCTTGCTGTGTTTTACGTGACGTTGGCATCGTCAATTACAGGTGGGTTGGGTCTTTCCCCACCCCCCTTTTAACCGTAAGAAACTACATACACTATGGATTGGGGTAACACAGATGGTTGAGTGTGAAGAGCTGTTTACTCATACTATAGCCTGGGAATCAGAGGTCTGCTCCAAAGCTTGAGTGCCTGCTAGTCAGCGGAGTAGCCACCGGCTGTAGATCTAATTAAAAATTTTTAACTGCATCTAACCCAGACAATAATTTTGGGCCTAGTAGCAGTGTCTGCTAGTCAGCGGAGTAGCCACCGGCTGTAGATCTAATTACAAATTTTTAACTGCGTCCAGCCCAGACAATAATTTTGGGCCTAGTATCAGTGTCTGCTAGTCAGCGGATTAACCCAGCTGTTAAGCAAGCTACATCACCTGTACTTCGGACACTTAATTTTTTCAAAGGAAATGCTTCGGGCCCCCGGGACAATCAGTGAAGAGCATCGGGGAGGCACCCCAAGGCACAGGGACTGTGAGTGGCGGTAGGACGCCTTGCGGTGGACCGCCAAGCTCGATCCTTATAAAAGCTTTTTAACTGCAGCAGCTTTACTGGACGTTACTGGAGCTGGCATTACCGCGGCTGCTGGCATGTGACTTGCCCTCCAATAGATCCTTGTAAAAGGATTTAAAGTGTACTCATTCAAATTAGAGAGACAAATTTAAATGAAAAAGATTAGACCTGCCTCCACCGCAGGGGGGGCTCGCTCGACCCACCAGCGGACAGGCACCAGTATTGGGAGATGGGGGCTGGCCGTCAGGGTCCACCGCAGCTCTGGCACAAACCCGCCGACACGCAGGTCGTACGGGCAGGAACGGACTGGCCGTGTCGGCTTCACACTTTTTTGGTTTTAGAAGGGCATGACATGCCTATATCTGTGTCTCCCCTCCTTTTACTCCTCCACCTCTTTTCTTTTCGCATGACTATATGTACTTGTCACTTTTTCATGTGTTAGTTGTGTCTTCTGAGTAGTGTTGAGCATTCCGATACCGCAAGTATCGGGTATCGGCCGATATTCGCGTTATCGGAATTTCGATACTTAGTTCCGATATTTTTCCTATATCGTATACCGGAATCGGAAGTTCCCATAATTCTTTGAGAGGCAATGTGATTTTAGTCAGCCAATGAGGAATCCTACGAAGTGTGGGCACATCCTGTAATGCTGCGGTCATCTTAACTAATGGCATGGCTGTGATTGGCTGCTGAAATGATGTCAGAATGCACTATAAAAGGCGCCGCCGCCATTTTAGCGTCACTGTGCTGTGAATTCAGATAGGGACAGAACGCTGCTGTGCTGACTCTGAGGGACAGTTAGAGATTGCGATTTAGTGTACTGTGCTGTAGGCAGGCTAGCACCAACCGCTGTGTAAAGCTTCCTTTTGCCTGCAGTGTTGTTTTAACAGCTCTGCAAGGTGTGTGTGAGTGCAGGTGACGCTGCAGTTTGCTCTGCATCCAACGCTGTCTGTAGGCATCTGCACCTGTCACTCACAGACTCTTTTTTTTTTCTTTAGTGTAATTCTAGCTGCTCCATTCAATAGAAATTATAGTGTGATGCGCTTCCATCCGTAAACAATACATTGGTTGCAAACACTATAGAAGTAGACAAAGGAGTAGCCTTTCCCATATTGTGGACAGTTGTGTTTCAGGGTTCACTTCAGTCTGTGTTTTTTTTTTTTGAGTGCACATCACGCTCCAGTTACTTGTTCAAGCACTGCTGCTTGTACTCTGCTGAGCGTGTCTCAGTGGCTCATCCTTTTCATTTATCTCCAATTGGTTCTGCTACATTCCATTTAAAATAAATCTAATCTATTAGTGTGACGCGCTTCCATCCGTATACAATACATTGGTTGCAAACACTATAGAAGTAGACAAAGGAGTACCCTTTCCCAGATTGTGAACAGTTGTGTTTCAGTGTTCACTTCAGTCTGTGTTTTTTTTTTTTTGAGTGCACATCACGCTCCAGTTACTTGTTCAAGCACTGCTGCTTGTACTCTGCTGAGCGTGTCTCAGTGGCTCATCCTTTTCATTTATCTCCAATTGGTTCTGCTACATTCCATTTAAAATAAATCTAATCTATTAGTGTGACGCGCTTCCATCCGTATACAATACATTGGTTGCAAACACTATAGAAGTAGACAAAGGAGTAGCCTTTCACAGATTGTGAATAGTTGTGTTTCAGTGTTCACTGCAGTCTGTGAGTTTTTTTTTTTTTTTTTTTTTTAAATGCAGATCACGCTCCATTTACTTCTTCAACCACCGCTGCGTGTACTCTGCTGAGTGTCTGTCACTGGCTCATCCTTGTCATTTTTCTAAAATTGGTGCTGCTTTATTCTATTTAAAATAATTCAAATCTATTACAGTGACGTGCTTCCATCCGTATACAATACATTGGTTGCAAACAATATAGAAGTACACAAACGGGCCTTTCACAGCTACTGAACATGGGTTTTTAATTTTTAACTAAAATAGGTATTTTTTCAAATGACACAAATATATGTAATGTTGAAGAGGAATAGTCCTACATCCATTGTTTGCACAATATTACAGGTGTACATCATGTCCCTTAATCAACAATGTATTATTATATTTACTTGTATGCTTTTATTTAAAAGCCAAGAACACAGAAGGATAACCTTCGCACTGCAGCTGTTGTCAAAGTTCAACCCACATTATGCACTTCCAACATTGCAGCATTTGAGGCATGATGTGAGTTGGATTTGTCAAAGTTATGGAGTGAGAAGGTTCACCATCAGTACCCTATAGCATAAGTATGCTTTTGTGTTAGCATTTGTGTTAGACATGTGGATATCTGCCATAATATGTCACAATTATTTAGTTACAGATTTGTTACCAACACTAATCATTGAATGGTTTTAAATTTGACGTTTCACTTGTTTACAGCTTAGAAATAAGGGTGTAGCCTGATATCTATGTGTAGCACTAGCCACTTTAACATGTCATGTTTTTTTCAACATGTGTAGCTAGGTAGCAGTAATTTTTGCCGGACACACAGCAGGGGAACAGCAGGCGTTACTGAACCCCACAAACACATCATCGATTGTTTTGATCTGTGCATCCAACACTTCTGAGCCCAGGGTCAAGAAGGGTGTAGCCTGAGGCCTAGTATGAGATGTTTGAACTTTAATTTGAACTTTAATTTGGAGTTAGCAGCATTAATTTTTGTCAGACACGCAGCAGGGGAACAGCAGGCGTTACTGAACCCCACTATCACTATAGCTTGTGTATTGGTCTGTGGACACGACACTTCTGAGCAGCAACTGGCAGTGTTGTAGCCCAGGGAGTATAGCTCAGGTGGTAGAAAGATGAACATAACAGGAGACATGGAAAACGTTGCCAACCAGTTAGTTAATCTGAAACCGGACAGGCAAATTCAGGCGAGATCCATGCCTAGTTCATTTTCAGAAAAGTAAGCCGTTCTACATTATCGGAGGATAGTCGCATGCAACGGTCTGTTAGTACACCACCTGCAGCAGTAAAGACGCGCTCCGATAATACACTGGCAGCAGGGCAAGCCAGCACCTCCAATGCATACTGGCTAAGCTCTGGCCATGTATCCAGCTTAGAGACCCAAAACTTGAATGGGGAAGAGCCATCTGGGAGTACACTGAGAGGGCAAGACATGTAGTCTGTCACCATCTTACGGAAATGTTGCCTCCTGCTGACTGGAGCCGTCTCGGATGGTGTAGACATTGGTGGCGCTGCCACAAAACTTCGACACATTTGGAACATACTGTTCTTGCCCTGTGCAGAGGCGCTGCTTGTGCTCCCTCTTGTTGCAGAGCTGTCTCCACTGCCTCGACGCACAGAGCTGCTTTGTAAAGCAGTAGCAGCAGCGCTCTCGGCTGGAATGGAGAACATTATGGATTGCACCAGTGTGTCTTGGTACTTCCGCATTTTACGCTCCCGGTTCAACGGTGTGATGAGGCTTTGTAAGTTGTCCCGGTAGCGAGGGTCTAGGAGGGTGTACACCCAATAATCAGACGTGGTGTGAATGTGTTCGATGCGGCGGTCGTTTCTCAGCCACTGCAGCATGAAATCAACCATGTGCTGCAGACTCCCAACCGGCCAAGAAACGTTGTCCCCTGCAAGAGGCGTCATCTCTGCCTGCTGTGCATCACCCCACCCTTGGTCTACATACTGACTAGAGCATTGTCTACCTCCCTCTGGAGCGATGTCTTCCTCCTCCATTGACTCCTCCTCATCCTCCTCACAAAGTCCTTCAAATACATATAAATTTACAAAATTTAAACTCAAAATTTAAAAACTTTGTATCATAATTCTGTAACATCAGTTTATGGAAACACAATAGCATTACAAAAGGATAGACAAAAAATGTACATTATGTGCTTTGTAAATACATTAAAAGTTTGTAATGGTTATGAAAATATAGACAGCGACTCTGGAGGTTCAATTGTTGATACAGCATGGTACTTTGAAAGTCCTCCAGCCCTTTGTGAGGAACCACGTTGCGCTGACTGTCCAGAAGGTGATGGAATTTGTGACTCCTCATCCTCCACCTCTTCCAAAACCTCATGCCTTAGTGCTTGCAGTGTTTTTTGAAGCAGGCAGATAAGGGGGACAGTCAGGCTGACTAGTGCATCATCTGCACTCGCCATCCGCGTTGACTCATCAAACGCACGCAAAACGTGGCAGATATCCTTCATAGAGTTATTCGCCACTCATTACACTGGCAGTGGCTGCCCATTCATTATAGGATCCAATTCTAATTACTGGTTCTCACCAACAAAGCTCTCCACAGCGCAGCACCCCCCTACATCTCCTCCCTTATTTATATTTATCGGCCTAACCGACTGCTGCACTCTGCAAACGACCTTCGACTAACCTCTGCACTAATCCGTACCTCCCACTCCCAACTCCAAGACTTCTCCCGCGCTGCGCCAATCCTCTGGAATGCTCTACCCCAAGAAATTAGGACTATCCGCAATTTGGATGGTTTCAGGCGCTCCCTCAAAACACATTTGTTCACAGTGGCCTATTACATTCACTAATCAAAGTCATTCTATGTGTAATTCTGTGTGTGTAGCCCATTCACTATCTCCATGCATCCCTCACTCCCTTAAAATGGCTGGACCATCATTGTAAAAACACCATTGTATATAAACACCTGTACTTTGTATCTCCCCCACCTCATTGTAGATTGTAAGCTTTCACCAGCAGGGGCGGCTGATTTTGCTTTAATTATTGTATTGTTAACGTTGTTACTTATGACTTGTGTTTTGAAACTGTTAAACTGTAAAGCACTGCGGAATATTATGGCGCTATATAAATAAATAATATTATTATTCTTATTATAGAGGCCCACTCAGTAGTGGTGAAGTGTGAACAGCGCAAATTGCGAGTTGACTGCGCCTGATGCAGCTGATACTCCATTACTGTTGGCTGCTGCTCACACAACCGCTCCAACATATGTAACGAGGAATTCCACCTGGTGGGTACGTCACATATGATGCGATGTTCATGAAGGTGAAATCTGCGTTGCAGAGCTGCAATCAGCGATCTGGCCATGCTGGAACGTCGCAAGTGAGCGCACTCTAGGCGGACCTTGTGCAGCAGTGCATCAAGATCCGGATAGTCCCTCAAAAAACTCTGCACGACCAAGTTGAGCACATATGACAGACATGGTATGTGAGTGAGGTTGCCAAGGCCCAGAGCTGACACCAGATTTCGGCCATTGTCACACACTACCAAGCCTGCCTGTAGATTCTCTTCCAAAAACCACACGTCGCTCTCCTGCTTTATGGCATTACAGAGCTCCTGCGCTGTGTGGCTAAGATTCCCCATGGAAATTAATTTCAGGACGGCCTGTTGACATTTGGACACGGCTGTGCTCATATCGGTCGCAATAGGTAAACGTTCACGGGTCCATGTGGAGGTAGACCGTGACGGCTCCTGCAGCGATGATTCTGAGGAACTGGAGTAGGAGGAGGAATCAATGTGTACAGACTTGATTCCTGCAATCCTTGGAGTTGGCAGAACACGTACAGCGCCACTCGCAAGATCAGTACCCGGCTGCACAACATTGACCCAATGGGCAGTGAGGGAAAGGTATTGTCCCTGGCCATGGGTGTTAGAACCCTCTTGTTAGGTTTTGTTTCAGTTTGCTGGTCACATGACCTTTTTTCCCTATTTAGTCTGGCTCCGCCCTTCTGGCTTTGCTTGACTTCATTGTATTATCTACTGTTAAGCTAGCCGGGTGCTTAGGTGCCTTAATCTGTCAGTTTTGCTTGATGTTAGGATCACAAACTATTTATTTTTCTGTTTAATTATCCATGCTACAATTTATGTTAGGAGGTGTCCACCTTTTCTCCCAGTCCCTAGATCTTGTAGGGATTACTCCCTCGCAACTATAGGTCTTCGTTCACACTAGATGAGGACTTTAGCGGGTCTGGTCGCAGGATCAGGTTCCCCGTTACATCGTAGGGCTTAGTTGTATTGTAGGGACAGAATTCCCTTCTTTCCTTACTGGTTGTAGCAGATCATAACAATGGGTACTGGTCCACGCATCGGTGGTCAGGTGGACCTTGCTACTGAGGGCTTTTAGTAGCGCATGTTTAATTTTTCCCTCAACATGCTTTTGCAGACCAGGGACGGCTTGCCTGCTGAAATGAAATCGGCTTGGCACATTGTATTGTGGGATTGACAATGATATTCAGTTACGGAAACTGTCTGTCTCCACCAGCCTGAATCACAGCATTTCAAGGGACAGGAGTTTTGCAATGCCAGCATTCAGAGCCTGTGCTCGTGCATGGTTTGCGGAGTATGGCCGTGTTTTATCCCATGCCTGTGCTACCGCTGGCTGTTTTGTGGCCTGGGAGTGTGAGGATGACAGGGAACTTGCTGCTGTGTGTGGAATAACAGTTTGTCTCTGGACAACAGTGGCCGAGGTTCTTCCATGGCGATCCTGTGAGGAAGCATAACCAGCTGTGTGTGAGCTCGATGAAGAGGCTTCAACACAACCTGAAGATGTAGGTGCTGCTGTAGGTTGGCCTACATCTCCAGTGTGTCTTTGTAACTCAACTACGTGCTTTGTCCGCACATGTTTACACATATTTGTGGTATTGAGGTGACTGACACTTTTAGCTATTTTTAATTTTTGATTACACAGCTTGCATTTCACATAGCAAATATCATGTGCAAGTGTGTGAAAAAAGGACCACGCAGTGCAAGTCCTGGGAGCGCACGTTTTGACTTTTGGAAGACAACTGCTCCGAACAGGTGCCAAACTGGAGGCTACAGGCAACCGAGTCTGCAGCCTAACTCTCCCTCCTGTTTGTACCGTTGGGGCAATGTCTTCCTCTATCTTCCTTCTATCACTAACCATTTCTCTAGGCCTCTCCCAGCTTTCAACCAAAGTACTGGTTCTCACCCACAAAGCTATCCACAGTGCAGCACCCCTCCTACATCTCCTCCCTCATTTCTATCTATCGGCCTAACCGACTGCTGCGCTCTGCAAACGACTTTCGACTAACCTCTGCACTAATACGTACCTCCCACTCCCGACTCCAAGACTTCTCCTGCTCTACGCCAATCCTCTGGAATGCTGTACCCCAAGAAATTAGGACTATCCACAATTTGCATGGTTTCAGGCGCTCCCTCAAAACACATTTGTTCAGAGCGGCCTATCACATTCACTAATCAAAGTCATTCTATGTATTCTGTGTAAGTGTGTGTGTGTCTCTAGCCCATTCACTATCTCCATCCCTCAGTCCCTTAAGATGGCTGGAACATCATTGTAAATGCACCATTGTATATAAACACCTATACTTTGTATCTCCCCCATCTATTGTACATTGTAAGCTGTCACGAGCAGGGGCGACTTATTTAGCTTAAATTATTGTATTGTTAGCGTTGTTACTTATGACTTGTGTTCTGAAACTGCTAAACTGTAAAGCGCTGCGGAATATGATGGCGCTATATAAATAAATATTATTATTATTCCTCTGAGCTGCTCCCACCACCTTCCTGTTCCTCATGCCATGTTGGGTCTTGGACCTCATCATCTCCACTACCCTCTTCAAACACCTGCTGTTGGGTGGTCTGGCCAGCACCATGCTCAACAGAAACTGGCACCTGGGTCTCATCATCATCAGATGCGTTCTGCGGTGTGCTGACCATCGGCACTGTCTCACCCGCCTCTTCAGATTCAGAGAGACACAGCTGTTGCGCATCACTGCATACTCCCTCTTCACATTACAGAATGCTGCTTGGCTGGGCCCCTGTTTGCAAGCCAATAGATTCTGAGAACAGAAGCAGACACTCAGCTGGCTCCTGTACAGAACTCTCTGACTGCCTGGGCAATTTGCCAGGCGGTGAAGAGACAGATGGTTGCCCAACGGTGCTGTGGTCCTGAGAGGAGCTGGAAGCAATTGAAGTCGATGCATTGGCTGACATCCAAACAACAACGGCTTCAATTTGTTCTTCCCGCAGCAGGGGGGTACTCCGAGCTCCTACAAAAGTGCGCATAAAGGAACGCTCACGGGGAAAACTGGTGGATGCTGTGTCACTGGGGGCCGCAGCAGCCACAGAATCCCCACGTCCTCTCCCTGAAGAAACTCCACGACCACGTGCCTTACTCCCTGCCTTCTTCATCTTGGTAGATTGATAAAGAAAGTCTGAAAAGTTATAAGGTCTAAGTGTGGTTATTCCGCAGAGACTGCAGTGAACACTGCACACAACTGTTCACTACCCAATGCGTCTCAGCAGGAAGGCAGTCTGTGCGTCAAAACAAAGGCACAAGCATACATCCATGTACCCTGTTTATAAAGCTATATAAAAAAAATTATGTAGTAGTGACGCACACTTTATTGAGGTACAGTATTACATCGCCATTCACCATCTGTGGCTATGCAGTCTCATCTATATATACCTTATCTATCTGTTGTCATGCTTCCACTATGCAAAATGACAGTTTTTAAAGGTTATGTTTGTTAATAAAAATGATTATTGCCACATATTATGAGTATTACATGATGGAAATTGTATAATTTTGTATAAAATATTTTGTGACATTATTCAGCAAATGGAACATTTTAGTAATATCACAGATAACTTGTAATGCTGATGATGTTTTGAAGTCAGACATTCATTGTCTATACAATAAAAATGGTGTACATACTGTTACTTATCCATCATTAATGGATTCAGATATGTACTTGTATGCTTTTATGTACAACCGTATAGCAGATTCCTTAACTAATTTATTTTGTGGTTTGCATTGCTGTTCAACATGTTAATGTATGTGTTTATGTTTGTCAATTCTTTATTTATCTAGATATTAGTTTAAATGAAATCATCATCTTATGGTAGTAAAGGTTATCTTTCTCTTGTTTGAAGTATAGACATTTAAAATTGACAGGTAACAAGGAAATTACTTGATCTAGTATTTAAACATCCTCCTTGACCCTGGGCTCCAACACCGCCAGTTGTTGCTCGGAAGTGCTGTTAGCACAGTCAACACATGCTCCTGTGTTACTGGGGTTCAGTAACGTCAGCTGGTCCTCGGTTGTGCCATTGGCTCTTTTCCTTCTGCTGCCCCTCCGGGTTCCAGTACCGTCAGCTGGTTCTCCGCAGTGCCTTTGGCCTAGGTGCCTCCATGTCGGTATCCGAGTTCCAGCAACGTCTGCTGGTCCTTGGTAGTGCTTTGGAGCACAGGTACCTCCTGCTTAGTAACCGTGTCCCAGTAACGTCAGCTGGTCCTCGGTTGTGCCATTGGCTCTTTTCCTTCTGCTGCCCCTCCGGGTTCCAGTACCGTCAGCTGGTTCTCCACAGTGCCTTTGGCCTAGGTGCCTCCATCTCGGTATCCGAGTTCCAGCAACGTCTGCTGGTCCTTGGTAGTGCTTTGGAGCACAGGTACCTCCTGCTTAGTAACCGTGTCCCAGTAACATCAGCTGGTACAAGATTGTGCTACAAATACAAGATACGGAACAAGAGACACAAGAACAATAAGCAGAAGATCTAAAAGCAGAAGAACATGAAGTATAAGACCAAAATGAAGAGCAAAATATATGCTCTAAATTCTAAGCAGAAGAAGACTAAGCAGTGTATGGGGGTGAGTCCGTTCCTCCTCGTGGTGCCCCTGGAAAATGCCTGCTGCTGCAGGCTAAACTGAACACGGACAAATACTGTTGTAATTTAAATCTTTTGTGACAGCAAGAACGGAAGGATGAAAAAATCATACTTTGACAGATTACAAGTACAGGATTCTCTGTCACAAATAAGAATATGATGAAGAAGATGAAGCAGAATATGAATAAGAATAATAGTTTAATAAGAAGAATATGAGTAATGTTAACAAAGATGAATAGCAAGAAGTTTAAGAAGAAGATAAAGAAGGTGAAGATGAAGAATAATTTGATGAAAAAGATGATGCTGCAGAAGATTATGAAGGAGAAAGTGTGTGAAAAGTTAAAAAGGTGAAGATGAAGAGCATGGAAGTTGTGTAATATACATATTTTCCAAAATAGAAAAAACGTTAACAACATTGTCAATTTCTTCGTCAATCCGAACATCTTTAAAAAAAAAAATATTTATGCTATTCCATTTGATTGGGTTAAACATCTATGCCTTTAATATCTCCTCAACCTTCCCCAAATACATTCTACATTACTCTTTCTTGTTTTCCTTCATGTACAATTAACCAACAAGGCAAGAATGGGGTTTTTTTAATTTCGATATTTTGTTCCCATAGACTTACATGGGACTTCCGGTATCGGTATCGGGTATCGCCGATATTTTAATGTTATCGGCGATACCATTCCGATTCCGATACTTTTGGATATCGGAAAGTATCGCTCAACTCTACTTCTGAGCAATTTGTCAGCTTTTGGACACCCTTGAAGTGTTTTCTATGTGTTTTCTATGTGTTTCTATGTGTTTAGGTTTGACTGCCATTGGTTTTAACGGTGTTTGACGGTGTTCGACGAACTGTTCGTAGAACAGTTCGTCGAACACACGGCTGTTCGGTGAACTGAACCGAACTCGAACACTATGCGGGTGGCTCATCACTAGTCTTAACCCTTGGTAAATGCCTGGGACATCCTATGCAAGAGCTGAGATTATAATTCCTTTAGTCTCTTATAAGTATTTTTAATTATTGCATTAATAAAATACAAACAATTTAATATAAATTGCTGATGTTTACGATCTGTCATCTTTTGTGCATGTAAGTTATTATTGGAACTATTATAAATAGAATATTAGAATTGTGATATCCTAGAGACAGATCTCGGTGACGGTGATAATAGTCGCTCTCACAATGCCGGTTGTTTATGACATTCAATGACTAATCTGATCACAATGGTAAACAGAATAAGAAGAAAAGAATCTACAGGAAAGGCAGTGATAGAGATGGTACCATTCATGTACCATGCAATGACGTGATCGTCACTTCTACAACAATGCCGGTGGACAAATCAGATGTCTGTTTATTCATTCTCTTCTTATGACATATCGGCAGCCCCCTTGTGTGATCCTGCTGTCATGATTCTGCCTGTCAATTAAGCTTTTCATTGTCTTGGCAGAGCTTTCTCTCCAGCCATTGCTTGAACAAGTTTTATTTGTTTTTAGCTCCATAGGATAAATTATAAAGTGGGGAAAAAAAGTATTTAGTCAGCCACCAATTGTGCAACTTCTCCCACTTAAAAAGATAAGAGAGGCCTGTAATTGACATCATAGGTAGACCACAACTATGAGAGTCAAAATGAGAAAACAAATCCAGAAAATCACCTTGTCTGATTTGGCAAGATTTATTTTGCAAATTATGGTGGAAAATAAGCATTCGGTCATTAACAAAAGTTAATCTCAATATTTTGTTATATGGCCTTTGTTGGCAATGACAGAAGTTAAACATTTTTTTTTATTCTTCACAAGGTTGGCACACACTGTTGGTGGCATGTTGGCCCATTCCTCCATGCATATCTCCTCTAGAGCAGTGAGGTTTTGGGCCTGTCGCTGGGCAACACAGACTTTCAAATCCCTCCAAAGATTTTCTATGGGGTTGAGATCTGGAGACTGGCTAGGCCACACCAGAAGCCACTCCTTCATTGCCCTGGCAGTGTGCTTGGGATCATTATCATGCTGAAAGGCCTATCCACGTTTCATCTTCAATGCCCTTGCTGATGGAAGGAGGTTTGCACTCAAAATCTCATGACACTTAGCCCATTCGTTCTTTGATATACACGGATCAGTCGTCCTGGTCCCTTTGCAGAGAAACAGCCCCAAAGCATGATGTTGCCACCCCCATGCTTCACAGTAGGTATGGTGTTCTTTGGATGCAACTTAGCATTCTGTCTCCTCCAAACACGACGAGTTTTGTTTCTACCAAACAGTTCTACTTTGGTTTCATCAGACCATATGACATTCTCCCAATACTCTTCTGGATAATCCAAATGCTCTCTAGCATACTTCAGACGGGCCCAGACCCAGGCATGTACTGGCTTAAGCAGGGGGACACGTCTGGCACTGCAGGATCTGAGTCCCTGGTGGCGTAGTGTGTTACTGATGGTAGCCTTTGTTACGGTGGTCCCAGCTGTATGCAGGTCATTCACTAGGTCCCCACATGTGGTTCTGGGATTTTTGTTCACCATTCTTGTGATCATTTTGACCTCATGGGGTGAGATCTTGCATGGAGCCCCAGATTGAGGGAGGTTATCAGTGGTCTTGTATGTCTTCGATTTTCTTATTATTGCTTATTTCATCACACCAAGCTGCTTGCCTACTACAGACTCAGTCTTCCCAGCATGGTGCAGGGCTACAATTTTGTTTCTGGTGTCCTTCGACAGCTCTTTGGTCTTCACCATAGTGGAGTTTGGAGTGTGACTGCTTGAGATTGTGGACTGGTGTCTTTTATACTGATAATAAGTTCAAACAGGTGCCATTACTTCAGGTAATGAGTGGAGGACAGAGGAGCCTCTTAAAGAAGAAGTTACAGGACTGTGAGAGCCAGAAATCTTGCATGTTTTTACGTGACCAAATACTTATTTTCCACCATAATTTGCAAAATAAATCTTGTCAAATCAGACAATGAGATTTTCTGGATTTGTTTTCTCATTTTGACTCTCATTGTTGTCGTCTACCTATGATGTCAATAAAGGCCTCACTCATCTTTTTAAGTGGGAGAACTTGTACAATTGGTGGCTGACTAAATACTTTTTTCCCCACTGTATACACTGGGTACATAGAAGATAGGCCTCAAAGAAGAACAGGGCATTACCGCATTTACACCAGATGTGCAAAACCTTGACTGGTCTGAGGGCCACACTGTCATACTGAATGACTCCCAAGGGTAAACTTACCTTTTCAGAGGTTTATGGTAGCATGTCAAGAATATATTCCATTAGTATCTAAGTGATGCATATTCCACCAGCAGGACTTCCACATGTCTGGAGAATAGGACTGCTCCAATCCCCCAATCAGTACTCCATAGTGAAGGAGGCCCTGCATGTCTGTAACGCTCTTTATGGAAGAGTATGGGAGTCGTAGTAGTTAGCTGCATTTCACCATTCCCTTAAAGTAGAATATTGAGAGCTGCGCTTATAGGCTGCCATCAATATGCCTATATGGAGTGCTAAACAGGGTGAAGGACCCCCAGCCTCTTGTTGTATGGTGGACCCAGATACGTGTGCCCAGTGCTCTGTGCTGGTCTGTCCCTGTTCCGGTCAATGTCTTTTCTTCTGACTTATAAGCTACTGCGTAGGGAAAGAAAATGGCTCTGCAGACCAAATGTTGGCCCCGGGCCGCAGGTTGTGCAATACTGCTTTATATTAACCAGAAGAACTTCTCCATTTTTGCACTTTTGTTTTTTCCTCCCCTTCTTCCAAGAGCCACACCTAATATATTTTTCATCCGACATAGCGGTGCGAGAGATTGTTTTTTTTGCCGGACGTTTTGTAGTTTTGAATGGTGCCATTCATTTACATTCAATGTGCTGAACAACAGGAAAAAAATTACAATTGTGGTAAAATTGTGAAAAATACGCAATTGTGCAAATATTCTTTGGGATATTGTTTTTCAGGTCTACATCATATAGTAAAAATGATGAGTCAGCATGATTCTCCAGGTCAGTACTATTACAGTGATACCAAACTTGTATAATTTCATTTTTACTTCAGTGATGAAAAAAATGGGAGAATCATAAAAAAAATAATAATTTGATTTTTTTGCTATTTTCCAGGACCTATAAACTTTTCATTTTTTAGTCAATGGAGCTAGGCATGGCTTGATTTTTTGCATAGCAAGCTGAGGTTATTAGTGATACCATTTTGGTGCAGATACGACATTTTGATCACTTCTTATAGCATTTTTTGCAGCGTTATGATGACCAAGAAAAAACACTATTCTCAGATTTAAGTTTTTTTTCTCGTTACCAATAGGGTTAGTTCATTTTAGAATTTGATTAATCAGACTTTTACAAATGTAGTGATACCAAAATTGTTTATGTTCTACATTTTCTACATTATTGTTTTTAATGAGGGAAAAGAGGAGCGATTTGAACTTTTCAAAAACTTTTTTACTTCTTACTTTATTTTGTAGTTTTATTAGAGAACTTGAACCTATGATCAGCCGATCGCTTCTACTATATACTGTAATACCACAGTATTGCAGAATATAGTAAAAACCACAGTCTCTTATGAGCAGCAGCCACAGCCTGGTCTTCATAGACGCATCGTCATGGGGCCTACGTAAAACTACTGTCATAGAATGACAGTGGCATTTAAGTGGTTAACTGCAGCATTGCACTGTTTGCAGATGTTAATGGCAGATGATGGCGACATAGCCCAAAACATCACTTGCTGGGAAAGATGCAAGCTCAGTTCCTGAGCCCGCATCAAAGACAAGGACTTGACATGTGATGTAATAGTATGAGAAGGGGTTAACATGTTTAGCTAAAATGATTGTACTTTTAATTGGATCTCTAATTTTGCTCATTTTTAGAAAAACTGATAAAAAATATCTGCCATAATAGGATCAGCTATGTATCACGCCGATAAGTCGCCAACCTACTCACTGCATTCACTGCCCTGGTCCTCCCAGTGTCAGGCCATCACACTGAACTGCCTCTTGCAGCACTCCCATCCTCATGTGGCTAGAGAGTCTCCACATGGCTATAAGAATTTAACTTTTTATGCCCTGCAGAGTTTTGCTTCGCTGCCTTTCACCCTGCCAGCAAGGGATATATTAGGCAGCTCCTCCCTCCACACCTTGCCTGAAGTTAGATTCCTAGTTGCAGTGCATCTCTAGTATCCTGTCAAGGTGCATTGTTTTGTCTCTCCTGTTACCGACCCGGCGGCTTGTTTCCCCATTTTATCTGTCGTCTCCACTCCTGACCCTGGCTTCTTACTCTGAACCTATGCTGCCTGCCCCTACCTTGGACTTTCTGACCATTTCTCTATTTACACTCTCTGTGCTTTGTATATGGGCCTCTAACCCTTCAGTCATCTGCTTCAGGTCCGGGGACTGCCCTGGAGTTACACCTGATGGCTACCCTAATGGGCCAAGCCTATCCTTAACATCAGTGGTGATAGACCAGGAAACCACTTAGCTTTGCTTCTCCATGGTAAGCCTGGCCAGTGGCGCAGTTGGTTCCATCCCAACGTGGTCACACTGTGACCTACATGCTGTCAATCCTTCTCTCCACTCTCGACCACATCACAGTGCCAATCTGGTTTTAAAAGACCTCTACAATGATTTTTTAAGTTTTTTCAGTGTGATAACTATCATGTATGTAAGTGTAATAAGTTTAGTAATATTCTCACCTGATGCCATCTCCCAGTAACATCCCTGCTTTGGCACTACGTTACCGCGTTGGTGACCTCTCGAATCACACCGTGGTTACTCTGTGGCGTGGAGGTCACTTTTTGAACATTTGAAATGTAAGTCTATGGCCATTTAGGTTGAAGCTCTGTAGTCTCATTCTGAGTCCCATAGACTTATACTGAGATTGTAACCTCCACTCCACACATTGATCCGGCAGGTTACGAAGGAGGTCCCATGACACCAGAGTGGGGCTTATACTGGTGAGTATGTTTCTACACTAATTATACTTAAATACATGATAGATAGCACACTATAAAATAAAAAATACTCACCCAAGTGCTCCTTTCAGCTAAAGATTTGCCTAAGTTCAGAGTTTGGTGCTAGGAATACACCAACAGACGAGATCTTATGTGTTGTCAGCCAACTCAGTACCAAGCAACTAAGCTCTAGCCACAAAAGTGACAAAGACTTTGACTGAACTCAATCCAATTGTTTAGAGCTACAGTATTTCTTCTTACTGATTAATTTATTAGATTTCGTGACCCACCGTGGTCAGCACATCATTAAGAAGCCTCCTTTCAGATTAGGATAGTCCAAATTTGTCAACCATTGTAAATAATGCTTAGCACGTGTACCCGACTGCGTAATAGGTAATCATCTACTACTTAGTTCTTCCTTTATATCCAAGTATAAATCTTTGTACTATTTCTGTATCTCCTACCGATTTTCAGAAGTAACATTTTTACATGAAGTCACTAAAACGAAGAGCAGTAAATAAATTGAAGCTCCAACAAATTTTTATGTGTGTCTTGGTCTTATCTAAATTGCAGACTTGTCTTTATCAGAACGGAAGCGACATTATTTCCTTTGGAACATGTATCAGAAGGAACACAGACCCAGAGAAACATGATCACATTTCAAATTTAAAAATATGACCTATACGCCTTGGATTTTTGTTTCCACCAATATCCACGAATTAAGGTTCAAGAGTTTCACAAATGTTAGAAACTGTAATCAGCAGGGAAAAAAGTTTTGAGCCCTTTTTGTCATTGAGATTCAGATTCTTCTCATAGATGAATGGGAACTTTCCTTTCTTTCTGAAGATGAGGTCTGAAAAACGACCAAAGAGTCTCTGACAGCTGTGAAACGTAGTTCAGTAGGAATGGTCTCATCCACCAATATTAAAGTTGTATGTACACACTAGATACAAGTTAGACAAATCCACTGAATTTGGTGGCTCAGATGTCATGCAGAAGAATAAATTGGGTGTTTTAGATTCTCGTGGGAGGTTAACTGCTGGCAGAGGTTTATAGGGGTTGTCCGGCCTTGGGGTAAAGGTCTGCAGTCACTATATATGACTGCAGACTTGTGAATTCTCATAGCGTGCATTGTGCACTGTGAGGATTCTCCGGTCCCAAAGCTGGAAGCAGATGGTTATGTGACCGCATGTAGGCAATTTGAATACTTCTGGCCACATCCCGACTAGACGTGTCCAGCCTCGCTCAATACACTTGCATTGAGCAAGGCCGTGCACGTCTAGTTGGCTTGTGACTGCTTATATGCAAATCACATAATAGTGGACACGCAACCACTGTTAGTAATGGAGAATCGTCACAGCGTGCGGATTCACAAGTCTGCAGTCACAGAGTGACTGCAGACTTGTACCCTGAGGCCGGACAACCCCTTTAAGACTATGTTCACCTTGACATTCTCGATATGAGCTGAAAAAAGGACAATGCGCACATAGGGTAACAGAGTTAAAGAAGAGGAAATAAATGGTGGGATTGTGCTCTCCTTTTTGGGTTGTGACTGCCACAACTCCTCTAAAAGCATATACCGTAATTATCAGCTGCTGTGACTCCAAGTGCAAAAGGGTGATCTTCAGCAAAATACAAAATAATGGAAATGTATAAGACTTGCTGTTTCGTCTTGAGAAAGGAGCTGGGACAGGTCCGAAATGTGTTGATAAATAAACTACATACACAATTTTGCGCTATTTTCTCACTTGAAGATTTTTCTGTATCCAGTAACGCAAAAATATCACCGTTAAGGGCAGACGATGCAATCACACATCCGTATGACGTAGGTTTTTTTCCCGTGTCTGGTCTCAGAGAGGTCCTATTCTTCTCCGTTTTGCAGATCAGACTCGGCCATTAAAGTCTATGGATGATTTGTGTAAGACGGATGGAACGCGAAAGAACACGCTTTGTACTTCAGAGCTTCATCTGTTTTTAACTCATCCATTGCTAGGAGTTAATGAATATAAAACTTCAACCAGTCTACCTGCTTCAGCGATAAAAAATGGAAGAAACTAGGATGACACTTGAGAAAAAATATCTTTCTCCCAGACGGTGAACTCAGACAGATGTGTGAACAGAGCCTAAGTTATAGAGGTTACATCACAAATGAAATATTTCAGGGGTAATGTCAGGACCAGTCTTGGCTCACAATACACATTATCGGTTACTTCACGTTGGCATCATTTCACAGCCGCTTGTTTTGTGGCTCCAATTTGTTTCAGCTTTGACATTTATAAAGAAGCAGTTTTATGGTTTGTTTGTATCAATCCCATTTATTGTCATAGACGACATTTCATAACCGTCTCTTCCCAGTGTCTGCCACATCTCATGGACTAAAGGTTTTATGTGCCCAAACTGCTGCACTAAAATATATATTGTGTTTATAATTCTTCTCCCTAAAAAAATACTGTATATTTCAAGGTAAAACTACAGATTTGTCTTATAGATTTCATCATTTATCTTCATATTAGCATATCTAATTCTAAGTGCCACCAGTCTTCCAGATTTGTGTAAGATCCTACTGGAAACAGGACGAATTCCTTTATAAAAAAACTTATTGGGTCAGTACAGGAATATACACTGCTCAAAAAAATAAAGGGAACACTTAAACAACAGAATATAACTCCAAGTAAATCAAACTTCTGTGAAATTAAACTGTCCACTTAGGAAGCAACACTGATAGACAATCAATTTCACATGCTGTTGTGCAAATGGAATAGACAACAGATGGAAATTTTTGGCAATTATCAAGACACGCTCAATAAAGGAGTGGTTCTGCAGGTGGGGACCACAGACCACATCTCAGTACCAATGCTTTCTGGCTGATGTTTTGGTCACTTTTGAATGTTGGTTGTGCTTTCACACTCGTGGTAGCATGAGACGGACTCTACAACCCACACAAGTGGCTCAGGTAGTGCAGCTCATCCAGGATGGCACATCAATGCGAGCTGTGGCAAGAAGGTTTGCTGTGTCTGTCAGCGTAGTGTCCAGAGGCTGGAGGCGCTACCAGGAGACAAGCCAGTACACCAGGAGACGTGGCGGGGGCCGTAGGAGTGCAACAACCCAGCAGCAGGACCGCTACCTCCACCTTTGTGCAAGGAGGAACAGGAGGAGCACTGCCAGAGCCCTGCAAAATGACCTCCAGCAGGCCACAAATGTGCATGAGTCTGCACAAACAGAAACCGACTCCATGAGGATGGTCTAAGTGCCTGACATCCATAGATGGTGGTTGTGCTCACAGCCTAACACCGTGCAGGACACTCGGCATTTGCCACAGAACACCAGGATTGGCAAATTCGCCACTGGCACCCTGTGCTCTTCACAGATGAAAGCAGGTTCACACTCAGCACATGTGACAGACGTGACAGAGTCTGGAGACGCCGTGGATAGCGATCTGCTACCTACAACATCCTTCAACATGACCGGTTTGGAAGTGGGTCAGTAATGATGTGGGGTGGCATTTCTTAGGAGGGACGCACAGCCCTCCATGTGCTCACCAGAGGTAGCTTGACTACCATTAGGTACTGAGATGAAATCCTCAGACCCCTTGTGAGACCATATGCTGGTGCGGTTGGCCCTGGGTTCCTCCTAATGCAGGACAATGCCAGACCTCATGTGGCTGGAGTGTGTCAGCAGTTCCTGCAAGATGAAGGCATTGAAGCTATGGATTGGCCCGCCCGTTCCCCAGACATGAATCCTATTGAGCACATCTGGGACATCATGTCTCGTTCCATCCACCAACGTCATGTTGCACCACAGATTGTCCAGGAGTTGGCGGATGCTTTAGTCCAGATCTGGGAGGAGATCCCTCAGGAGACCATCCGCCGCCTCATCAGGAGCATGCCCAGGCATTGTAGGGAGGTTACACAGGCACGTGGAGGCCACACACACTACTGAGCATCATTTTGACTTGTTTTAAGGACATTATATTCCACTTTAATTTTATGTGTGACTCCAAATCCAGCCTCCATTGGTTAATAAATTTGATTTCCATTGATGATTTTTGTGTGATTTTGTCAGCACATTCAATTTTGTACAGAAAAATGTATTCAATGAGAATATTTCATTCATTCAGATCTAGGATTTGTTATTTGAGTGTTCCCTTTATTTTTTTGAGCAGTGTAAATTAAGGGCGCAGTCAGACGGCCATATCATCTGATGGAGATCAGACCACAATGCAGGGACTGGCAGGTGGTTCTCTCAACCACATCATGACCACTGTATAGAATACATGAAGCTATCATGCTTGGGTCAGGAAAGACGCTGGCCAGTCTGTGCATTGGGACCCTTCTTGGTCAGCTTTATAGTCTTAAAGTCAGTATGAAAAGCTTACCCTCACCACATACATACATACAGATAATGATGAACATACGCCGAGGATGACGTCACATCAATATGGCTGCGGCTCACCCAGCTCACTCAATGTCGTGTGACTGTAGCACACTACTACACCAGTGTCTGAGGATCATCAACACATACCATCAATATACGATGTACACAGAAAGCTTGGTGTGGGTGGGGCTAGCTTTCTGAGCTATGCTGCATGCTACATCTAAAAACTCTAATTGTGTCACAATTGCTGCACTCATCAAGTGATACATTGCTAGAATCATGGTATTTTTCCCTACATTGTGCTGTTGTCAGAAGAGGTAGCAAAAACCTGGCGAAAAAATCTCTTTAAAGGGAATCTGTCACCGCATTTTTCGTGTATAAGATACGGCCACCGCCATTAGGGGCTTATCTAAAGCATTCTATAATGCTGTAGATACGCCCCTGATGTAACCTGAAAGATAAGAAAAACAAGTTACATTATACTCAGCTGGGGTGCGGTCCTTTCCGATGGGTGTCGCAGGTCCAGGTCCAGCGCCTACCATCTTCATACGATGACGTCCTGTTCCTTGCTTCTGTCACGGCTTCTGCGCAGGTGTAATTCTCTGCCCTATTGAGGGCAGAGTAAAGTACTGTAGTGCGCAGGCGGTGGACCTCTCAGACCTTTCCCAGTGCCTGCGCACTGCAGTACTTTAATTACACCTGCGCAGAAGCCGCGACAGAAGCAAGGAGGAGGACGTCATCGCATGAAGATGGGAGGCACCAGACCCGAACCTGCGACACCCATTGGACCCGGACCGCACCGGTCCGCCCCCAGGTGAGTATAATCTAACTTGTTTTTCTTCTCTTTCAGGTAAGATCGGGGGCTTATCTACAGCATTACAGAATACTGTAGATAAGCCCCTAATGGCGGTGGCCACAGCTTATATGCGAAAAATGAGGTGACAGATTCCCTTTAAGTGATTTGAGCATGCTTGACCTACCGCATTAGAACTACAGGAGGACGGATGCAGTCGCCATGGTAAAGAGAACCCAAAAGGTGATAGATGCAAATAACTTAAAATTAGGTTTTAATGGCACACATGATTAATTCTGTGTATACAGAAAATTAAGACCACATTATGATTTGGGGAATAACTCTTTAATTATAATTTTTTCAATATGACGTGAATATATTTAGTGCAGTATTACGTATTCTATGAGAAGTATGGACTGTAATTACATCTGCAAATTCACATAAAACACACAGACTTATTTTGGGAAGCTCAGATTTTATTGATTGCCTGCCAGGAGACTCCCATTATCTTTGACCTTCTTTGTCCATGATAGTTAAATGTAAGTATTGGCGGGATAATGTCATTAAACTTCCTGGAAGAAGCTGGGGGATAGGAGCCATAAATCATTTCTAATTTAATATCACTCTGCTAGATTGAATATCTTACGTGGGGGCCAAAGTAAACCTTTTATGAGACAGGTTGCTCGCCGTCTGCTTGTGTTCAGTGGGAAGCAGATTTCCAGAATACATTGACATGATGTATGTTGCTTCTCAGCTATTGATCATGCTACATGGAGACATTACATTTCCAACCATGTGCCATTCAAACAAAAACCCATCAGGTCAAAAGACTTCTTATATTTTATTAACATTAGGGTAAAGTTTTCATGTAATCATGATTTCAGAGCTCATTAGATCATTGGCGGGGCTCAGTGAGACAGGTCCAAGACCATTTATTTACTTATTGTTGGTTGTATAGTGCCAATATTTTTCACCACGATATATAGGTAAGGTCATCTCTTATATCATAGCCACCATGTTGCGGTATTTACTACCTATTTCTCTGCCCAGTACGACTCCTAAAGGGGCACTGAGCAGAGAACTGTAGCTCAGCTTCAAATAATGAACATGGGTATGCTGAAGTACATGTGCAGCTCCCAGATGGCAGGAACACTCTGCAAGGAGTAAGTCAGAAACTTACTGGTACCCAGGGGCGGAACTATAGTGGAAGCAGCTGCCACAGGGCCCGGGCTAGAAGGGGGCCCGTCCCTGCTGCAGCTGCCCTGTGATTTAGGAGCAAAAAGGGGGGCCCGAGCACGCTGGCAAATGGATCCGCGCTCGGGCCCCCTCCCAACATTTTGTTCAGGCTTCTGACTCTGAACGCTGATGCATAACAACACTGTGTTGTTTTAAAGAGACACTACAGTGATGTAAATGCAGACAGCGAACAGAAATGAGCACTGTAGCTTTAAGCTGCGGCCCAGTGCATTATGGTCCGTCTGTCACAGCGTGTGTGCATGTGGGGGCGGACAGCAGACGGCCAGGCAGACCACATGAAGCAGCAGGACTGACTGGACAAGCAGGTGGAAGCCCGGGCGAGCAGGGTGAGTACCGTGAGTCTCTCAACAGTGAGAAGAGGCTTGGCTGCTCAATGGTGACTGGGAGGGCAGGTGCAGGCAGGATCTAACAGGGCCCACATTCAACAGGGCCCAGGCCCCAGGCTGCAGTGCAGGGGGCCCACATTCAACACAGGGCCCAGGTAGCAAGGGGCCCGCATTCCAACAGGGCCTCGGGCTCCTGGGCCCTGTTTGACGCAAGCCTCAAGTCACCACTAACCTCCCCTGGGCCCTGTTGGGCACGGGACCTCAGTCACCAGTAGCCTCCCCCTGGCCCAGTAACAGCCTCATGGTTGCTACAAGTGACGAGTGACACCCTGATCTCTGCTACATGTGACAAGTAACAACCTCAGCTCTGCTCATGTGACAAGTAGCAACCTCAGCTCTGCTACATGTGACAAGTAGCAACCTCAGCTCTGCTCATGTGACAAGTAGCAACCTCGGCTTTGCTACATGTGACAAGTAACAACCTCAGCTCTGCTACATGTGACAAGTAACCTCAGCTCTGCTACATGTGACCAGTAACAACCTCAGCTCTGCTACATGTGACCAGTAGCAACCTCAGCTCTGCTACATGTGACAAGTAGCAACCTCAGCTCTGCTACATGTGACAAGTAGCAACCTCAGCTCTGCTACATGTGACAAGTAGCAACCTCAGCTCTGCTACATGTGACAAGTAACCTCAGCTCTGCTACATGTGACCAGTAACAACCTCAGCTCTGCTACATTTGACAAGTAACCTCAGCTCTGCTACATGTGACAAGTAGCAACCTCGGCTCTGCTACATGTGACAAGTAACCTCAGCTCTGCTACATGTGACAAGTAGCAACCTCAGCTCTGCTCATGTGACAAGTAACAACCTCAGCTCTGCTCATGTGACAAGTAACAACCTCAGCTCTGCTACATGTGACAAGTAGCAACCTCGGCTCTGCTACATGTGACAAGTAACAACCTCAGCTCTGCTACATGTGACAAGTAGCAACCTCGGCTCTGCTACATGTAACAACCTCAGCTCTGCTACATGTGACAAGTAGCAACCTCAGCTCTGCTCATGTGACAAGTAACAACCTCAGCTCTGCTCATGTGACAAATAACAACCTCAGCTCTGCTACATGTGACAAGTAACAACCTCAGCTCTGCTACATGTGACAAGTAACAACCTCAGCTCTGCTACATGTGACAAGTAGCAACCTCAGCTCTGCTACATGCGAGGAGTGACAGCCTCATCTCTGCTACATGTGCGGAGCGACAGCCTCAGCTTTGCTATACAAGTAGCAGAGCTGAGGCTGTCACTCCTCACATGTTGCAGAGATGAGGCTGTCACTCCTTACATGTAGCAGAGCTGAGGCTGTCACTCCTCGAATGTAGCAGAGCTGAGGCTGTCCCTACTCACATGTAGCAGAGCTGAGGCTGTTCCTCCTCACATGTAGCAGAGCTGAGGCTGTCACTCCTCACATGTAGCAGAACTGAGTCTGTCACTCCTCACATGTAGCAGAGCTGAGGCTGTCACTCCTCACATGTAGCAGAGCTGAGGCTGTCACTCCTCACATGTGTAATTGGTGAGGGCGTGGTGCAGAAGTACGGTATACAGAACAATCTTAGATTATTCTGTATACCGGACTGTTGTTCTACTGAATAAATCATCCGTTTTGAAAGCAATTTGCAGGCTGGATTACAAGTTTCTTCACATATTTACTCTGGAGAAAGCCTACCTTCGTCACTACCTCAGTTGCTTCCTGGGAGTTGGTTCTTTTCTGTTATTTCACTATCATTACTCCAAAAACCTCTAATTTTGGATAATAAAGGTATCTTTCTTAACACAACTTGGGTAGACCGGGATTGGCAACGCACGCGAGGGGGGGGGGCCCCATTGTGAAGTTTGCTGTGGGCCCTGCCGTTCCTAGTTACGCCCCTGCTGGTACCCATGAAATATTCATTGCATAGCTAGTCATAAACATATGATAGACGAAGAGAACACTCATTCAAACGGCAGGTATCTTTCCCATCTCCGGCATACACATGACTGTTCGGGCAGAGTCACTGTCCTACAGCAGTTACACAGCCGACATCTTCCTCTAATATCAGTAGCCAAATCTTGCTCCAATTGCTGCTATTAACCATTTAGATGCTGCAGTCAATCACACTTTGTCTCACATTAGCCTCCCTCAACACGATTATGGGAGCCGATGAGTTACCATGATTACTGAGGGTCTGCTGAAGGCCCCTCTGGCTTCTGCTTAGTTCTCTTGAGAAGTTCAGTCACAAGGCTGGGCTTCATGGGATGATTGCAAGTCATTATATACAGTACTATCCATGAAAGTTCAATCTATCAAAATATTAACATGCTTAAGCCCTATTGTCACATTAGAATTAAAAAATCCATAAGGGGAGTACATTGTTGCCTTATTGAGGGTACTTTCTACTGATTGCTGCCTATTGGCTTTTTAAGTGTTTTTATCGTAGTCATCTATGTACATTTGCATAATAAAATTATTTGCACTTATGGAGATCCCTTTATCTCTTGCATACTTCTTTTTATCTTAAACTGGTCATTTGTACTGCACAATGAATGATGTAAAAACAAAATCCCCAAAAAAATGTCAAAATTGAATTTTGTTTTTTACCGATTCACCGAAATTGGATTAATTTTGCTTTTTTTTTTCAACACATTACATAGTAAAATGAGTACAGTTATGCCTTGGAAGGAAGGGAAGAGAAACCAAAAAGCAAAAAAAATAAAGATCTGGGTTTTAAAGTGTTAAAGAGGTAATTTGTATGGGACAATATTTGCAGAGCTTGAGAAATACAATAGACTCTGGCACTAAAGGGTATGCCACACTGAACAATATCGCTAACGGATCGCTAAAAAACGTCACTATTTAGCGATCCCGTTAGCGATGTTGTTCAGTGCGGCAGCTGCCAGCGACGAGCTTCCTGCTGTGATCTCGCTCGTCGCTGGAATCGTTCCGGACCCTATTTTCTCGTCGGCGCTCCCGCTGGGTAAGTATATATCGCTGTGTGGCACCTTTTCTTAGCGATTTAGCGGTACTTTTGTACCGCTAAAGTCGTTAAGAAGATCGCTAACGGCGATAGCGTCGTTAACTATATCGCTAAATGTGGCCGCACTTAGCGATATAGAAACAATCCCGCTAGCGATCGCATTAGTATGCAACGCTAACGAGATCGCTAGCGGGATTGTTTAGTGTGGCAGTACCTTTAAGACTTTTCTCTTTGACCTTTGGAATCACATAGCTTTTGTGCCCTCTTTCTTCTTTTGCTGCCAGCATGGATACAGGCATTCGGATGTAATAGGACTGTGTGAAGTTGCCAGTTGAAGAAGGAGCACTGTCCCTATATTTGTCCTAAGGGTTATCTCGCATGAGATGCATACTTTGCCCATGAGAGTTCGCAGTGAATTTATATGAACAAGCTTGAGAGGGAAACATTTAAAGATAAAGGGGCATTCTCCAGTTTGAGATAAGGTACGGATTACTGATCCCAAAAACTGGAGCTCTGATGGACCTTGTGTGTATGGAGCGGAGGTTGATCATGCACACTGCTGCTACATTCATCCTTAATGGTACCAACAGAGATAGCAAAGAGTGCTGTTTGACTGGTCACAAGAATGAATGGAGCTGCAGTGTGAATGATCAGCCATCGCTCCTTTCACCTGTTTCTTGGCCCCCAGCAGTAAGACTGTCAGTGGTCGGGCAGTTATCCCCTATACTGTGAGTAGGGGATAAATTCCAAACTTGAGAACACCACTTTAAGATTAACTGAATACCCCATAGCTATCTGTATACTGTATAATGCCCGCATAGCTCGTATATATATCATGTCCTCACAACTTCCAATATGCAGTGTAATGCCCCCATCGTTTAATGTCCCCAGTATAATGACCTCACATATACAGTGAAGAGAAAAATGGTAACAATGTTTTGAACTTTTGAATTTCATGCTCCATATCTCATTATCCACTTCTGCTTTGAACTTAAGACTACCATCATTTTATAGATAATCATCTTGGATGTCTCATACTCAAATTTGACTTGCAACTATTTAGCATATGATCAGTTATGCAGATTCTAGTCATGTCACTGCTTTATTACTGTTTTGCTCCTAAAGTTCTACATTTTCATTTTTGTTATTTTGTTAGTATTTTGTAAATCCACCTTTGGCTTTTTACACTGCCTGAATCCTTCTGGTCATGCTCCAAATCAGATTCAAACATGTGTTGACCAAAATTTGATCTAAGGTTTCTTCTACACGTTCCAAAAGTTGGTGCATACTGGTTGACTCACTTGGGTATATATATAGCTTGTTCTTGAACTCTACGCACAAGTGTTTGGTTGGGTTGAGATCTGGGGACAGTGGGGGCCATTCCAGCTCCTCTACTTTATTGTCATTGAACCATTTCTTCAGCAATCTTGACATATTCTTCGTGGTGTCCTGTTGGAACACTATGTCGTTCTTTTCATACCCATAGTACTTGAGTGTACAAAGCAACTCATCTTGTAGGATACTTACATATAGCTCAACATTGAGACCACCATTGATACTGGTCAAGTATCCATTGCCTTTGGCTGTGCAACAACTCCATATCATCAGGCTTCCTCCACCAAGCTTAACATTTCCTTCAATGTCACATTAGCCCCTTTTTCCCTTGTTTCTTTCAGACCCATTTTCACCGATCAGAACCTAGTCTATTGACTTTCGTGTCGTCGCTCCAAATCACCCGTTTCAAATCTTTAAATGTCCACTTTTTGTACTTGTTTGCAAACTGGAACTGACTTTTCTTATGACCATATTGAAGTTGAAGCTTCTTCACCTTTTTTCGGGCCACCATTCCAGATTTGTGTAATGTGCATCGCACTATTATGAAGCATACGAGCCACCTCCACTGCTGTTTTTTTGTGCCAGAACTGATAGACCTTGGGATGAGCCGACTTGTTGACTCCGATATTTTGCCTTGATGTCCACCTTTTGGCTTCTGAACGGATGGACAGACTTCAATTCATATTCTTCGAACTGTCATGGCACTCACATAATGCAGTTTGGCAATATTCTTGGCCAAGATGAGCTGGATGATGCTGTTTCTCTTTTCTTGGGAAATCGTCTTTATGGCTGCTCCTCGATTCAAACCAATGACCTTTCACTTGGGAATTAACCTAATAATACATTGAGCTATTAGTGAATTTGAGAACAGGTTGTATTTTGTAATATTCAGGAAGAAAAATATTTTTCACCACCAGGAGCGAAACAGTAACAATGCAGTGACATGACAAGAATCTGCATAACTAATCATATGCTAGTTTATGTATGAGATAGCCAAGATAATGTCTATAAAATGATGGTAGTCTCACAATAAAAGCAGTAGTGGATGGTGAGATATGGAGCCTGAAAGTCAAAAGTTCACAACATTGTTACCCTTTTGCTCTTCCCTGTACCTGTATAATTCTTCCCTGTATACAGGCTCATACATGATATGATTGCCCACAGCTCTCTATACATCTATATATATCATCTTTACAAGCATACAGCTCCCCTGACTCCCAACTTTCCTGCTTGCCAGGGTGCACTGAGTTCCTGAAGATTGACAGTATAGACTAGTAGCGTGGTTTATTTTTTGTGTCTTCCCACAAGTGATAATTTTATTTCATCCATATATTTATTTATTTTTTCCTGTCCAAGTTGTTGCAGTAATTTGATGTATTGTGTTATTATTCATCATGAATCATTCAAATATGGAGTTTTAAGCCTAAGTTGTATAGTATTAAACAATTACTACAACTTCGCGTATTGGTGTGTTTCTTCAGATATTTTAATTCAGTGTTATCAAGTAAAATAAAGTTCATTTAAATAAGTATTTTTTGTTCTGTGTAACTGAATATTAATGGATTAATCTCAAGTTGTTTCTTGGGCTGCTCAGAACTATATTGTCTCCTCACTTTCTGGTCTCTGGCAGGGCGGGCTCTCCTCCTCGAGGGACAATTCTGGTGAGACAAGTTCTGCAATTGCACAAGTTCTGCAGTAACACATTCAGCCAACAATGGTTTGCTCAATGTCTACACTGTTATCAAACATCATTGATCAAGTGGGCTAACAATATATTAGAACATATCCTGTTATGAATGTGCTAGAGATGGTTTCTGAGCAGAGGCTCCCTCTGGTGGTTACAGACAGTACTGAACCTTTCAGCGAGGAATGGCAATCTGGGCTCACTGACTGGTCTGATATAAGGGAGGTTCCCTCCCATGATGGTTGCTGGTGATCAATTGTTCTTGTCTCAATTGTGGTTCCTGGTTCATTTGGAATTTTGCTGAGTCTCGCCTGCATCTTCTGCTATCAGATAAGATATTTTCTGCTTTTATTTTTGTGCTTGCTTTTTGAATTGTTTTCTGCACTTTTGTGGAGGTCAGCCAGGTCTCCTCCGGGGGCTTGTGCTCCTCTCAGTTTATCTGAAGCCACTGTTATTTGTTCATTTTCCTTTTCCTGTTTTTTTCAGTGGCTGCGGCTTGGTTTTGTTCACACTGAGATCTGATTTAGTGGGTGGCGAGTGTCACGGGTGTGTCACCACGAAGATCGTCGCGATTGCACAGCCTGACTTCTCGCAGCTGAATTTTTGGTGCTTGGTGTTTTTTTGTCGGCAGTAAGGGAGTTAATTCTCTCTCTCTGTGCTAGACGAGACCCAGCCTCACCCAGCTGCAGTTAATTCTGCAGTATTGGGACTCCTTCAAATACCTGCCGGTCTGATTGGGTAGTTGTCGGTGAAAGCATTTCATACAGACCATCAGAGCGGATCGTGGTATTGAGGAGTTTGGAGTGAAGTGTACTCGGTGTGGTTTTTTCCCTTCCTCACTTTATCATTTATCTCCTTACCCGTTTGTGTTCCCTCTGTTATTGTGGTGTGAGTTTTGTATGCAAGGTGGTTTTTGGTTTTCCCCTTGTACTGTCTCGTTTGTCTAGTACTGTGTATAAGCATTTACTACCCTGTCCCCTTCTGTTGTGATCGGGGTCCTTCTCAGGACTAGATTACTGAGGTTCAGGGATTTTCAGGAGGTAGGGTTACGCTGGTGGCCTGGACCTCTGTACCATTAACAGTACCTCCAGGTAGAGGGATTAGTCAGGGCCCCAGCTTAGGTTTAGCATAGGACCCTGACCTCCTGTACGCAGTGACCGCGTGACATTTTCACCGACCCACAAAAGATTCTCTCCAGCCTCCATGGATCCAGTAGCCAGTCTAGCTCGGCAGTTGCAGAGTTTGTCCATGGAGCTGGCGGACGTTAAGTCCAAGGTGTTGTATCCCCCGGAGCAAGCCGTACCAGAACCTAAAGTAGCTCTCCCTGACAGGTTTACTGGGGGCGAGACAAGTTTTTTGTTTTCCGGGAGGCATGTAAGTTGTACTTTCGGCTGCGGCCACGGTCATCAGGGAGTGAAGAACAAAGGGTGGGAATTGTCATCTCGCTCCTACAAGGGGACCCACAATCATGGGCGTTCTCTCTTCCCCCAGGCTCCCCGGCTCTCCAGTCAGTGGATAGGTTTTTCGCTGCTCTGGGTCTCGTATATGATGATCCGGATCGGATCTCCCTTGCTGAATCTAAGTTACGTAGGATCCAGCAGGGAGATCGTCCGGTGGAGGAATTCTGTTCGGAGTTCCGTAGGTGGGCCACGGACACCCAGTGGAATGACCCGGCTCTTAGGAGCCAGTTTTGTCAAGGTTTATCTGACAGATTAAAGGATGTATTGGCACAGTATGACCCTCCTGCGTCACTGGAAGCCACTATGGCCCTTGCTATTCGCATTGACAGATGGCTTTGGGAGAGGTGCAGGGTAACTCCGCCCCCTGTGATGACTCCACTTTCTACCAGGGCCCCTTATATGGAGGTTCCCCTGGTCAGTCCAGAGGAGCCTATGCAGTTAGGAGGGACATCATTTCGGGGAAGGGGACAGGCGGTGCGCCACAAGACTGGAAGGTGTTTCTTCTGCGGGAGAAAGGGACATTTTATTGGGGGGTGTCCATCCTGTCCTTTGCAGAGTAAAGGGTCGTCGGAAAACTATTGATCCCAGGTTGTATGGTGGACGGCAATCTGGGAGTGAGTATTTCGTCCCTAGGTTCGTCTCAGTTTCTCGTACCGGCAGAGGTGGTGGTGGGTACGAGAACTGAGAGGATATCTGTTCTTCTGGATAGTGGGGCCGGGGCTAATCTGGTGGACGCTCGGTTTGCCCGGGTTCAAGGTACGCGATTGAGTGTGTTGGCTAAACCCGTCCCCATATTCTCGATCGACGCCAGGCCTCTCGTTCAGGGAAGTTTTTTGCAAGCAGTGCATAACGTAAATCTTCAAGTGGGGGCGATACATAAAGAACTGTTGTTTTGTTACGTGTTGGAGGGTCTTCCCACTCCTATAGTGTTGGGCCTTCCTTGGTTAACTAAGCATAACCCGGTTATTAATTGGCAATCCAGGGAGATAAGCCAATGGAGTAAATTTTGTAATAAAAACTGCATGAATACGGTCATCGGTGCGGTCGCTCCTAGAGTCTTACCTCCATTTCTGGCGGATTTTGAGGATGTATTCTCGGAAAAAGGGTGTCAGGAACTACCTCCTCATCGCATGTATGACTGTTCTGTAAAACTGCTCCCTGGGGCCAAGTTACCTAAATCTAGGTTGTATAACCTATCAGGTCCTGAGAGGCAGGCCATGAAGGATTATATTTCAGAAAGTTTGGCTAAGGGGCATATTAGACCTTCATCTTCCCCGGTGGCCGCGGGGTTCTTCTTTGTGAAGAAGAAAGATGGAGGCCTACGCCCTTGCCTGGATTTCCGTGAACTTAATCGGATTACGGTCCGAGATCCGTATCCGCTCCCACTTATCCCCGATCTCTTCAATCAGATCGTGGGCGCCAAATGGTTCTCTAAGTTGGATCTCAGGGGGGCGTACAATCTGATTAGGATGAAGGAGGGGGATGAGTGGAAGACGGCGTTTAACACTCCGGAGGGATATTATGAGAACCTTGTCATGCCATTCGGTCTGACTAATGCTCCGGCGGTGTTAGAGCTAAATCAGCATTTTTTCAGAAGGCCTTGGTTTCTGTCAGACAGACTGATGCATACCAGAAGTCGAGATAAGATGTTCCTTCTTTTGAGGCAATACACCCCCGCTCGCCTGAGATATGAAAAGGCACCCTGTACTGGGAGCTAAGGGGAAGAACGGAGTTTTCCAGTTAAAACCAGTGTTCTATGTATTTAGTGATAAGTTGTATAAACACCATATATGGTAATTCCGCTTCCTGCTTATGGGGTGTATATAAACCCCTTCGTTAGCAATAAAGAGTAGAGTTTATTGACGCATACTTTTGTCTGTGTCTTATTCTCTCTGGTACCACATTTCAAGGAGGAAAGGGTTAACAAGATAACAGTGACAACAGCCTGGCGCCCGAACAGGGACCTGAGTTAATCTACTCTGAGAAAGTCAGACCGATCCAGAGACGTGGGATGAACGGAGCTTTCTGTTGGTGATATACATACAGCGCTGAGGTAAGAATAATTATTATATTCTACCTAAAATCTATATCACTGTATAGTGGACTCCCTCCTCCCCGAGCGGTCGGCTTTCCAGGTAATTCACAGGTGTTCCTGGCTCAGGTCCCTTTGAACCAGTAGACCTTCAGATTAATTGTCAGTCCTGCTTTTCCTCCTTTGAAAAATGACAGTATGGATCTGATGATTGTGGTGTGGTTTTGTCTTGGTGTTGGTGTGATCGGATTATTATTTGGTTGGCGTACAAATCTTGGAAAGCGAGCAGTGGAATGGTTCAGAAACCTTTGTGGCCCATTGTCTAAGTGACGGAATTGTCTTGGTGACAGAGTCTTGGTGACAGAATTGTCTAAGTGACAGGAGAATCTCTTCTAGGTGAGGAGATACAAAAATGGGGAACCAAAATGCCAAGGAAGGCATTACTGCCAAAGATTTAGTGGTACGCATAAAGGGAAAGCAAGCGTTGGTAGGCATTGACAAAGTATTGTGTAAAGCAGGCATGAATGAAAACGGAGAATTGAACAGTGATAAATGGAAAAGGTTCTTTAACTCACATCATGGATGGTTGAGAGACAAAGGACTGTTAAAAACAGTGAACCTGTGGATGAGTGCGTGTGATTACTTAGAGGGAAAGACTGAAGAATTAGGAGACGGACATTACAGACTGACAAAAACAGGGATGACTGATTTACCCTCCTGTTTTCCCCCTACATTACCTCCACCCCTGTATCAGACTTTCCCACAGACTTCCCACGAACCGAACTGTTGGGTCTGCCCCAGGTGTGGACAGCAGAATCCCCTGACGGTAGATGTCTGTGTAGGTTGCGGTGGACCCAGACCTCCCCCGGCCAATCTATTTCCAATGAGGACAGTAATGGTACCTGGTACCCCGGGTGCTGCGGGAGGCGAGGGGGCGGACCAGCTCCAGGCGCCCCCCGGACAGCAGTGTTATACAGACCATGGAGCCCCTCAGAGCAGTTGGCTCTAATAACGCAACTCCCGGACCCTTCACAGTCACCAATGGGATTCGCTAGAATGTTAGCTACAATGCAGGATACGTATAAAGCAACTAGACAGGATCTGGAAGCACTTATAAAAGGGAAATTGGCAGATGAAGCCAGATACGATAGACTGATAGATGAGACATACATACAAGTGTTATGTTGGTAGGACCGGACCTGATAATGCAGAAGCCAATGACGCAGCAGCAGGGGTTCTGTTTACAGAAGCGTTGAAAAAAGCATGTAAAGATAGACAGGCAGAGAAGGAGGTTACACTAGAAGACAGAGTTCAGGGAAAGGAAGAGGAGCCAAAAGATTTTTTCTGGGCCCTAAGAAAAACTTGGGTAGAAATGGGTTTTGTCCCAGAAAACAAGACTAGTGAGAGGATACTGGCAAGTGCATATATGAATGGGTTGAAAAAGGAAGTGGCAGAAAAGGTGAAAGTAAGTAGACCAGATTGGAGGTCAGTTAAAGCAGAGGATCTAGCCAGAATAGCACAGGGGGCACAACATGATTTAGCGCAAGCAAAGAGAGGCGCAAGGTTACATGCTGTAGGTACTCGTCCTGCAAACAACATGGAGGGGAGACGTGTGCCAGGAGATGGACAGAAATTGTGCTACGGATGCAGAAAACCAGGACATTTCAGGAGAGATTGCAGAACTAATCCATATCCAGCCTGTCCAACTAATCCATATCCAAATGACCCGCCTGCAAGAGGCCCCCAAGACCAATTAGGGCTGCTCCCATAGGATAATGGTAGCTTGCACATGAACCCCCTTGTCTCCTTACTCCCCACTCCTAATTGCACAGTGCAGGTGAACCTACCAGGGGGACATGAGGTTGAGTTCCAAGTGGACACGGGGGCAGACAATTCAGTAATTACAGAAGAGGACTGGCCATTTGGGAAAAGTGATTTCTCCCACCATGTTATAGCGACTCCTTCCAACTCTCCATCTATCCTGCTCCCCGTCACTAAAAAGATTCCCCTGCAAATTCAAGGAACCACTGTACACACACAGTTAATGGTATCACCAAGGGGTCAATGTAATCTTTTAGGATGTGATGTATTGTCTCAATTGCAAGCACATATTGAGTATCATCCTGATGGGACTGTCACTATGACACCAGGATTGAAGCCGAGCACTCTTTGTAAAATCATGTCACTAGATGTTGCTAGTATAGAGGACACAAATGAATTTCCTTCAATGTTAGAAGGTGTGATACCGCATGATTTCTGGGCTTCAGATAAAACAGATGTGGGCAGATTAAGGGTGCAGCCAGTCATGGTCAAATTAAAGCCAGGTGCAATTCTGCCCCAACAGAGACAGTATCCCCTTAGTTCAGCTCAAGAGTCGGCTATAGCTCAGCAGGTACAGAAACTGGTAGCAAGTGGTGTTTTAGTTAAGACCCAGTCCCCTTGTAACACCCCTCTGTTCCCAGTTAAAAAGAAAACAGCACCGGGGAAGCCAGCAGCGTACAGAATGGTCCATGATCTCCGGCTAGTGAACAAAGCTACAGAGCTCCTCACACCAGTTGTACCAAATCCTCACACCCTTCTGTCTCAGATCCCGGCTAGTGCTCTTTGTTTTTCAGTGATTGACTTGGCAAATGCATTTTTTAGTGTCCCATTACACCCTGAATGCCAGTATTTGTTTGCTTTTACATTTCAAGGGAATCAGTATACTTGGACAGTTTTGCCCCAGGGTGCCCAAAATTCACCCACTATGTATACTGCCAGTCTGCAAGAGATACTGGAAAAATGGAAAATGCCAAAAGTAGTTGTTCTGCAATATGTTGATGATTTACTGATTTGTGCCCCCTCCAGGAAACAGTGTCACACTGCAACAATATCACTCATGTTGTTTCTGTACCAAGCTGGATGTAAAGCGTCAAAGGATAAACTTCAATTTTGTAAATCTTCAGTTATCTTTTTGGGACATTGCATTACACCGGAGGCGCGACATCTGACCAGCGCTTGCAAAGAAGCTGTACAGAATTTTCCTATTCCTGTTAATGTTGCCGCTCTTAGGACATTTCTTGGACTGGTTTCCTACTGCAGACAGTGGATACATGCTGTATCAATCCTCATGCAACCTCTCTATGACTGTATCACCATTGTGCCTTTTAAACTAACTCCTGAAGGTATAGACTGTTTTTATTCTCTCAAAAACAGGATTGTGGCAGCTCCAGCGCTAGGAACCCCAACTACGAACTACCATTCACCCTGTATCTCCACGAACAGCAGGGACATGCGGCAGGAGTATTGACACAGTTACATGGTGACAATCAAAGGCCTGTAGCCTATTTCAGTGGAAGACTAGATGCAGTGGCTAGAGGTGCCCCGTCCTGTGTACGGGCAGTACATGCTGTAGGACTATTGCTCCACAAATCGTCAGACATTGTTCTTGATCACCCACTTACAGTACTTACACCTCATGATGTATACACCATACTGAACCAGGTGAAGCCGGCACATCTTTCAGCTGCACGTCACCTTCGATTACAATGTGCACTTTTAATGCCTCCAAATGTTTCTTTGCAGAGATGTACCACACTTAATCCTGCCACATTGTTACCTCTTTCGGATCTAAAGGAGGGTCAGGTACGGTATTGTACAAAGAAGATCCAAGAGAGGAGATTCCTCATGATTGTGTTCAGCTTATGGCACAGGAAACAGCAGGCCTACCCACAGTGTTTGAAACTGAAAGACTTAATGCTGATTTTGAATTTTTTGTAGATGGATCTCGCCACCAAGATGACTCAGGTACCTTCCACACTGGGTATGCCATCGTCTCCCTGAATGCAGTAATCAAAGCAGAACCAATGCTCCCACATCAGTCGGCCCAGGAGGCTGAACTTAAGGCTCTGACCGAGGCCTGTAAGATAGCTGAAGGTAGAATTGTTAACATCTACACAGATTCTAGATACGCATTCGGTATAGCTCATGATTTTGGTCCAATTTGGAAATCTAGAGGATTCCTGACGGCAGCAGGACATCCCATTAAAAATGCTGACGCAGTCCAGCAGTTAATTGATGCATTACAATTACCAAAAGAGGTAGCTGTCATAAAAGTTAAAGCACAAACCAGACGCACTGATCAGGTGAGTAAAGGAAACGCAATGGCCGATGCAGCAGCAAAAACAGCAGCCAGTAGACCACTCCAAGGGGTAACGATGCACCAGGTAAGTGCTCCCAAAAATCCCTTTGTGTCGGAGGATGCCTTATCTCAGATGCAGGCTCAGGTGCACCAGGAGGAAGTAGAAAAGTGGGAAAAAGAAGGTGCATGTCTGAATGAAGCAAATGGGGTATGGGGAAGAGGGATGCGTCGATGCCTTCCAAGGGCGTTGTACCCTGCGGTCGCCCAGATGTTACATGGGCCAACCCACCAGTCCAAAACTGCTGTGATGAGCGTGATGCAGAAGCATTGGGTAGCACCAGGCTTTTCCACCTGTATAGAAGGCTTGATCCAGGGATGCATGGTATGTGCTACACATAATCAGGGAAGGGTAGTCAAGACACCACCCAAACACGCCCCTCGGCCCCTCTATCCTTTCCAGAGACTGCAGATTGATTATATTCAGCTGCCAAAATTAGGGTTATGGGAGTACGTGTTGGTCTGTATTGATTTATTTTCAGGATGGCCGGAGGCTTTCCCGATTGCCAAGACTACGGCTGCAGCAACCGCAAAGAAGCTGCTTGCGGAGGTGGTGTGCAGGTATGGAGTACCAGAGGTGATCGAAAGTGACAGAGGTACACATTTCACAGGTGAAATAATGAATGAAGTCTTGACCGCTCTAGGAATTCAACAAGCTTTCCATACCCCATATCATCCACAAAGCAGTGGAAAGACTAAATGGGACATTGAAGTTAAAAATCCAAAAGGCCATGGCTGAAACAGGGAAATCTTGGCCTGAATGTTTAACATTAGCCCTATACTCAGAAAGGTACACTCCAAATAGGAAAACTGGACTTTCTCCGTATGAAGTACTATTTGGCAAAGTGCCTAGCTTAGGATGTTTCTTTCCCCAAGCACTGGAAATCAGTAACCGTGTATTAAGCTCATATGTAAGGGATTTGCATAAAAGACTTAAGAAAGTACATGATAATGTCTTCAGTTCTCTTCCAGATCCGAACCAGGATCCTGGGAGTCACAGCCTGCAGCCCGGAGACTGGGTAGTCATTAAAAGACACGTGAGAAAGAGTTTGGATCCGAGATTTGATGGACCTTTTCAAGTTCTACTGACGACAAGTACCGCAGTCAAGCTACAAGGCAAGGAAACTTGGATCCACGCATCGCATTGTAAGAAGACCCTTGGAGAGCCTCCAGAAGAGGAATGATGCTACTAATGACATTTGCTTGCATCCTTGCAGTAACGGATGCTTGGAACAGACTTAGCCGTGTAGATTGGGATAGCAAATAAATTTTTCAGTGCATTATTTATCTACCCTATGATAACTCAGACATGGGATAAGTTGGTAGAATCCACAGACTACCTAGATGATCAAATATTGGATATTTTAGATATCATGAATGGGTCCCTTGCAGTACAGAACCAGCTAATTATTGTTACTAACCAACATACCCTCGTGTTAGATTACCTGACTGCAGCTCAAGGAGGGATGTGCCAGATTATCGGACCTGCATGTTGTCATTATATTCATAATTCTAGTGTTTTAACCCTTAAACATAAGCTAGAGGATGTCATAAAGTTAAGGAAACTATATGATGAGGCAAATCTGAAGAATCAAGATTCATGGTGGGCAAATACTTTCTCCTTTCTTAACCCCGCAAATTGGTTCAAAGGCATAGGGGGATGGCTGACTGGGATAATACAAGCTGGCCTACAGGTTTTATTGATATGTCTTGCTATCTATTTAGTTTTTAAAATCTGTTTGATGTGTATTAAACGATGTACTAGGACAGAGGAGGTATGAAGATGTGTATTGATCAAATGAAGGAACAAAAGGAGGGAATGTTAGAGCTAAATCAGCATTTTTTCAGAAGGCCTTGGTTTCTGTCAGACAGGCTGATGTATATAAACCCCTTCGTTAGCAATAAAGAGTAGAGTTTATTGACGCATACTTTTGTCTGTGTCTTATTCTCTCTGGTACCACATTTCAAGGAGGAAAGGGTTAACGAGATAACAGTGACGACAGCCGTGTTCCAACACTTTGTTAATGACATTTTTCGCCGCCTGGTGGGACAGTTTGTTGTCATATATCTGGATGATATCTTAATTTACTCGCCAGATCTTGTGTCTCATCAGGAGCATGTTAGGCAGGTGTTACAGATCTTGCGGGATAATAAACTGTATGCCAAATGGGAAAAGTGTGTGTTCGCCGTACAGGAACTCCAGTTTTTAGGCTTCCTGGTGTCAGCATCCGGTTTTCGTATGGACCCTGGGAAAGTGCGGGCAGTTCTTGAGTGGGATCTGCCAGAGAATCTTAAGGCACTACAACGTTTCCTGGGGTTTGCTAATTATTACCGGAAATTCGTTCGTAATTTCTCATCCATTGCTAAACCTCTTACAGATATGACAAAAAAAGGGACGGATTTTTCTAGGTGGTCTGACAAGGCTTGTCAAGCATTCTCCTCCTTGAAAAAATGTTTTGCCTCGGCACCCATACTCATTCAACCTGATGTGTCACAGCCATTCATTGTAGAGGTAGACGCTTCTGAGGTAGGGGTGGGAGCAGTATTATCGCAGGGTTCGTCCCCTGGTAAGTGGCATCCGTGCGCTTTTTTCTCTAAAAAATTGTCGTCCGCTGAGAGGAATTACGATGTCGGCAATAGGGAACTCTTGGCCATTAAGTTAGCTTTTGAGGAGTGGTGCCATTTTTTGGAGGGGGCAGTCCATCCAGTCACCGTCATCACCGATCACAAGAACCTGCTATATCTTGAGTCCGCAAAATGTCTGAATCCCAGACAAGCTAGGTGGTCATTGTTTTTTACCAGGTTTAATTTTGTCGTCACATATCGTCCGGGGTCAAAAAATGTAAAGGCGGATGCCTTATCTCGTAGTTTCTCTGGGGCCGGGAATACGGATGACCCGGTTCCTATCCTTCAGGAGGGGGTGGTGGTGTCGGCAGTATGCTCTGAGCTTGAGGAGGAGGTATTGGAGGCTCAGGGGGACGCCCCTGTTGGACCTCCAGGGAGACTGTTTGTTCCAGATCAGTTGCGACAAAAGGTGATCGAGGCACACCATAACTCAGCTTTGGCAGGACACCCAGGGAGTAAAGCAACTGTGGATCTCCTCTCGCGTCGATTTTGGTGGCCTAACTTACATAGGGAGGTGGTAACTTTTGTTGCGTCCTGTGGGGTTTGTGCGCGCTCTAAGACCCCACATACCCGTCCATCTGGGGCCCTTTTACCTTTGAAGATCCCGGAGCGTCCTTGGACTCACCTGTCTATGGACTTTATCACGGACCTCCAGCCGTCTTCGGGTAAAACGGTCATACTCGTTGTAGTGGATAGGTTCAGCAAGATGGCACATTTTATCGCTCTTCCTGCTCTTCCTAATGCTAAAACTCTTGCGCAGGTGTTCATTGGGGAGATTGTAAGGCTTCACGGGGTACCCTCCGATGTGGTGTCGGATCGGGCGTCTCAGTTCGTGTCCAAATTCTGGAAGGCATTTTGTACACGGCGGGGGATGCATTTGTCGTTTTGATCAGCTTTTCATCCTCAGACCAATGGTCAGACGGAACGTCTGAACCAGAGCTTGGAGACATATCTCCGGTGTTTTGTGTCAGAGAACCAGGAGGACTGGGCTTCTTTCTTGCCTCTGGCGGAGTTTGCTCTTAATAATAGGCTGAGCGAATCCACTGGTAAGTCCCCGTTTTTTGGGCCATATGGTTTTCACCCCCAGTTTTGTACTTTCAGTAGGGGGGCTCCTCGGGAGTTCCTGAGGAGGAACGATTTTTGTCATCACTCGCTTCAGTGTGGAGAGGGGTGCTGAATAATCTGAGTACTATGGGGAACCGATACAAACGTATGGCTGATAGGAGGAGAGTGTCTGGTCCGGACCTAAGTGTGAACGATCGGGTATGGTTGTCTACCAAGAATATAAAACTTAAGGTTCCCTCCTGGAAACTGGGTCCTAGGTTCATCGGGCCGTACAGGATCAGTTCTATAATTAATCCGGTGGCATTCCGTCTTGACCTTCCTCCTACGTTTAAAATTCACAACGTGTTCCACAGATCTTTGCTTAAGAGGTATGTGGCGCCGGTGATACCGTCACCTTTACCTCCTCCTCCAGTGGTGGTCAATGGTAACTTGGAGTTTCAGGTATCGAAAGTCGTCGATTCACGTTTTTATCGCCGGTCCCTTCAGTACCTGGTTCATTGGAAGGGGTATGGCCCTGAGGAGAGGATGTGGGTTCCTGCGTCGGATATTAACGCAGACCGATTAATTCGGACCTTCCACACGACTCACCCAGATAAACCTGGCCCTGAGGGTCCGGAGGTCCCTCGTAGAAGGGAGAAGGGGGGGTACTGTCACGGGTGTGTCACCACGAAGATCGTCGCGATTGCACAGCCTGACTTCTCGCAGCTGAATTTTTGGTGCTTGGTGTTTTTTTGTCGGCAGTGAGGGAGTTAATTCTCTCTCTCTGTGCTAGACGAGAACAGCATCACCCAGCTGCAGTTAATTCTGCAGTATTGGGACTCCTTCAAATACCTGCCGGTCTGATTGGGTAGTTGTCGGTGAAAGCATTTCATACAGACCATCAGAGCGGATCGTGGTATTGAGGAGTTTGGAGTGAAGTGTACTCGGTGTGTTTTTTTCCCTTCCTCGCTTTATCATTTATCTCCTTACCCGTTTGTGTTCCCTCTGTTATTGTGGTGTGAGTTTTGTATGCAAGGTGGTTTTTGGTTTTCCCCTTGTACTGTCTCGTTCGTCTAGTACTGTGTATAAGCATTTACTACCCTGTCCCCTTCTGTTGTGATCGGGTCCTTCTCAGGACTAGATTACTGAGGTTCAGGGATTTTCAGGAGGTAGGGTTACGCTGGCGGCCTGGACCTCTGTACTATTAACAGTACCTCCAGGTAGAGGGATTAGTCAGGGCCCCAGCTTAGGGTCAGCATAGGACCCTGACCTCCTGTACGCAGTGACCGAGTGACAGCGAGATCGTGTGATCTCAGTATTTTTGTAATCAGAATTGTTGGATTTTTGTAGGGTTTTCTGGGTTGCAGAAAGTAATCTCTCCTGTCCTAACCTATTTAGTCAGCTTGTGGCCCCAGCGTTTGATCATTCTATTTTCTGTCTGTGTTCGTGCTTTCTTCTTGTCTAACCGCCATTATATGTTTGGGGGCTTCCTATTTTCTTTGGGGATCTGCCCCCGGGGCAGATAGCTTTCATCTTTCTGCCTTTAGGTGTAGTTATCTCTCAGGCTGTGACGAGGCGTCTAGGATCAACATAGGAACGCTCCACGGCTAACTCTAGTTGTGTGGTTAGTTTAGGAATCTGCAACCCATCAGTTACCAACATCTCAGGTGTTCGGCTGCCTGGCTGTTGTTCCTGTCCTCCTCAGCTACCTAACATAACAATATCCTTTATTGGCACTTATTAAAAGTATATAGCAGTTCTCTTAGATTGAGGCTATTATATTGTTCTCCATGTCACTAGGTTCTAGTTTTAACTGCATTATTTGGACTTAATATTGCTGGATAGACACACATGGTGGGGTTATGATATAACTTTAATAGGTATCAATAAAGGATATGTTTTAATATCTTGTTAGTCCACTTAGGTTAGTGAAATTTCCTTTAATTTGTGGATTTGAAATATGAAGGTTTTTGTACAGTTACATTTTTTTCTACACTGTTATCACTTTACAAATAATATAACAGGGTATTTGAACAAGCACACATCTCCGGACAGTGAGAGCAGTGATTAGCAGAACTGCTCTGATAGCTGCCGATGCTGGGGGCTTCTGATTTTGCAAAATTTTTAACAGCAGCTTAGTTAGGAGCTGAGAGAGAGAGAGGAAAGGAGGTGAGCAGCTAACTGCTTATAGAAATCAATGGTCTGAAGGATGATGGCTGGGATGTTAGGAGTTTTGGAGTAGGTTGATGGACTGGTCTGGCCACATATTCCTCCACCAACAACCTTTGTAAGGACAGAAGTGCTGGTCTATTTGAGAGAAAAGCTGCACTAAAGAGAAAATGGCTGACCTCCATACCCGAAAGCTCGTCAGTGAGCACATTCTAACATTCTGACAGAAAAGTAGATTTATGGCCACAGACTACATTAACAATGTGCAAGGAAACAAACGACCTTCAGAAGCCAAAGATTGCGAGACTTGTAATGAAATCTAATTGTAAAAATGAAATGCATAGCATGGTGTTTCAATGATTAGCTCTGTTTCTTAGCAGCCCTGGAGTTTTAGGTTTGAACTTGGCCATCGGCAACATATAAATGGGATCGATCATCTATTCCAGTGTTTGTGTGAGCAACACAAAGTAATCTACAGTGGCTTGCAAAAGTATTTACCCTCTTGGAATTTTTTGTGTTTTACTACTTCACAATCTGGAACTGCACTGCTTTTTATGAGGGTTGGCATAAGTTCATGTAAAGAACATGTCTACAACTGTGAACATTTGGTTTTCTTTTTATTGTGAGGCACAAAACAAATAGGACAAAGCAACTGAAAATGTCAGTGTGCATAATAATAATAATAATAATCTTTATTTATATAGCGCCAACATATTCCGCAGCGCTTTACAGTTTAACAGTTTCAGAACACAAGTCATAAGTAACAACGTTAACAATACAATAATTAAAGCAAAATAAGACGACCCTGCTCGTGAGAGCTTACAATCTACAATGAGGTGGGGGAGATACAAAGTACAGGTGTTTATATACAATGGTGTATTTACAATGATGGTCCAGCCATCTTGAGGGAGTGAGGGATGGATGGAGATAGTGAATGGGCTACACACACACACTTACACATAGAATGACTTTGATTAGTGAATGTGATAGGCCGCTCTGAACAAATGTGTTTTGAGGGAGCGCCTGAAACCATGCAAATTGTGGATAGTCCTAATTTCTTGGGGTAGAGCATTCCAGAGGATTGGCGCAGAGCGGGTAGAAGTGTTTGAGTCGGGATTGGGAGGTACGGATTAGTGCAGAGGTTAGTCGAAGGTCGTTTGCAGAGCGCAGCAGTCGGTTAGGCCGATAGATAGAAATGAGGGAGGAGATGTAGGGGGGTGCTGCACTGTGGAGAGCTTTGTGGGTGAGAACCAGTACTTTGAATTGGATTCTATAATTAATGGGCAGCCAGTGTAAGGACTGGCGAAGAGCGGACGCGTCCGAGGACCGATTAGCCAGATGGATTACCCTGGCTGCTGCATTAAGGATGGACTGGAGAGGGGATAGTCGAGTAATGGGGAGGCCAAGTAATAGAGCGTTGCAGTAGTCCAGGCGGGAGTGGATCAATGCTACAGTGAGGGTTTTTGTTGTTTCCATGGTGAGAAAAGGGCGGATTCTAGAGATGTTCTTTAGGTGTAGGCGGCAAGAGCGGGCAAGAAATTGTATATGGGAGGTGAAGGAGAGATTGGTGTCAAACATAACCCCCAGACAGCGAGCCTGCTGCCGGGGTGTTATTATGGTGCCGCCCACGGAGAGGGATATGTCAAATTTAGGGAGGTTAATAGACGGCGGGAGCAGAAGAAGTTGTTTTGGAGAGGTTAAGTTTCAGAAAGAGAGCGGACATGATGTTGGAGACTGCGGACAGACAGTCGGTGGCGTTCTGTAGTACAGCGGGGGTAAGGTCGGGGGATGACGTGTATAGTTGTGTGTCATCAGCATAAAGATGGTACTGAAAGCCAAATCTGCTGATGGTCTGTCCAATTGGGGCCGTGTAGAGAGAGAAGAGAAGGGGGCCAAGGACTGAGCCCTGGGGTACACCGACAGTGAGAGGAAGAGGAGATGATGTTGAGCCAGAGAACGAAACACTGAAGGAGCGGTTAGAAAGATAGGAGGAGAACCAGGAGAGAACAGTGTCCTTAATACCTAGTGAGTGGAGCCTAGACAGTAGGAGACGGTGGTCAACCGTGTCAAAAGCTGCAGAAAGGTCGAGAAGAATGAGCAGAGAGTGGTCACCGTTACGTTTTGCTGTAAGAAGGTCATTGGTCACTTTGATGAGTGCAGTTTCAGTCGAATGTAGGGGGCGGAAGCCGGACTGTGAAGGGTCTAGAAGGGAGTAAGTGGAGAGGTAACGGGTGAGGCGGGAGTAGACTAGGCGCTCCAAGAGTTTAGAGGTGAAGGGGAGATTGGAGACCGGTCTGTAGTTGTTTGTGCAGGAAGGGTCGAGAGCGGGTTTCTTTAGTAGTGGAGTAATGATGGAGTGTTTGAAGGAGGATGGGAAAATGCCAGAGGAGAGTGAGAGATTAAAGATTTTAGTTAGGTGAGTTGTGATAACTGGAGAGAGAGACTGGAGGAGATGTGAGGGAATGGGGTCGGTAGTGCATGTAGTCGGACGAGAGGAAGAGAGGAGTCTGGAGACTTCTTCTTCTGTGATGGGATCAAATGTGGAAAGTGAGCCAGGGGAACAGCAGAGTGGGATGGGAGTCACAGCCCTTGGTGGTCGAGAGCAGATTTCCTGACGGATAGTATCTATTTTTTCTATAAAATGGGAGGCCAGGTCGTCAGCACAAATGTCTGTGATAGGGGCTTGTGCTTTTGGCCTGAGGAAGGAGTGAAAAGTGTCAAAAAGTTTCTTGGGGTTGTTGGCTAGTGAGGAGATCAGGGTGGTGAAGTAGGTCTGTTTGGCGAGGTGAAGGGCAGCATTATAAGTTCTTAACATGAATTTAAAGTGGATGAAGTCTTCTGGTGTGCGGGTTTTTCTCCAAAGGCGTTCAGCACTCCTAGAGCATCGCTGAAGAAGTTGAGTTTGTAATGTGAGCCAGGGCTGTTTTACTGTGTGTTTGGAAGTTCTGAGGGTGAGCGGTGCTACTTGGTCAAGGGTGCTTCTAAGAGTGTCATTGTAGTGATGAACAGCCAGATTAGGACAAGAAAAAGAGGAGATTGGGGACAGCGATGAGTGTAGGGAGTCTGAAAGTGTCTGAGGGTTAATGGCTTGTAGATTTCTGAATGTGTGGTAGGTAGGAGTGCGCTGGGGTGGTGGAGGATTTGTGAGCGTGAAGGAGAGAATGTTGTGGTCAGACAGTGGAAGCGGTGAGTTATTTAGGTGGGAGATTGAACAGAGGCGGACAAAGACCAGGTCAAGGGTGTTACCATCCTTGTGTGTCTCAGAGGTTGAAAGCTGTGAGAGGCCTAGAGAAGTGGTTAGTGATAGAAGCTGAGATGCAGGTGTGGAAGTAGGGCTGTTAATGGGGATGTTGAAGTCTCCAAGGATAAGGGTTGGTAGTTCTGAGGACATGAAGTGCGGCAGCCAGGCAGAGAAGTGGTCAAGGAACTGGGTGGGCGAGCCTGGGGGCCGATATATGACCGCTACTCTGAGGGAGAGGGGACGAAAGAGCCTGATGGTGTGGACCTCAAAAGAAGGGACTGAGAGTGATGGAATTGGGGGGATGACCTGGAAAGTGCATTGTGGGGATAGGAGTATGCCAACTCCACCACCATGTCTGTTTGCGGGTCTCGGGGAATGGGAGAACTGTAAGCCACCATAGGAAATGGCAGCAGGGGAGACCGTGTCAGAATCCTGAATCCAGGTTTCAGTGAGGGCCAACAGATGAAGAGAGTTGTTCAGAAAGTAGTTGTGCAGGAGGGTTAGCTTGTTGCATGCAGACCGTGGATTCCAGAGGGCACAGTTAAACGAAGGAGATGAGGGAGTGCAAGTAATATTAATAAGATTATTATGGTTTCGATATGAGGTAGGGTAGGGATTGAGGTTGGGGAATGGTGGACCAGGGTTGGGGGAGATGTCCCCTGAAATCAGTAGGAGTAGGAAGATAAAGAGCAGGTAGTTGTTGGAGTTGTAAGTAGGTTTTTTCTGTGATGTGTTTGGGCAAGATGGGCTGAGGTTTCTCAGGAAGGTGAGGAGTGCATGGGAACTGTACATGGGAGAGGGAAGTATGGAGGGGCTGATGTGTATGAGTCGTGATGGAGGGGGGATGGGGCGGTGAATCTGGATGACAAGGGAACACAGGAGGAAGAAAGGTAATGTACATAATTAAAAAGAAAACAAAAAAACAAGAAACAAATATCCTAAAATAAAATAAAAAAATATATTGCAAAACATGCATGAGGTTGTAATAATAATAATAAGGGTATTTGATAAACATAATTTTGTTCAAATTTTGTTTTTCATAATTAAAAAGAAAGCAAAGTGTGGGCTACCTGATTCCAGCCCTGATTAACTCCCATGGATAACTGCCGTTTACTCAATGCTTGTCTTCTATGATGCTTAGCTTTCTGTGATGCGTGCACCCCACACATGCGTGCACCCCTTAGACTACTAAATATATAGCCCACACTACAGGGTTAGGAGAGTGGGATTGTGGGAGCTGGTTTGGGATAATTTGGCAGCTGGAGCCAGCACACCAGGGGATGGTTAAATGATCAATGGCCTAGACCTGGCAACATCTATATGCTTTAGCACCTTCCACCTGATAAGATCTACAGAGGGCCAAATCACAGGATATGAAGCAGTAAGTATAAAGGTACTGCCACACTAAACAATCCCGCTAGCGATCACGATAACGACGCATACTAATGCGATCGCTAGCGGGATTGTTTCTATATCGCTAAGTGCGGCCACATTTAGCGATATAGTTAACGACGCTATCGCCGTTAGCGATCTTCTTAACGACTTTAGCGGTACAAAAGTACCGCTAAATCGCTAAGAAAAGGTGCCACACAGCGATATATACTTACCCAGCGGGAGCGCCGATGAGAAAATAGGGTCCGGAGCGATTCCAGCGACGAGCGAGATCACAGCAGGAAGCTCGTCGCTGGCAGCTGCCGCACTGAACAACATCGCTAACGGGATCGCTAAATAGTGACGTTTTTTAGCGATCCCGTTAGCGATATTGTTCAGTGTGGCATACCCTTTAAACAGTGCTAAGATGAATTATACTAAAGCTTTATCAGGCACATTAAACTATGTTGCAAGATGGTTAAGCAGTGCTTGGCAGCAACTAGACATATGGAGTTCATACCAATAGGATAAATAGCAGCATGCAACACAGATAGCAGAGATGGGATTGTATCATTCAGCTGATTGCTTCCAGTGAATGCAGTTCATACCAATAGGATAAATAGCAGCATGCAACACAGATAGCAGAGATGGGATTGTATCATTCAGCTGATTGCTTCCAGTGAATGCAGTTCATACCAATAGGATAAATAGCAGAATGCAACACAGATAGCAGAGCATAACTATTCACCCCCTAAAGTCAGTACTTTGCAGAGCCTCCTTTGCGGCAATTACAGCTGGAAGTCACTTTGGATAAGTCTCTATGAGCTTTCCACATCTTGCTACTGGGATATTTGCCCATTCCTCAAGGCAAAACTGCTCTAGCCCCTTCACGTTAGATTGTTTTCATCTGGTGACCAGCAATCTTCAACTCTGACCACAGATTCTCAATTGGATTAAGGTCTGGGCTTTTACTTGGACACACATAAACATTTACACATTTAAGGGTATGCCACACTGAACAATATCGCTAACGGGATCGCTAAAAAACGTCACTATTTAGCGATCCCGTTAGCGATGTTGTTCAGTGCGGCATCTGCCAGCGACGAGCTTCCTGCTGTGATCTCGCTCGTCGCTGGAATCGTTTCGGACCCTATTTTCTCGTCGGCGCTCCCGCTGGGTAAGTATCTAATTGCTGTGTGGCACCTTTTCTTAGCGATTTAGCGGTACTTTTGTACCGCTAAAGTCGTTAAGAAGATCGCTAACGGCGATAGCGTCGTTAACTATATCGCTAAATGTGGCCGCACTTAGGATTAGAACAAACCTAGCGATCGCTTGTAGCGCGTTATCGTGATCGCTAGCGGGATTGTTTAGTGTGGCAGTACCTTTACTCCTAAAGGATTCGAGTGTTGCTTCAGCAGTATGCTTTGTGTCATTGTCTTGTTGAAAGGTGAATCTCCGCTCCAGTCTCAAATCACTGACAGACTGAAACAGGTTTTGCTCGAAAATATCCCTATATTTCGCACCATCCATCTTCCCCTCTACTCGGACCATTTTCCCTGTCTCTGCTGCCAAAAAACATCCCCACAGCATGATGCTGCCACCAACATGTTTCAGTGTGGGGATGGTGTTCTTGGGGCGATGAGCTGTTTTGGTTTGGCGCTAGACATAGCATTTACCTTGGTGGCCCAAAAGTTCAATTTTGGTCTGATCTGACTTGTTTGGTGATCTCCTTGGCCTTTGTCGTGTTGTTTGGAGATCTCCTTGGTCTTCATGGTGTTTCTAGATCTCCTTGGTCTTCATGGTGTTTGGTTAGTGGTGCCTCTTGCCTAATGGTGTTGCAGCCTCTGTGACCTTTCAGAATCGGTAAAGTGTATATAGTGACAGACATGTGACACTTAGATTGCACACAGGTGGATGTCCTGTCTCTACGCATATGACTTATGAAGGTAATTGCTTGCACCAGAAATTGCTAGGGGCTTCATCGCAAAAGGGGTGAATACATATGCACATGCCAATTTTTAGTTACTTGTCACCATAAATTTAATTTTTGCCTATATATTTCTCATTTCACTTCACCAACTTAGACTATTTAGTGCTAATGCTTCACACCCAAATCGGATTACAAAATAGTTACACACAGGTTGTAATGTAACAAAATAGGTAAAAAGGGAAGGGGGTGAATACTCTTGCAAGCCATTGTAGTTTCCATCTCCCCCTCTAAAAGATTGTGGAATAATTTGCTTTCCATGGAACTGACTTTACCGCATGCGAGTGTTATTCTTCAGGCTCCGGTTTCCTCAATAAACATGCTTGTTGGCTCTTATACACTGCTCAAAAAAATAAAGGGAACACTTAAACAACCGAATATAACTCCAAGTAAATCAAACTTCTGTGAAATCAAACTGTCCACTTAGGAAGCAACACTGATTGACAATCAATTTCACATGCTGTTGTGGAAATGGAATAGACAACAGATGGAAATTATTGGCAATTATCAAGACACACTCAATAAAGGAGTGGTTCTGCAGGTGGGGACCACAGACCACATCTCAGTACCAATGCTTTCTGGCTGATGTTTTGGTCACTTTTGAATGTTGGTTGTGCTTTCACACTCGTGGTAGCATGAGACGGACTCTACAACCCACACAAGTGGCTCAGGTAGTGCAACTCATCAAGGATGGCACATCAATGCGAGCTGTGGCAAGAAGGTTTGCTGGGTCTGTCAGCGTAGTGTCCAGAGTCTGAAGGCGCTACCAGGAGACAGGCCAGTACACCAGGAGACGTGGAGGGGGCCATAGGAGGGTAACAACCCAGCAGCAGGACCGCTACCTCCGCCTTTGTGCAAGGAGGAACAGGAGGAGCACTGCCAGAGCCACAAATGTGCATGTGTCTGCACAAACGGTTAGAACCGACTCCATGAGGATGGTCTGAGTGCCTGACGTCCACAGATGGGGGTTGTGCTCACAGCTCAACACCGTGCAGGATGCTTGGCATTTGCCACAGAACACCAGGATTGGTAAATTCGCCACTGGCGCCCTGTGCTCTTCACAGATGAAAGCAGGGTCACACTGAGCACATGTGACAGACGTGACAGGGTCTGGAGATGCTGTGGAGAGCAATCTTCTGCCTGCAACATCCTCCAGCATGACCGGTTTGGCAGTGGGTCCGTAATGGTGTGGGGTGGCATTAGGTACCGAGATGAGATCCTCAGACCCCTTGTGAGACCATATGCTGGTGCGGTTGGCCCTGGGTTCCTCCTAATGCAGGACAATGTCAGACTTCATGTGGCTGGAGTGTGTCAGCAGTTCCTGCAAGATGAAGGCATTGAAGCTATGGACTGGCCTGCCTGATCCCCAGACCTGAATCCGATTGAGCACATCTGGGACATCATGTCTCGCTCCATCCACCAACGTCACGTTGCACCACATACTGTCCAGGAGTTGGCGGATGCCCAGGCGTTGTAGGGAGGTCATACAGGCACAGGGAGGTCACAACGGCACGTGGAGGCCACACACACTACTGAGCATCATTTTGGCTTGTTTTAAGGACATTACATTGCAATTTAATTTTGTGGGTGACTCCATTGGTTAATAAATTTGATTTCCATTGATGATTTTTGTATGATTGTGTTGTCAGCACATTCAACTTTGTACAGAACAAAGTATTAAATGAGAATATTTCATTCATTCAGATCTAAGATGTGTTATTTGAGTGCTCCCTTTATTTTTTTGAGCAGTGTATATACGATAGGGATTATAGATTATGAGCCACTGGGGACAGAAACTGAACAGTGGGTGCCTGTCATTAGAATTAGTCTTAGGTGTAATACCATCTATAACCTCTGGACGAGAGTGGCGCTGTTGCTGGAAAAGCAGATGTGTTATCCCTTAATTGAAATACTAGAAAATAATGACATTCTGCGTGCTTTACAATCCTATAAAGAAAGTATGGCCGTCTGTAAGTTATATTGTTTTCTTGAACAAGGTTCTAGTTTATTGCCTGTAAAGTATTATACACTTATTCTACTCTCATCCCAGACTTTTTACAATAGTTTTTTATGGACCCAGTAAATGAAACGAAATGACATGGAGCGCACACCCAGCCTCACATTATTATTTCTTCTCCTCCATCGCACGCTGCCAAGTAGAGCACAAACATTTCGAACAATGCAAGACAAGTGAATGTGTTTGGTGCTAGTTGTGAAAGCAAACGTTGTCACTAAGGCGCCCATCCTGCTACGAGGAAACAGATTCAAGTTTTACGAACTTCTAGCTGAATGATAAAGCAGCCGCTGATAAAATCTGAAGCACAACATAAGGATTAAGTAATCTCTTAACTCCATAATTGTTACAGTGCCGGTGTGAGCCGCGCTAAGCCCCCGGTGTCTGGGGAACCATCCGCAAGTTATGTGATGTGTGAATGGAAACAGCCATAATGGAAGACTTTCTTCTAGGCATCATCCAGTATGAATAATTCATATCTGGGGATTCACAACAGAAATATCTGTGGGAGAAGAACCATAAGCTTGTAGGCAAACATGGTCAAACATGGCGGAGAAAAGCAATTATGCAACTAAATATTACATGAGCTTCTGCCTCTACCATTAAAATGATTGATTGGGAAGAAGAAAATGTCCTAAAGGGTTTTTCACTGTATATAATTTTAGAATACTGTATATTTCTTTAACACTAGAACTACTGATGGAGTCATTTTGACTCCTTTCGTTTTTTATTTCTCTTCTGTGACACATTTTTCAGAATTCCGGCTTGAAACTCGGTGACTTTTCCTCAAATATGATGTGAAAAAAGATTTTGTGAGAATAAATAATTTTGGTGAAAAATTTGCGTGTTTTTTTCAAAATTTACCAAGAACTACTGAAGGGAGTCATTTTGACTCCCTACTATATTTTGAGGTCCTTTTGTCACTAAATGTTGCTATAAAGTTTTGTGCATAATTTTTTCACTCTGTCTTATTTACCCTGATGTTCATATAGATGTAGTTCAATTTACATGTCAACTTTTCACATTTTCCTTGTGTTTTACCGTTTTGCAAAGCGACAATGTCTAACGTAGTAACATAGTAACATAGTTATTAAGGTTGAAGGAAGACTTTAAGTCCATCTAGTTCAACCCATATCCTATCCTAACCTGCCCTAACATGTTGATCCAGAGGAAGGCAAAAAAAAAACCCAAGTGACAAACAGTAAGCTTCACATTGGGGAAAAAAATTCCTTCCCGACTCCACATACGGCAATCAGACTAGCTCCCTGGATCAACGCAATATCTAGGAAACTAGTGAATATAGCCTGTAATATTATACTTTTCAAGAAAGGCATCCAGTCCCCTCTTAAATTTTAGTAAGGAATCACTCATTACAACATTAGACGGCAGAGGTCCATAGTCTCACTGCTCTTACAGTAAAGAATCTGCATCTGTGATTATGGCTAAACCTTCTTTCCTCCAGACGTAGAGGATGCCCCCTTGTCCCCGTCACAGGTCTAAGAGTAAAAAGATCATTAGAAAGGTCTTTGTACTGTCCCCTCATATATTTGTACATTGTAATAAGATCACCCCTAAGCCTTCGTTTTTCCAAACTAAATAACCCCAAGTGTAATAACCTGTCTTGGTATTGCAGACCCCCCAGTTCTCTAATAACCTTGGTCGCTCTTCTCTGCACCCGCTCCAGTTCAGCTATGTCTTTCTTATACACCGGAGACCAGAACTGCACACAGTATTCTAAGTGTGGTCGCACCAGTGACTTGTATAGAGGTAAAATTATGTTCTCCTCATGAGCATCTATGCCTCGTCTAATGCATCCCATTATTTTATTTGCCTTGGCAGCAGCTGCCTGACACTGGTCACTAAATGTGAGTTTGTTGTCCACCCATACACCCAAGTCTTTTTCAGTGACAGTTTTGCCCAGTGTTTTACAATTAAGCACATAATTATACATCTTATTTGTTCTACCCAAGTGCATGACCTTACATTTATCCCCATTAAAGCTCATTTGCCATTTATCAGCCCAAGCTTCTAGTTTACATAAATCCTCCTGTAATATAAAATTATCCTCCTCTGTATTTATTACCCTGCAGAGTTTAGTGTCATCTGCAAATATTGAAATACTACTCTGTATGCCCCCTACAAGGTCATTAATAAATATGTTAAAGAGAAGTGGCCCCAATACTGACCCCTGTGGTACCCCACTGCTAACCGTGACCCAGTCCGAGTGTGCTCCATTAATAACCACCCTTTGTTTCCTATCCATGAGCCAGTTCTTAACCCACTTACACATATTTTCCCCTATCCCCATTGTTCTCATTTTATGTATCAACCTTTTGTGTGGCACTGTATCAAAAGCTTTTGAGAAGTCCATGAACACCACGTCCACTGCATTCCTTGGTCCAGTCCTGAACTTACCCCTTCATAAAAGCTTATCAGATTAGTCTGACAAGAACGGTCCCTCGTAAACCCATGCTGATACTGTGTCATGAGGTTATTCAGCTTCAGATACTCCAATATAGTATCCCTTAAAAAACCCTCCAGGATTTTACCCACAGTAGATGTTAAGCTCACTGGCCTATAATTTCCAGGTTCAGTTTTTGCCCCCTTTTTGAATATTGGCACCACATTTGCTATACGCCAGTCCTGTGGTACAGACCCCGTTATTATGGAATCTTTAAAGATTAAAAATAAAGGTCTATCTATAACTGTACTTAATTCCTGCAGTACTCGGGGGTGTATCCCATCCGGGCCCGGGGATTTGTCAACTTTAGTGATTTTTAGACGCCGCCGTACTTCCTGCTGGGTTAAGCATGTGACATTTAATGGAGAAATTTTTTTATCTCTGATCATGTTATCTGTCATAGGATTTTCTTGTGTAAATACAGTTGAAAAAAAGTCATTTAGCACATTGGCTTTTTCCTCATCCTCATCCACCATTTCACCCAGACTATTTTTAAGGGGACCAACACTATCATTTTTTAGTTTCTTGCTATTTATGTAGTTAAAGAATATTTTGGGATTATTTTTACTTTCTCTGGCAATGAATCTCTCTGCCTCAATCTTTGCTGTCTTGATTTGCTTTTTACAGAATTTATTCAGTCTTCTGTATTTATTTAATGCCTCATCACTACCTACTTGCTTTAATTCCCTAAACGCTTTCTTTTTGTCCCTTATTGCGCCCCTTACAGCTCTATTTAGCCATAGTGGTTTCCTCCTAATTCTAGCATGTTTATTCCCATAGGGTATATACTGTGCACTGGTCCTATTCAGGATACTAATAAACGTCTCCCATTTTCTTTGTGCATTTTTATGTCTCAGGATATCGTCCCAGTTTATTGCACCAAGATCATCTCTCATCCGTTGGAAATTTGCCTTCCTGAAGTTTAGTGTCCTTGTAACCCCTCGACTACACATCTTATTAAAGGATACATGAAAGCTTATTATTTTGTGATCACTATTACCCAAGTGACCCCCAACCCTTATATTTGATATGCGGTCTGGCCTGTTGGATAATATTAGGTCTAGCAGTGCCCCCCCTCTTGTTGGGTCCTGAACTAGTTGTGAAAGGTAATTGTCTCTCATAGTTGCCAAAAACTTATTACCTTTGCTGGAACTGCAGGTTTCTGTTCCCCAATGTATTTCAGGGTAGTTGAAGTCCCCCATAATAATGACTTCTCCTTGAGTTGCTGCTTCATCTATTTGCTTTACGAGGATATTCTCTGTTGCTTCCATTATTTTAGGAGACTTATAACAAACCCCTATCAGTAATTTATTATTTTTCCCCCCTCCCCTAATCTCCACCCACAGAGACTCTACATCTTCATTAGATTCACAGATATCACGCAGGATGGGTTTTAAGGATGATTTTACATATAAACACACACCCCCACCCTCGCTTATTTTTACGGTCATTTCTAAACAGACTATAGCCCTGTAAATTAACCGCCCAGTCGTGGCTCTCATCCAGCCAAGTCTCAGATATCCCCACCATGTCATAAATATGTTCCAACAAAATTAATTCTAATTCCGCCATTTTGTTGGTGAGGCTTCTAGCATTAGTATACATGCACTTTATGTATCTCTCTGAACCTCTATTCTTTCTTAAATTATTAACTGTTCTAACCCCACCCCCCATGCCACCCCCACCCCCAATTTCATTATTTGTGCCCAGGTCTCTATCTGTACTGCCTTCCCCTCCTATAAAATGAATACCCTCCCCCCCAGTCCCTAGTTTAAAGACTCCTCCAACCTTCTAGCCATTTTCTCCCCCAGCACAGCTGCACCCTCCCCATTGAGGTGCAGCCCGTCCTAGCATAGAACCTGTAGCCAAGTGAGAAGTTGGCCCAGTTCTCCAGGAACCCAAACCCCTCCTTCCTACACCAATTCTTGAGCCACTTATTATTATCTAGGGACCGCTTTGTTGAAATTATGAGGTTTCTCAGATTTGATGAGAAATCTACTCGATCGGAGAGACTGCAAACGGACAAGTTTGCTCTATTTTCTACTGTGTGGGACAGGTTTATTGAAAATTGTATTGCGTGTTACAAACCTGGCCCATACATAACGGTGGATGAGCAACTTTTCCCAAGCAAAACTAGGTGTCCATTCACGCAGTACATGCCTTCCAAACCAGATAAATATGGCCACAAATATTGGCTAGCTGTTGATAAGGAGAGCAAATATCTGGCAAATGGCTTCCCTTATCTAGGCAAAGATGACACACGCCGTGCTGAGGACCGTTTAGCTGACCATGTGGTAATGAAGTTATTGGACCCGTTTTTGAAAAAAGGTCGCAATGTTACAACCGATAATTATTTTACTTCAGTAAAATTAGCTAAACAGCTAAAAAGCAAAGGAACAACCATCGTGGGAACACTGAACAAGATAAGGCGAGAAGTGCCTAAAGAAATAAAATCCATGAAAGAGGAATTGTACAACACTAAAGTGTTTAGAAATGAAGACAATTTTACACTTACAGTATATCAAGGAAAGCCCAACAAAAATGTTGTCATTTTGAGTTCCGTCCATCCAGATGTTGTTGTTGCGTCTGATTCCGCTAAAAAAACTCCAGAAACGGTAAAGTTTTACAATGAAACAAAATATGGAGTAGATGTAGTGGATCAGATGGCACGAAAATATACCACACGAACATGCACAAGGAGATGGCCTGTTCATGCATTTGAAAATGCCTTAGACTTTGCGGGTATAAATGCATGGATAATATTCAATGAGATAACCCACCAAAAAATGTCACGCAAGGCATTTTTGCAAACGCTTGTGAGAGAGTTGAGTGGTCCTTATGTCACAGATAGGGAAAAGGGTTCCACGTCCCAAGTTTCTACATGCTCAGAAGTGATGGTTCAAACAAAATTTTGCCAGATCAAAGAAAAGTGCAAGAAAAATAGATCTGTCGGCAATTGTAAGACTTGTGGTAAGTCTTTGTGTGGGCAATGTACTGCCATAAATCAAAGGCAATGCCTAAAATGCGAAACACCAAATGTTTAGAAGGTGAATTCTGCGCCATATTTTCATTTTTATGCTCCTCCACCTACATTTTCTCTGCTTATTGTTCTTCAGTTGTTGTTTATATGTGTGCACTTGAAAAAAAAAAATGTTTGAAAAACGTCTATTATAATTATTGTTATTTTCTGTAGAAAAATAAGAAAAGCAGAAAAAAAACAATCAAAAGCATTACTGTTGGATCTCACAATAATAATACATTACAAAAAATATAATTATTAATAAATAACCACAAATGAAACTCTAAAAATAAACGAAAACAAGCAAGGAGTCAAAATGACTCCTTTCAGTAGTTCTAGGCGGGGTCACGAGTCCAGTAGTCCTAGTGTTAAGCAAAAGATTGATACTATCAGAGAAGGCTTTGGCCCGCAGCCCCCAATGCCCCTCTTAGGCACTCAGCCCTGTTCTTCCAAAACCAGCTTCACCACCATGACAGAAGATCAGCTCTCCACTCTCCTGTCAAGATCACACCTCACCACTTGCGCGCTTGACCCACTCCCGTCCCACCTCATCCCTAACTTTGCCACAGTCTACATCCCTACTCTCGCACACCTCTTCAACCTTTCACTTACAAATGGTGTCTTCCCCTCATCCTTCAAACATGCTTCAATCACACCCATCCTCAAAAAGCCCTCCCTCGACCCATCCTCTGCATCTAGCTATCGCCCGATATCTCTTCTCCCTACGCCTCAAAACTACTGGAACAGCATGTATATCTTGAACTGTCCTCCCACCTCTCCTCCTGTTCCCTCTTTGACCGATTACAATCAGGCTTCCGACCGCATCACTCAACTGAAACTGCCCTAACTAAAGTCACTAACGACCTGCTAACCACCAAGATCAAGCGACACTACTCTGTCCTCTTTCTCCTGGACCTGTCTTCTGCCTTCGACACCGTGGACCATTCCCTCCTGCTACAGATTCTCTCATCTCTTGGCATCACAGACTTGGCCCTGTCCTGGATCTCATCATACCTAACAGACCGAACATTTAGTGTCTCCCTCTCACACACCACCTCCTCACCTCGCCCCCTGTCTGTCGGTGTTCCTCAAGGCTCAGTCATAGGACCCCTACTCTTCTCCATCTATACCTTCGGCCTGGGACAGCTCATAGAATCACCTCTACGCCGATGACATGCAGATCTACCTATCTGGACCTGACCTCACCTCCCTACTGACCAAAATCCCACAGTGTCTGTCTGCTATCTCAGCCTTCTTTTCTGCTCGCTTTCTCAAACTGAACATGGACAAAACAGAATTCATCATCTTTCCCCCACCTCATTCTACCCCTCCACCAGACCTATCCATCAATGTCAATGGCTGCTCGCTTTCCCCAGTCCCGCATGCTCGGTGCCTTGGGGTGATCCTCGACTCTGCCCTCTCTTTCAAACCACATATCCAAGCCCTCGCCACCTCCTGCCGCCTCAAACTCAAAAAATGCCCTTCCTCAACCATGAAACCACAAAAACACTAGTGCACGCCCTTATCATCTCCCGCCTCGACTACTGCAACCTCCTACTGTCTGGCCTCCCCTCTAGCACTCTGACACCACTCCAGTCCATCCTACACTCTGCTGCCCGACTAATCCACCTGTCTCCCCGCTATTCCCCAGCCTCCCCCCTGTGCCAGGCCCTTCACTGGCTTCCTATTGCCCAGAGGCTCCAGTTCAAAACCCTAACCATGACATACAAAGCCATCCACAACCTCTCTCCTCCATACATCTGTGACATGGTCTCCAGGTACCTACCCACACGCAACCTTTGATCCTCTCAAGATCTCCTTCTCGACTCCCCCCTCATCTCTTCTTCCCACAACTGCATACAAGCTTTCTCCCGGGCTTCCCCCATACTCTGGAACTCCCTGCCGCAAAACATCAGACTTTCACCAACAACGGAGACCTCCAAGAAAAACCTGAAGACCCACCTGTTCCGACAAGCCTACAACCTGCAGTGATCCTCAGTCTACTGAACCTTCGCACAACCAGCTCTACCCTCTCCTAGTGTATCCTCACCCATCCCTGTAGACTGTAAGCGCTCACGGGCAGGGTCCTCTCTCCTTCTGTACTTGTGTGTCCTTTGTCTACCACATGTTTATTGTACCTGTCTATATTTTTCCCTTTTCATATGTAAAGCGCCATGGAGTAAATGGCGCTATATAAATGTATAATAATAATAATATTTAAAGTGATTGTCCCCTTTCAGTTAATCTACATTCCTGGAGTGCAGTTTTGTATAGAAAAACAAACCGGGATATGCTCACTCTCCCCAGGTCCATCTATGAGTCTCTGCTGATGCTCCTGGTGTCTGGCATTGGCTGCAGCTCAATGACCCTGCTAGTGTAGACAGAATACCCCGCTTGGAGCTGCTGGACTCAGTGATTGTTCACATGACATTAGTGCTCAAGCCAAGTCCAGACACCGGGAGAAGCGGCGGAAACTCGCCGGTGGACCCAAGTACAGCGCGATTTGTTTTTATGCTGAACTTCGCCGAAAGAGGACAACCCTTTTATTGTTTCAGGTTAATCATAATGGTCATTATATATGTTTGCTGCTAGAGAATGAGAACACTTGGGTTTACGAGAAGTTGACAGGTTGGAAACCTCCATACAAAGTCTTACTGTGGATAATCCCCCTCACACCCTTTCCACCAACCACAGGACATATCCAGATACTTTCCAGATAGCACAGAGGGTTGTTCAGATGAGCCCAGCATACGCACATGTCCCGTCCGTGTGCACCATAGACTGCACAAGGGCCAATTAGACCCAGTGTTCCAGCGCATTTCGCCGATTTTTCACGTGGACCAATGATCTACTTGGAAAACATCTCAGCATGCAAAGGACTGACCCTGGGTTTAGTACAGTCATCTGAATTCAGACTAAAGCATCACAGTTTGCTCTCACCAGTTTTCAGATCTACGATTCACTTGTGGGTCCTGCTCGGTGTCGTTATTGAATTATTGCCATGCTCGCCTAATGTTTGCCTATTGCCTACCTGCTTGCCTACCTTTAGGCAGTATTCTTTTTTGCTCTACTTGTTTTAGGAGTAATAATATAATAATTTTTATTTCTATGTCTATGTTTGCTCTTTTTTAAGTCCTTTATAAAACTTTAATAAATGCAGTTTGTACAGTACATACCTTACCGTATGGGACGATGGCTAGATGAGAACGCAGTGCGGGCCATGCTCTGTGATCTGAGCTCACCAGCAGCAGCCGCACTTTAGTTTACCACAATGTCTCCGTCTGTCTGGATAGATTTGAGTACAATGATAATGACAATTGTAACCATTAAACTGGATCTGATATAACATTTTGTAATGTAAGATACATACATTATTTAATAGCTTTCATTGACTCATTGAGGCTGGTGTACTTACGTTTAAAATCAATATCAGAATGGCTGTATATTTTTCAGAATAAGTACCCCAGCCTCATCCATGTGCTCGGTACAAACTGCAGCTGTCAGTGAGGCTGGGCGGAGGGGAGCAATGAATACGCTTGGACTCGTGCCCTCTCTTCCTTTATAGTTGGACTCATAATATGCTCATTTTAATACCAGAAATATGTGACCTTTCTGATATCAATTTTCAAGCTAAGTACAACAGCCTCATCGGGTCCAATATGTTTGTTTAATAATATACAGAGTTTGCAATGTAAACTATGGTGACCGATTGTTTTAAAATTGTACAGTGGCTTGCAAAAGTATTCACCCCCTGTTAGGGCTGGCAGAACGCACAAAATAAACATAAATAATAACTGCGTTCGCAGCCCGGGGTCCACCGTGCAGGCAGCGCCTGCTGTTAGTAGGATGGCGGTATGGCGAACTCTGTTACTTCACAGAGTCGCAACTATGGACACTGTGGCCCTATATGGCGGTATAAGCGAACTCTGTTACACCACAGAGTCACTAAGGTAGAAACGCAGAAATATGGACTGTGTCCTGTTAACTCCACAGGATGCACAGACAACTGCTGTGCGGACAGCAGTCCGTAGTAACGCAATCAGCAACGCAATCAGACAATCTCCTCACCGGAGAAGCCGGTATTCTAGGGGCTTATTTCAGCCGAGCCCTAACCACTTGCATCAAATCTCCTCACTGGAGGTGCCGGTATTCTAGGGGCTTATTTCAGCCGAGCCCTAACCACATGCGTGCATGATCACACTGGCGCAAAGCACATAATGTGATTGATACTAGCGCATGGTGGCACGACCATGCCACCCTTTTATAGTAGCAACTACAGGACCTGCCAGATAGGGACCAATAGAAAACTGCTCCAGAACACAAGTGGTTTCAGGACCTTCCTGGCGGACCAATAGGAGCTGCTGCAGTACCTGAGCATGTGACCCCTGATCTCCAATGAGAGATCTTACTCTGGGCATGCTCAGAAGGGGAAAGCAAGGACTTTGTCCTAAAGACGTCTGCTCGCCGCTAACCAGTACTAGCTACAATAGCAGAGCCTGGAGAGGCAGCAGTAATCCTCTGCACAATGTTAGACTGGGTGAGACACTGGGACCGATGTCTAAGCTGAGCAGAGTCCACTGCGGCCGGAGACGGATGGGAGACCGCAGCAGGGATGGCTTGAGATTCCCCTTGTGCAGAAGTGGGAACTCGACCCCTAACACCCCCACACTTGTGTTTTCACCTATGTTATTATATTACAATCTGTGTTTAAATATTTTTGTAATCTGATTTGTGTGTGATGCATCAGCACTAAATAGTCTAAGATGGTGAAGTGATAAAATATAGGCGTAAATTAAATTATGGGATCAAATAACTAAAAATTGGCATATGTATTCACCCCTTTTGTGAAGAAGCTCAGAAAAACTTCTGGTGCAAGCAATTGCTCATAAGTCACATGCTTAGTGAAAGGCAATCCACCTGTGTGCAATCTAAGTGTCACATGTCTGTCACTGTACACACTTTACCTTTATGAAAGGCCACAGAGGCTGCAACACCATTAACCAAGAGGCACCACTAACCAAACACCATGAAGACCAAGGAGATCCCCAAACACCATGAAGACCAAGGAGACCCCAAACACCATGAAGACCAAGGAGATCCCCAAACACCATGAAGACCAAGGAGATCCCCAAACACCATGAAGACCAAAGAGATCCCCAAACACCATGAAGACCAAGGAGATCCCCAAACACCATGAAGACCAAGGAGATCCCCAAACACCATGAAGACCAAGGAGATCCCCAAACACCATGAAGACCAAGGAGATCCCCAAACACCATGAAGACCAAGGAGATCCCCAAACATCATGAAGACCAAGGAGATCCCCAAACACCATGAAGAACAAGGAGATCTCCAACAAGTCAGGGACAAATTTGCTGCGAAGCACAAGTCAGGGTTGGATTATAAAAAATATCCCAATCTCTGATGATCTTGATCCCCGGAGCACCATCAAATCCATTATGATCAAATGGAAAGAACATGGTACCACAGCAAACCTGCCAAGAGAGGGCCACCACCAAAACTCTCAGCCCAGGCAAAGAGGGCATTCATCAGAGAGGCAGCACAGAGATCAAAGGTAACCCTGAAGGAGCTACAGAGTTCCCAATTCAGAGACTGTCCATACCACCACAATAAGCCGTACACTTCATAGAGGTGACCTTTATGGAAGAGTGGGTAGAAAAAAACCTTTACTTATACACAAAAATTGTAAGGCTCATTTTGAGTTTGCCAAGACATGTGGGACACTCCCTAAATGTATGGAGGAAGGTGCTGTGGTCAGATCAGACCAAAATTAAACTTTTTGGCCACTAAGGCGCCAAACCAACACAGCTCATCACCCCAAGATCATCATCCCAACAGTGAAACATAGTGGTGGCAGCATCATGCTGTGGGGATGTTTTTCAGCAGCAGGGACAGGGAAAATGGTCCGAGTAGAGGGGAAGATGGATGTGCGAAATACAAGAATATTCATGAGCAAAACCTGTTTCAGTCTGTCAGTGATTTGAGACTGGGACAGAGGGTCACCTTCCAACAATACAATGATCCAAAGCATACTGCTAAAGCAACAGTCAAAATGGTTTCAGGGGAAATGTGTCAATGTTTTGGAGTGGCCGCGTCAAAGCCCAGACTTTATGGAGAATCTGTGGTCAGACTTGAAGATTGCTGTACTATTTAGTTTGAAGGAGCTGGAGCAGTTTTGCCTTAAGGAATGGGCAAAAATCCCAGTGGCAAGATCTGGAAAGCTCATAGAGACTAATCCAAAGCAAATTGCTGCTGTAATTGCTGCAAAAGCAGGCTCCACAAAGTAGACTTTAGGGGGGTGAATAGTTCTGCACACTGAAGATTTCAGTTATGTTGTCCTATTTGTTGTTTGCTTCACAATAAAAAGAAAAGGAAATGTTCACATCTGTAGGAATGTTCTTTACATGAACTGATGCAAACCCTCAAAAAAACAATTAAATTCCAGATTGTGAGGTAGCAAAGGACAAAACATGACAAGGTGGTGCATACTTTCGCAACCCACTGTATATGAACAACAAATGGAGACTATAATATTATAAGTGACTCATGTTAGATGGGGGCCATGTCCCAAGTTTTGCATTGGGATCTGGGAAGTTCAGGATACAGATAGGGATATGCAATTATGCACATGTTCTGTATAGCTGGAACAATGCCCCCTGAATCATTTCCTCTTCTAAGAGTAAAAGAATTGACCACTTTTTGGTAAATGTGTCATGAAGCCTTAAACTGACCACTGGTTTTCATTTCAATAGCCCATGCTGCCCCTATACAAGCCTTATCTGTGTGCATTTGAAATACTCGGCAATCACCCCCTCCACGAAGGATTGATCTGCTGTTATCATGGGGCTGCTGCATCCCGCAGGGCATTAATATTATGTCTTGGTAATATGGCGGCATACACAGGTCTGAAACCGGCAAATCCCCGCAGTGCATAATGCTTGCACTGTGGGATTCATAAGTCTGCAGTCACACAGAATGTCTGAAGAAGTATTGGTTTTGACCGGACAACCCCTTATTTCTCCACCTTCTCCATTGTCTCTGTGATCGTACATCGGACTGCACTCGGATGACATCTGACATCTGCAAAGTCACATCTGAAGATGTTTTACCAAATTTTCTGTCTCATCCTATGAAGTTGTGAATTAATACAATGTATATTGATATAACTGATTTTACTTTAAGAAAACACCCTGAAAAAGGAACTTGTCTCTGGGCTTTTGCTACCTCATCTTTATTTATATGCAGTGGTGGAGATGTAAGGCGGCCAGGGTGGTAGTCATGACAAGAAGCTGCAGTGTTCCCACACCCTGGCGCCTCACAGAGGAAATACACAGTCCCTTCTGTTGCGTGTGTTATGTGTGGAGCAGAGTACTCACTTCAGTTTGTTATGGAAATTTGATTAGGATAAATTTATCCTTCCGTGTTTGCTGCTTGCCGTTCCCAAATCTCTATTAAATGTCTTTTTGAGCGCTCAGAACGAAATGAAACTGTCCACAACGTAGTGTCAGTATAGCAGTTCGTCAAGACCACTCATTTATTATTCATTCAAGGTTTTATACGTTTACAAAAAGGGGCTGGTTAGTCAATTAACATATAATTAAAAGCTGCTAGACTATTGGCTGTTCTAGTGTAAGTATGATAATTATGATAATTATGATAAAAGGCTGAAGTTGCAAATTTATTGTTTACTGCTCCTTGCCCCAGCAAGAATGCATGACTAGAAAAGTAAAACAATAGATATCTACTAAGACTCTATGTACTTGTTCCTTATGAAGGCCAGATTCGTTTAAGACGACTGATTATAGCTGGCATAGAAATGTGTGAGCACAGGATTTTTAGCAAGTGAGATCTATTAACTGTGAATGCATATATATGAATATACTTTGAATATATGGAATACATATATATTTCCATGACAGTCCCCCCTTAGATACCACTTGCCCTAAAAACCTGCTCCTGGCCCAAAGCGCTGCAACTCTTTTGTGCTGCCGGCGGGTTGAGACATGCCTAATACATGCCTCCCCCACCGAATACAGACTTTTCGCAAATGGGCAGTCAGGAGGACTGTCCCTGTCGGGGGTTTATGTGTTTGCAATCATAGTCTCTTTATTTAACTGCATGTTCAGAAAAAAAAACGTGCTTATTCTTCATCAGGTAGGTCATCTGTCTGGTCAGTCAGAGCATCCACGACATCCTTCATGGCTTAGGTGTCTCTCCTGGTACGGGAGCTTCCTTGCAATGCGATACGTGGATCCAAACAGGCTTTTCCCTCTAGTTACACAGAGGTTGGTGTCATCTGGGGCTCTTGGACAGGACCATCAAATCTGGCAGTGAAGAGAAAAACTCGAGAATGGACATTAGGTTTTGACTAATTCAATTACATAAGCAAACAAGATATCATTTTGCATATTCTGCTGCTGAGGGAAGAATGCACCTAACTTGGGACTAGACCCAAACAAAATTTCGTATGGTGACAGCTTTTCTGGTCTCTGGGAGTGTGCCTTACGCTAAACAGTGCAATTGGGAGTGTGTCATGCCATGGTTTGCGTGTCTCTTGGGCAATTTTTTAACATCCTATTCTTAAGTGTTCCGTTCAGTTTTTCTACCTTCCTGCTGCTCTGGGGGTGGTAAGGAGTGTGTAGGCCTAAATCTGACCCTACTGCTAATCGGGTCTCTGTGTCAGATTTGCTGTGAATGCGGATCCCTGATCACTTTCTATCATTTCTGGAACCCCGTATCTGCACACTATTTTCCGAAAGTAGCTGCTTTGCAGTAGTCTTTGCTGACTTGGAAGGCTTCTGTCCATCTTGAAAACACTTCTTTGACCACAATGGCGTATTTGAATCCTCCATTTGGCGATATCTGGATGTGGTCTATCTGGATCCTTTGAAGCTGGTAGAGTGGTCTTTCCAGATGAGGTGAGGGGGAGTTTCTTCCATACGTCCAGGCTTGCATTTGCCGCAGGTCAGACAGCTGCTGGTGAATTTGGCTGTTAGGGTGGAGATCCCTGAAGCGAAACAGTAAGCACCAATCAGATCATTCATCTGTGTCTTTGATATGTGGGTGTGGGTCCATGTGCCCATTGGACCACCATAGGGTGCATACTTTGTGGTAGGCAGAGTTTGAAGTCCATTATTGATAGCCTTCCTTCTTCACGTGTTGCTTTTTTCGCATTCAGCTCTTCTTCTCCTTTTGGAGCTTGGTCTTGCAACTTCTTGAGCAGATCCCAGGACGTCTTTTTGTCAGGTTTCTTGTCTTCAGTCGTCATGTAGTAGCCATCCGGCTCTACGACCTCTCCCACTTCTCCATGCTGTCTTCCTTTGGCCGCTTCTTTGGCTGCCATGTCCGCCATGTTGTTGCCTCACGCCTCTTCTGTTCTCAGTTTTTCATGCACTTTGATTTTTCAAATTGCCACCATTTTGGAAGTTGGAGTACACCCAGCAGGTCCCTGAAGGCTCCATGATGCTTCACGGTTGTCCCGTTTGCTGTGATGAAGTCCCTTGTAGCCCAGATGGGCCCAAAGTCATGTGCTATGCCATGCGAGTACCTGTAGTCGGTGTAGATGTTTGCAGTCTTGCCTTCTGCCATCTGGCAGGCCTTCGTCAGCGCTATCAGTTCTGCTTCCTGGGCTGACAGGCTAGGTGACAGACTTCTGGACCACAGTATTTCTTGATTGCTGGTCACTGCACTTCCTGTGTGGAAACTTCTTCATCATCTGCAAATCTGGAGCCATCCAAGTAGAGGATAAATTCTGTAAATTTTGTTCTGGAAAGTCCATATTGTATCCCCCCTTGGGAGTGGGAGTATAGTAGCCGGGATGAGGACTGTAGTTCTGGAGACAGTGACATTATGAGACAAAGGCGATAGAGGCGCCACAAAGATGCCTGGCGGTTGGGAGATTATTGTTGGTTGAGCTTGATTGAAGATTGCCAAGATGTCGTGTGGAGTGAGAGTTTCCAGTGGCTGTCCAAGAGTGATGTCAGCAACCTTGTCCAGGAAGGTGTGTGCTGCAGATACTGCCATCAGGCAGGAGGGTGCTCCTCTTGCAACTGGATCCAAGCGGGCTGAGAGGCAGCCTAAAAGTCCTGTTTTCCCCCGTGAATCCGTGCCAGGACTCCAGTGGCATGACCTTCTTTCTTCCATCAGGTAGACGGAAAGACTTCTCGTAGTCAGGTAGGCCTGGTATTGGCGCTGAGACTGTGGAGTTCTTCCAATCTCCTGAATGGGTTGAAGGCTGCGTCCGATAGAAGGAGCGGGGTTACGTTGATGCAAGCGCACAGAGGCTGCATTAGGACTGAGGCATCAGGGATCCAGGTTCTGCAATACGACACTAGACCAGGGAAGGCCTGCAGCATTTTTGGAGTTGTTGGAGGAGCCATCTTCTCCACAGTGGTTTCCAGTCTTTTGACATGTGTTTCGTCTGGTGGGCAATACAGTGTCCTAGGGATGTAACTTGCTTCTGACATCACTGGACTTTGTTCTTCCAGACCTTGCGTTGCTGTTCTTCCAGGTAGAGTAGGAGAGACAAGAAATGGACTGTGCAGGTGTCGATGTCAACCACATAAAAGAGAAGGTCATCCACGTGTTGTAGAAGAGTGACTCTTGCATATTCTGCAATCCAGTTGACGAGGATGGAGGACATGTCTTGGTGAAACTTGAAGGGCTTGTTCTGAGCACCTTGAGGCAACACTGTCCATATGCACTGCACTGGTGCGTGAAGGCAGGCCTCCAGGTGGAGGGGAAATACTGAAAAAGGCACTGGCCAGGTTGATCACCGTGAATACCGTTGCGGTGACTGGGACTCTTGAGAGCAGAGTGTGACGGTTCAGCACTGTTGGGGTTTCAAATACCGTAGCCTCTTTCACGGCCTCCAGGCCTTGCACCATTCTGAACTCAGTGGGGTTTACAGTCTTTTTCTTCACTGTGGAAAGCTGGGATTGATTCCGATGGGCGAGGCAGCCCAGTTTGGCCTTGTCCTTCAGTATGCGGCAGGGGACTCCCATCTACCGGCGCAGAGCTGGTGGGAAAACAAGCCGTCTACTAGGATCCACATCATGAGAGATGACGACCAGCTGGCTTTCTTGTTCTCCACCAAGACAGTCACTGTGTTAGCACCTGCTCTGGTCACAGGGGGTCTTCTTGTTGGGACATCTCCTTAACCGGCTGCTTTTTCTCAGCACGGGCCATCAGTTGTTTCTTTTTCTCCAGCTCGGTCTCAGGTCAGTATTTGTGCACAAGTTTGAAGAGCTGAGTGGCCTTTTGCCGGTCTAGGGCTTGGGTGAACTGGTTGATTGCAGGGGGCACCTCCTGGTGCTTGCAAAAGATGAACCTCTGGCGTTGGAGCTGGATTGGGTGTTGCCATTCCATGAAGCGAGTAGGGTCCTTCTTGAGTTGAATATCCTGGCCAATGTCAAAGTTCTCAGGCCGTCTTCTTAGGCGAGTTCACTTAGACCTTCAGTTGGTCAGAGACATCTTGAGTCTGGGTGATGGAGTGGCTTTTCTGGTACTATGTCCAGCACCTCCTGTGATAGGTCTGCAGTGTGGTTGTTTGAGGTTCCTGTTTCTTCTTGGGTCAGGGGTGAAGAAAGGTCATGGTCCCATTTCCTGGAATACTCTGGTCGTTTCAGCTTCTGCAGTAGGTCCACTCCCAATAGGTTGAGGGTGCAGGTTTTTGACACAACAAACTGGGACATGATGGAGTGTTCTGGCTGAGTCTACACGCTCAGGGGCTTCATAATCTGGAAATATCTGACTTGACCATCAATTCCCATGCAGGAAGCAGAAGATTCTGATAGATATGTGAGGTTGCGGAGTTCCACAAGAAAAGATCTGACTACGCCATCCACTCTCAGGATATTGGTGGGGTTCCCTGTGGACTTGGTGTGCTCCTGTCCTATGGACGGGGTTCTTCACTGCTTTCTGTGTTTCTTCTTCTTCTTTGCGAAGTCGGTGTTCTGCACCGGTTCCGGAAATGACCAAACTCGCCACAGTTGTAACACCGGACATCCCTTCTGTCCCGGCGGGACTCAATCCTTTTTGCTACTGCGAGCAGGGTATCCATTGCTATTGATGTGTACTCAGGCCTGGCTACTACCAGTGGTTTCCTGATTGGTTCTCTCAGTCCATGCACAAAAGCCTGTGCCAACATCCGTCTGTGTGTCTGATCATGGGTAATGAGGCCCAAATCTTGAAACACTTGCATTACTCTGTCATGGAACTTCTCCACAGACTCTGTCTTGTCTTGACTCATGTCATGTAGGCTGAGAGTTTGTCCTGTCAGTCTGCTTTTGGCCCACTCTCTGAGCTGCTCAATTAGCTTTGGTCCTGTCTCCCAGGCATACGATCTAACTCTGCTGGAAGCTTGAAGTGTTCTCTCATAATTGGCCAGAATGCATCACCTGCTTTTATTTCCATTACGGTCCAGAGATCAATCCAGGCTGCTGCATACGTTCGCTGGATCTGCTGCATTTTTTGGCAAAATGGCATGGGGTGTATCCCTGGGTCTGGCAGCATACTGATCACCTGACTTGGGATGAAGGGCTCATAGGATGGTGCCTCTACCTGTCCCTGCTCTATTGGTGCTTGTATGTTTTCTTCCCTAGTATTGGGCAGCATGTGTGATGTTGCATCTTCATCTTCATCAGATAAGAAGTGACATGGTGTACTTGGTGCATACACTGGGTGAGATTTGGGCTTAAAAGTTGTCTTGCTGCATGGGGATTTCCCACTTCCTTGCTGAGGCTGCGGTGGATCAGTGTCATGGTTCCATGCTGGCAGCCCTGCTCGGCACTGAGGTTCCTCATTTGTGTCTGTAGCTATACCACCCCCCTGTGAAGCCCTAGCTATGGGCTCTGCTAGTTGTTGTGTCTGGGGGCTACATGCAGCGTTTTGTGTAGGGAAATTTGCACTTTCTTCCCCTGATATAATGACTGGCAATGTTTGTACTGTGCTTGGGATAGACAGGGTGCTCTGTGCTAGAGGCACTGAATACAGGGACACCACATTGCTTTGATTGGGCGTTGACCCAGTTGATAACGAAGTAGAAAAAAAAAGGAAGAGAAGGGAGGTGTGAGGGAGGAGCGAGAGAAAGAGGAGGGGAGAGAGATGGAGGGGAGGGTGAAGAAGAGGTGGAATGTGCCTGAGAGGAGGAAGGAGGAGGAGAGCAAGCATGAGCAGGTGGGTGTGGTGTGGGAGGAGAAAGGGAGGAAAAGGAAAGAGGGGGGGAGAGAAGAGTGAAAGGGGAAAAGAGAGAAAGATGGAGGAGAGAGAGAGGAGAAAGATGGAGGGGGAGAAGTAGAAGAAGATGAAGAAGAAGATTTGAGAGTTGGAGAGGAAGGGATAGAAGAAGAGGAAGATGAAGAAAATGGATGTGTCAGAGATGTGAGGGAGGGGAAAGAAGGAATGAGAGGATGGCAGCGAGGAAAGAGGAGAAAAGTCTGAAGAAGAAGGAGAAAGGGACTGAGAGAAGAAAAAGGAGAGGGTGTCCCCCCTGTGACTCTTGAGAGGGGATGGTTGAAACAAAAATGCCTTCTCCCTGTGGAGAGAGGCGGGGAGCGTTTTTCCCTGTACAAGGCTCCTTACTCAATGAGAGCAGCCTACACCTGTCCCGTGTCTCCACATGATGGACATGTGATGTGTGTGACCTGAATTCTGCTCTTGGGACATGTCAGTGATCTTTTTCTCACAGACGATTTAACACCTTTTCAAACTTATTCACATAAAAAATCACTTCCTGGTCCGTTCAAATTAACTTGCTGTACCTTCTACACGATGCACCACTGCTATTTTATAGCATATGGTAATCTATTAACAAACTTTCCCGTTGCCTTTCAAATAACAAAAACAAGAAAAAACATTTCATTATGCAGCGTAAAGGCTGCCTGTCTATTTGCTTCTCAGTACTCTGACCTTCTATTCACATGCCTAGCCCTTCGATTCTCACGTACTGTGTCTATTCCAAAAACCTATTCAACAAAGGTGATTAAAAATCTGAAAACTGCTGCACTCTGGCTCTGCGTGACTTCGCTGAATGCCTGATGGGAGGGGTTACTCAAACCGCTGCGCAGTTTGTGTGTGTGCTCTCCCTCAGCCTGCAATTTCCTTATCTGTGGAGTGACCTTGATCTAAAGCAGGCTGGTAGAAAAAAAAAAAATGGTTGGAGAATAAAACTCTAAAATAAGTTGATTAGAAAAAAAATCTCTCCAAAATCATTTAAAAATGTACTTAAAAGAAAAACTTTAAAAACAAAAGTTAGATTTAAAAGGAAAAAACAGAAAGAAAACCCTACACAGTTTAGTTAAACTCTTAGGAAAAAAGATTGACCAAAAAGGGGAGAAAAAAAACGTATTAATCAAAACTCTGAAAAACAACCCTTGTTACTAAAACAGCTAATTAAAAACAGAAAAGAGGTGGAAAAACTGATTGTAAAATGATAAAAACAAAAAGAAAAGTACTTTAAAACTTTTGTCTGGTAGCGTAGGCTTTTTCCTACCGCCTTCTGGAATGTCACCTCGCTGCTGCCAGCACTTCCCCACTCCCTTATATCTCTGCTTGCTGTCTCTACAGGCACTGAAATCACGTATCAAAAAAAAAAAAAAAAGATTATCCATATAGAATAGCAAAAAATGAATATAGTTCAGTCTGAATGCCTGAGAATTTTCACGTTAAAACCTGTAGCCAAAAAAACTAGCTTAAAAAGATCAAAACCAGGAAACAGATGTGACAGATGTGACAATGTGATTAGCAGAGGAGGGGGGGTCAAAGGGGTTTTCTCGCTGCTACAGCCAGCAGTGAATGAGATACTGACAGAGCGCATGGAGATGTGATTTAAAGCGACAGTACCTGCAAGACAGACAGTGACATGTACAATGAGACAGACACCCGGGAGAATACGAATCCCTCTTTTGATGATCTGTGACACATACAAGCTGCTCTGGTAACTGATAACTCACCAATTGCACTGAGCACGGCGAAGCTCAAGGTCTATCGCTTTCTGAAAACCGTACACCCTGGCCGGTGCGCCGGTCACAGTAATCTGTAATGACAAGTTGCTGGAGTCCCCTCAGTCTCTGTCACTCCGGCTTCACAAAACGTTTCAGAGTCACAAGTCTTTTCAAACAACACAACTTTACCGGTCAGCAGTATAGGCAGCACATGACGAGCACAGAGTCATCTTCATATCTGTCCCTGCCATCCTGACAGGCTCTATCTTCTCCAAAAGATTCCTTTTCCCGGCATGCTTAACTATATCCCTGGACAGTCCGTGTCCCATCCCTATCCTTGGACAGTCCGTGTCCCATCCGTATCCTTGGACAATCCGTGTCCCATCTGTGCCTTTCCTGTCACCAGCTGTTTGTCAGCCCCTCGTCCAGCTCCAATGGGGAGAGGTGCCAGTAACACTATCCCATTTATTAGCCCAACCACCACCAAAAATACTTAATCTGCTACAGAAAATTAGTTATTACTAATTGGCCATTTATTAAGAAGTCTGAGATAAATATAAGGGGTAAGGTTTCTCCTTGTGGAGAGTAACATACCAGCTCTGGCGTGTCGAGGTAAGGAGGCTTATTCGCCGTGCAATGCTCCTCTGGGAAATTTAATATGCAAATTGCCTCTTAAGAGAAAAAGAGGACTTGTACTCTATAGCGCCACCTATTGGAAGTAGCGATCCTACAAGTCACAATCAACCCTTTAACGAGTCTTGTAATATGACTTAGGATAAAAGCCAATTCATATCTCAATTTGGAGACACGGTGTTTCGGACTATTAGTCCTCGTCAGTGCAAAGTATGAGATATGATTTGGCTAGATGAGAGGCTCTGGACTGAGGTTTAAGGGGTAAGGTTTCTCCTTGTGGAGAGTGACATACCAGCTCTGGCGTGTCGAGGTAAGGAGGCTTATGGTGGCGCTATAGAGTTCAAGTCCTCTTTTTTTCTTAAGAGGCAATTTGCATATTAAATTTCCCAGAGGAGCATTGCACGGCGAATAAGCCTCCTTAGGCCTCTTTCACACATCCGTTGTGCGCCTGATGGCGCCCTCCGGCATTTTTTTGTCCAACCGCATCCGGCGAAATGTAATGCCAGATGCGGTTTTTTTTGCATTGACTATCATTAGCGCCGGATGGCGCCTGATGTCAGTGCGTTGTATCCGTTTTTGTCCGGATCCGGCGGAAATGTACATTCCGGCGGCCGGACAAAACGGAGCATGTAACGTTTTTTTTTTTTTTGCCGTAGCCGCCTGATAGTGCCTGAAGCGGCGCATCAGGCGGCCGGAAACAATAGAAGTCAATGGAACCAGATCAGTATTTTGTGCAATCCGGCAAAAGTCTGATCCGGATTCTGGAAATCAAGGACGACTACTACTACTACTAGTACTAATACATTTTCCAGTGTCTCCGGGCATCAGAAACCCTCTTTTTCCGGGTTCAAAAGTTCAGGACGGATCCAGCAAAAAACCGGATCCGTTGCATCAGTTTTTTATTTCAGTGCCGGATCCGTCCCTTCAGGTGTTCGACGGATCATGCCTGATACAAAAAGACGGATGTGTGAAAGAGGCCTTACTTTGACAAGCCAGAAACATTCTACTATTAATAGGCAGGGATTATAGGATTATGCAGCAATTCTTACATGGACTTCAAAGTAATTACTTCAGCCTCATCAAGTCAATGATATCTATTTATACTGTATGCAGCTTGTATTGTGAAATCTGATGACAGGTCTTTGTAAAGACAAGATGCAAGTGAACAATAATCTCTCTCTGCAGTCATAATATACAAGGTTGCTTACTGAAATGACCTCACAACAGCCATTGTTCATCCTTTTGTTTTTGTTTTCCATCCCCATCTTCAAAGAGCTCTCGACAAGAGAATGAGTTGTAATTTAAAATGCCATTATCCACCATTTAATTTACCAAACAATGTGCTGAAAAAAGGGAAAATATCTTTCAGCAGGGTCATCTCTCTTTCTCTCTCCTGTAGAGTGTAAGCTGTTATGGTCAGCGGGGTCCTCTCTCTCCTGTACAGTGTAAGTTCTTATGGTCAGCGGGGTCCTCTCTCTTCTGTAGAGTGTAAGCTCTTATGGTCAGTGGGGTCCTCTCTCTCTCCTGTAGAGTGTAAGCTCTTATGGTCAGTGGGGTCCTCTCTCTCCTGTAGAATGTAAGCTCTTATGGTCAGCGGGGTCCTCTCTCTATCCTGTAGAGTGTAAGCTCTTATGGTCAGTGGGGTCCTGTAATGTATGTGGTACAGTTCATATAGCGTCTTGTGCTTGGGTGCGATGAAAATACTTGAGACACAGGTTGATAAAGAAAGTCTTGTATTGCTTCATACAAATTGGCAAAAATAAACACACAGGTTGCAAACACAGAGCAGGAGACACAGCAGGCCAGAGTAATCCAAGCTCAGCAATCACTCTCCAATACAGATTCAGATCTTCTTCTCTGTTACCGTAAGTCCATGCAAACGTGAGGCTCTCAAGAGCAGAGTTCAGAGTCCACAAGTGCTTCAGAGTTCCTCAGTAGGAATGGCTGGAGTACAAGGTCCAAGGCTTCAGGAGTCAGAACACAGGTTCACTGCAGGCTAGATTCTGAAGCACTGATTGCTCAGCTGTGGCTGTTTAAGAAGCAAACGGAGAGAATCAGGGCGGGAACATGCAAGCTGGAAAACTCCATTTTGACTGAGGGCAAGATAGCTGCAGCAAAACAGAAAGCAAAATGGCCGACGAACAAACTGAGTTTCAGAAACAGATACACAGAACCTTACATTACTCCCCCCTTAGGGACAACCTCCGGATGACCTCAGACCAGGCTTGTGTGGGTACCTCTGATGAAACTGACGGAGCAAGCGAGGAGCATTAACGTTATTGACTGGTTCCCATGAGTTGTCCTCCACTGGTTAGCCCTGCCATTTAATCAGATATTGTAACTGATTTCTATACAACCTGGAATCTAAAATCCTTTCCACCACAAATTCCTCCTGACCATCGACTAGCACTGGGTCAGGGCAAGGAGAAGAACGTCCAGGAAACGTATTGGGTGTCGCAGCCTTTAGTAGGGATACATGAAAGACAGGGTGGATTCTCATAGTTCTGGGCAATTGAAGACGACAAGCAACGGCACTTATATATTTACTGATTTTATAGGGTCCAATGTACTTATGTCCCAACTTAGACGATGGAATCCTTAACTTAAGATTTCTGGTTGACAGCCAGACCAGGTCTCCTACCTTAAAAGCTGGTGCAGGTTTACGAAATTTATCTGCTGCCTTCTTGTACCTTTCCTGAGCCGATTCCAGATTCTCCTTTAGAAGATCCATATTCTTCTGTAAAGTCGTGACTCTTTCAGCCACTGCTGGCAAAGGCGTCTCTATGGGAAATCGTGGTAGAATGTTAGGATGATAACCTAGATTAGAGTAAAAAGGAGACTGTTTAGTGGAGGCACTCTGAGAGTTGTTGTAAGAGAACTCAGCCAATGGAAGTAGATCCACCCAATCATCCTGTAGGTGGCAGATAAAGCAGCGGAGATACTGCTCCAGGGTTTGATTGGTTCGTTCGGTTTGTCCATTAGTCTGGGGATGAAAAGCAGAAGAAAGGTTTACTTTAATGTCCAATGCTGCACAGAAATTTTGCCAAAACCTAGAAGTGAATTGCACCCCTCGATCCGAAATAACCTCATCCGGTACTCCATGTAAGCGAAACACATCTTTAATCATCAAATCTGATGTCTGTTTTGCAGTGGGTAAGCCGACACAAGGGATAAAATGAGCTGCCTTTGTTAGACGGTCAACCACCACTAGAATAGTGTTCTTCCCTTGAGAGGTTGGTAATTCCACAATGAAGTCCATAGAAATGGATCCCCACGGGCGGGACGGGGTGGGAAGAGGCTGTAACAGACCAGTTGGTGAAGAGCGAGGTGTTTTGCATCTTGCACAAACCTCACACGAAGTGACATAGTCCAAAACATCCTTCCTACAAGTGGGCCACCAAAAGAAACGAGAAAGAAATTCCTGTGTCTTTAGAATTCCTCTATGCCCGGCTATTTTGGAATCGTGAATGAGTTGCAATACTCTCAATCTGACTGTTTCAGGTATATACAGACGTTGTCCCAGAATCCACACACCATTCTTAAAGACAAGACTTACGTCCCTTGGGGTTGAGCCAAAAAAGAATCCGCATGGTATGCTTCCTTGATGTCTTTAATTAGGTCTTGATGATGAATCACTCCTAGGAATCTAGAGTCAGGAAGAATAGTCTTAGGAGGAGTAATTGGACGTGTCTCTGCTGAGTAAATCCTAGAGAGTGCATCAGCCTTTCCATTGCGCGATCCTGGTCTATAAGAAATAATAAAATTAAATTGGTTTAAGAAAAGATTCCAGCGAGCCTGGCGAGGAGTCAGGCACTTAGCCGACCTGATAAACTCAAGATTACGATGGTCTGTCAGAACAACTATTTGCTGTGCAGCTCCTTGAAGAAGGTGTCTCCATTCTTTGAAGGCGGCAATAATGGCCAACAACTCTCTATTGCCCACATCGTAGTTCTTCTCAGCCGAAGACAACTGCTGGGAAAAGAAGGCACAGGGATGCAAGACATTCTTCTCACCTGTTCTCTGAGAGAGTATAGCTCCCACGGCACAGTCTGAAGCATCCACCTCTATTATGAAGGCAAGCTCTGGGTTAGGATGTACTAGGATAGGTGCAGTGGTAAATTTATCTTTTAGACGGGAAAATGCTTCCTGGGCTTGGGGAGTCCAGGAGAACTTAGACTCTTTCCGGGTAAGTTGGGTGATAGGTGACACTACCTCAGAGAAATTTCTAATGAAACGTCTATAGAAGTTTGCAAACCCGATGAAGCGCTGTACCTCCTTCACATTTCTAGGACTTGGCCAATCCTTGATGGCTTGGGTTTTACTTCCATCCATACTAATTCCTTGTGTAGACAGTACATACCCCAGAAATTGAATTTCGGTCTTATGGAATTCACACTTTTCAAGCTTGATGTAAAGATGATTTTGTCTTAGACGTTCCAAGACCATTCTCACATGTCCATGATGTTCCTCTGTGGAGTTAGAAAAAATTAAAATATCATCCAAATAAATTACCACGAATGTATCCAGGAGATCCCTGAAGATGTCATTCACCAAGTGTTGGAAAGTGGCTGGGGCGGTACTCAGACCAAAAGGCATAACTAGATATTCAAAGTGTCCATAGCGTGACCTGAATGCAGTCTTCCATTCATCCCCAGGTCTAATACGGACTAAGTTATAGGCCCCACGAAGATCTAGTTTAGAAAAAATTTTGGCATGTCGCACTCTCTCCAATAACTCAGGGATTAAAGGCAATGGATAACGGTTTCTAATAGTAACCTTATTGAGTTCCCTATAGTCTACGCATGGTCTCAGGGATCCATCTTTCTTCTTTACAAAGAATATGGGTGCCCCTGCAGGAGATGAAGAGGGGCGTATGAAGCCCTTGGCTAGATTTTCGTCTATGTACTCTTTTAAAGCCTTCAGCTCGGGCCCCGCCAGGGGGTAGATCTTACCAAAAGGTATCTCTGCTCCAGGCAATAATTCAATTGGACAATCATATGGACGGTGAGGAGGAAGCTGGTCAGCGTTCTTCTTGTCACATAAATCCACATAGTCCTGGTATACAGCTGGTAGTTCAGGGACTGACATGGTTCCTTTAGGAACAGAGCAAGCTGAAATTTTTGGACTCATCTGTTTCTCTGGAAAGTGTAATTCCTTGGTCTCCCAGTTAATGGTAGGATTCTGAGCCTGCAGCCATGGTAGCCCTAGAATAATGGGAAAGTGAGGAGAAGAGATAAGCATAAAGGACAGTTTCTCTTGATGATCTTTACCCATAAGAACCTTTAAAGGCTCTGTTTCCTGATCCACTGGTCCAGAGGTCAGCAGGGAGCCATCCACAGTTTCCATCTGTACTGGAGTAGCCTTCTTCACTGAACGTATTCCCTGTTTCAGAGCAAAGGAGACATCCATAAAATTTCCACTTGCACCTGAGTCGATCATAGCAGAGCTAGACACCCAAGCTGAGTCAACCCAGAGTTTGATGGAAAGAAAGCAATGAGAATTGTTTTTCTTACAACTCAGCTGGGACACCGCTGAGGAAACTTGAAAGATGGCAGCATTTACACAGTCAACGTCCTCAGAGGTAACGGAGTTTAAGTCCGAGAAATCAAGATCTGTTGCTGCAGATCTCTCTGGAGCCTGAGGCTCGGACCTGACAGATCCCCTCTCGCAACACTCACAATGAATGAGTGCTGCAGTAGTCTTGCGAGAACGGCTGGGGCAGTTAATAATAAAGTGCCCTGACTTACCACAATAAAAACATAGATTCTCCTTAAAACGATGTTCCTTGCGTGCATCACTAACCCGTCGTAGTAAAGAGTCTACCTGCATGGGTTCAGGTTCAGGTTCCCGTGTAATCCTATTCAAAGGTTCCTTAGCTGGAGAGGAAGGTAGGAAAAGGTTAGTACGATTGCTTTCGAACCATCTCTCTTGCCTGCGTTCAGTTAAACGAGTATCAATACGGATGCAGTAGTTAATAAAGTCACCTAACGCAGTGGGAGGGTCGGCACGAGCAAGTTCATCCTTAATCAGTGGGGATAACCCCTTTCGAAAAATAGATTTTTTGGCGGAATTGTCCCAGGTGGTATCAAGGGCCCATCTCCTGAAATCCAAGGCATATTCAGCTACCGAGTGCTTACCTTGGCGCAAAGCTAACATGGCTGCTTCAGCTGTTGCACCTCGATTGGGGTCATCAAACACCTGCCCCATGGCTGAAATAAAATCATCAAGGTGATTCAAACAATCATCCTCAGTCTCAATCAGAGGGTTTGCCCACATTAAAGCCTTGTTGGTAAGCAACATAATTATAGTAAGCACCTTAGATCGTTCAGTGGGAAATTGTGAAGCATGTGCAGAAAAAAAAAGATTGCATTGATTAATAAATCCCCTGAATTTCTCACGTTCACCACCAAAACGAAAAGGGGGCAACTTGGGAATCCCAGAACTCGGGGCTACAGCAGGAGCCTGGACTTGCCCCTCCAGAACCTCAATCCTGGCTCGCAAATCCTGGGTAGTCTGTCCAACCACTTGCAAATTGTGATTATTTAGGTCCTGAAGATTTGTAAAACGGGTCTTTATATTCTGCAAATCTGCAAGGATATTATCAGTCACTCCGCAAAGTTCCTTTATGCGGGCCTCCATTTTCCAGATCTTTTAAGACAGGATACTGGAAGAAGAGGAGAAAAAAAAAAACAATAGTGTTCACCTGTGGCAACACTGCAGAGAGAAAAAAAAATTAAGGGAACTGCTCACCTGGAATGGTTGTGAGGAGTCACAACCACTATCATCACAGAAAGCTTTCAACCAGACATCTGATATCCAGAGTTTCAGCAGACAAAAAGAGAAGAGAAAAAAAAAAACAATAGTGTTTACCTGTGATAACACTGCAGAAAAAAAAACTTAAGGGAATTGCTCACCTGGAATGGTTGTGAGAAGTCACAACCACTGTCATCACAGAAAGTACAACCGGACATCCGATATCCACAGTACAGCAGACAAGCCTTTCCAGACCCAGCAGACACTAACGTTTGGCTTCAGAATCTTGTAATGTATGTGGTACAGTTCATATAGCGTCTTGTGCTTGGGTGCGATGAAAATACTTGAGACACAGGTTGATAAAGAAAGTCTTGTATTGCTTCATACAAATTGGCAAAAATAAACACACAGGTTGCAAACACAGAGCAGGAGACACAGCAGGCCAGAGTAATCCAAGCTCAGCAATCACTCTCCAATACAGATTCAGATCTTCTTCTCTGTTACCGTAAGTCCATGCAAACGTGAGGCTCTCAAGAGCAGAGTTCAGAGTCCACAAGTGCTTCAGAGTTCCTCAGTAGGAATGGCTGGAGTACAAGGTCCAAGGCTTCAGGAGTCAGAACACAGGTTCACTGCAGGCTAGATTCTGAAGCACTGATTGCTCAGCTGTGGCTGTTTAAGAAGCAAACGGAGAGAATCAGGGCGGGAACATGCAAGCTGGAAAACTCCATTTTGACTGATGGCAAGATAGCTGCAGCAAAACAGAAAGCAAAATGGCCGACGAACAAACTGAGTTTCAGAAACAGATACACAAAACCTTACAGGTCCTCTCTCTCTCCTGTAGAGTGTAAGCTCTTATGGTCAGTGGGGTCCTCTCTCTCCTGTAGAATGTAAGCTCTTATGGTCAGTGGGGTCCTCTCTCTCTCCTGTAGAGTGTAAGCTCTTATGGTCAGTGGGGTCCTCTCTCTCTCCTGTAGAGTGTAAGCTCTTATGGTCAGTGGGGTCCTCTCTCTCCTGTAGAATGTAAGCTCTTATGGTCAGTGGGGTCCTCTCTCTCTCCTGTAGAGTGTAAGCTCTTATGGTCAGTGGGGTCCTCTCTCTCTCCTGTAGAGTGTAAGCTCTTATGGTCAGTGGGGTCCTCTCTCTCTCCTGTAGAGTGTAAGCTCTTATGGTCAGTGGGGTCCTCTCTCTCCTGTAGAATGTAAGCTCTTATGGTCAGTGGGGTCCTCTCTCTCCTCTAGAATGTAAGCTCTTATGGTCAGTGGGGTCCTCTCTCTCCTGTAGAGTGTAAGCTCTTATGGTCAGTGGGGTCCTCTCTCTCCTGTAGAGTGTAAGCTCTTATGGTCAGTGGGGTCCTCTCTCTCCTGTAGAGTGTAAGCTCTTATGGTCAGTGGGGTCCTCTCTCTCTCCTGTAGAGTGTAAGCTCTTATGGTCAGTGAGGTCCTCTCTCTCTCCTGTAGAGTGTAAGCTCTTATGGTCAATGGGGTCCTCTCTCTCTCCTGTAGAGTGTAAGCTCTTATGGTCAGTGAGGTCCTCTCTCTCCTGTAGAGTGTAAGCTCTTATGGTCAGCAGGGTCCTCTCTCTCTCCTGTAGAGTGTAAGCTCTTATGGTCAGTGGGGTCCTCTCTCTCCTGTAGAATGTAAGCTCTTATGGTCAGCGGGGTCCTCTCTCTCCTGTAGAATGTAAGCTCTTATGGTCAGCAGGGTCCTCTCTCTCTCCTGTAGAGTGTAAGCTCTTATGGTCAGCGGGGTCCTCTCTCTCCTGTAGAGTGTAAGCTCTTATGGTCAGTAGGGTCCTCTCTCTCCTGTAGAATGTAAGCTCTTATGGTCAGCGGGGTCCTCTCTCTCCTGTAGAGTGTAAGCTCTTATGGTCAGCAGGGTCCTCTCTCTCTCCTGTAGAGTGTAAGCTCTTATGGTCAGCGGGGTCCTCTCTCTCCTGTAGAGTGTAAGCTCTTATGGTCAGCGGGGTCCTCACTCTCTCCTGTAGAGTGTAACCTCTTATTGTCATCGGGGTCCTCTCTCTCCTGTAGAGTGTAAGCTCTTATGGTCAGCAGGGTCCTCTCTCTCCTGTAGAATGTAAGCTCTTATGGTCAGCGGGGTCCTCTCTCTCTCCTGTAGAGTGTAAGCTCTTATGGTCAGCGGGGTCCTCTCTCTCCTGTAGAGTGTAAGCTCTTATGGTCAGTGGGGTCCTCTCTCTCCTGTAGAATGTAAGCTCTTATGGTCAGCGGGGTCCTCTCTCTCTCCTGGAGAGTGTAAGCTCTTATGATCAGTGGGGTCCTCTCTCTCCTGTAGAATGTAAGCTCTTATGGTCAGCGGGGTCCTCTCTCTCCTGTAGAGTGTAAGCTCTTATGGTCAGTGGGGTCCTCTCTCTCCTGTAGAATGTAAGCTCTTATGGTCAGCGGGGTCCTCTCTCTCCTGTAGAGTGTAAGCTCTTATGATCAGTGGGGTCCTCTCTCACTCTCCTGTAGAGTATAAGCTCTTATTGTCATTGGGGTCCTCTCTCTCCTGTAGAGGGTAAGCTCTTATGGTTTATGGTTATGATTTACTACAGTCGCAGTCAGACTTGCTCAAACCCCTTTGCAAATTAGGTTTATTACCAAAATGAAAAAATTAGCAAAAATAGTAACAAAAATTGAATTGTATCCTTTAGGATTAGTATTAATTAGCAGCAATAGGATAATCTTAAAACTTAACATTTAATTACTAGTAAGTTAAAATGGACACTCAAATAACAAACACCATCCTCAAAAAAATGTATAAACAAGGACGTGATATAATCAGAGAGAAAAAAATCAAGATTATGAATAGATCAATAATCTTATATGGAGAATGACTTAGATGGGGGTATATTAATCCTCAACCTTGCACCGCTAAAGTTGCTACCCTCACTTTTATATTATTGGTTTCTTAGATTACATCTATAGCAGTAAACCATAAATATATTAATCAAAAACACATCATGGGGTCACTCAGAGGTAAATTAGAACGCTCTCACCCATAAAGATGTTAGTTTCATATGTCATCTCCTTATTAAAGAATCCAAACGATGTCACAATTTCAGAACATAGCAAGCCGTTTCCCAACGCGTTTCTTCCATTGTGGATTCATCAGTGGATATGGCGATATGGACAACAGTGCATCTACAACATTATGGCACTGATTATAGCTCTCCTAAGGGATTCATATACGAACACCTCCTTATATCAATTAATAAGACACTCCCATTTACAACAAACCACCAACCAGTGCGATGAACAAAACAAGAAAACCAATCACCAACAAAAGTGTTTAATTAAACTATAAAAACATCTGTGAGTCGGGTGCATTATTGCGCTGAGACGCACGCCGCACATGTAATCACATTCACCTATACATTCAGCGATGAGAACGCCTGCCTGAAAGTGACCACCGCCACAAATGACGACAGGCGCATGCGCGATGTGCTCCAAATGACTCACAGGCATGGAGGAAAAAGACTTCCGGTTTAAACATCTAACTATTTCCTGTTTGAATCTAGCACATGCGCCGTACCAGATCGGATCGCCATCTTGGATTACCAGACATGCGCCGTTTATTCGAGGCATACATCGCAGTCGCGCAGTGCTCAACACTAAAGGGACTCTATCTTGGATTCAATGGACATGCGCAGTTTAACCCGCATCCACAACAGAAACAAGGGACACAAGAAATAAAAGTTCCCTATGTATATAACGAGTCAGCCTTGGATTCACCTTTATCACGCAGTAGAGCATAAATCAAGACAAATGTTAGCAAATTATAATTGCAGAATTCAAAATTAAATCCAACAGGTAAATAACATATTAGGTCGATAAATGTATTATTAATCTGACATAGGAATAATACACGAGAATACCTCATATAAGAAACAATTATTGTTTTGCCTACACAACCGTTAATGATATTAGGACAAATATTAGATAGAACAAAATTGACCAGGGAGTGACAATAATGTGTGTCCCAAAAACTACCATTTTAGTAAAATTTTACAAAAAAAATGGAGATATAATACTGGAGAAAAAATCCAGAAAAAAGAAAAGAATAAAGCTTTGGCTGAATTTCAACACCACCAAAAAAAGAAAAATAACGAGGTAATATTGTTGTTGGAGAAGAAGATTATTAAGGTAAGTAAGGTTTCAAAAAAGGGGGAGGAAATTAAAAAGGTGGGAGAATGAAAGGTGAGACCAGCACCTACAGATCAAAAAATCAGATCAAAGGAAAGGAAAAGAAAGACAAAAAAAAAACCTCACAATTTCCCTAGTTATCCCTGAATTATATGCACCCTTCCTAGCAGCGGAGGTTGGAGCCCTAAAGACCTGCGCAGTGGCCTCCCCGGTCCACGACGGCTTTCCCTCGCTAAATGACCTTATTAAACCCTTCAGATATCAGAGAAAGCAAGCAAAGGAAAGTTGTTCATTCAATCCTTTCGGGGAGGTAGAACCCAGACGATAAATCCATTTGGTTTCATGCTGCAATATCAATTTGTCCCAATCACCCCCACGATCGGTTTTAATACTTTCTCAATACCCATAAACTTGATCTCATTAGGGTTACCATTATGGCTGGAATTGATGTGTCTAGCAATTGGTGTATCCATTTTCCTAGCGATGTCTCTCATATGTTCACCCACTCTCCTTCTCAGTTCTCTCTTCGTCTTACCAACATAAATCATGTCACATGTGCAAATGGCTCTGTATACAACTCCCTCACTCTTACAGTTAATAAAGGATCTAATCGCAAACTCAATCGATTTATCAGATGACAAAAATTTTTTTCCCAACTTCAATGTTTTTACAGGCAATACAGCCACCACATTTATAACAACCAATGATATTAGATTTTAGCCAGGTTGTCCCTTCAGTACTTGTGAAATGACTCTTCATAAGTCTATCTTTTAAAGATCTCCCTTTTCGGAAGGTAATCTGTGGAAGTGGTGGTAATAAATCACCTATATCCTGATCCATTTTCAAAATCGGCCAATGATTTTTAAGAATTCGCCGTAAATCGTTTGCTCCATTATTAAACGTAGTGATGAAGCGGAGGCCCAAAAATTCATCATCTTTTGTGGAAGATGAAGTCAACAATTCCATTCTATCTTTGATTTTAATATCATTGTAGGCACGTTTCAACACCGGATCAGGGTAGCCTCTGTCCAGAAATCTATTGCGCAAATCATTGGCCTGATGTTTGAAAGTGTTTATATCAGAACAATTTCTACGAATCCTCGTATATTGACCCCTTGGTATACCTTTTTTTTGCGCCAGGGGATGGCTACTCTCCCATCTCAATAGGGAGTTGTAGCCGTAGATTTCCTGTAGGTGCTGGTACTCAACGTTCCATCCTCCATTTTTTCAATCAAAACATCCAGAAATGAGAGTTTGGATGTATTCCACTCACATGTAAAATGCAGACCAATATCATTAATGTTTAGACTCGTGACAAACTCAGCAAAGGTAACTCCTGTGCCTTTCCAAATAATGAAGACATCGTCTATAAAATGTAACCACAAAAGAGCATTTTCAGCTCCGGCGATGCTTCTTTCACCAAAAACAATAGTTTCCTCCCACCAGCCCAGGAGCAAGTTTACATAGGAGGGGGCACAGGGCTCCCCATCGCAGTGCCCCTGAGCTGGTGGTAGTACCTGTGATCAAACACAAAAAAGTTGTGCGTTAACAAGTAACGCAAACAATCACACGTAAATTTACTATGTTCTTTCAGATGTAAACCTCTACTCCTCAGAAAGTATTCAGTCGCCTCCAAACCCTTTTCATGCGGAATTGACGAATAAAGGGCTTCAACGTCAATACTTGCAAGAATAGTATCAGGTTCCATTATGACTCCCTCTATTTTGCTTAATAAGTCAGTGGTGTCTCTTGTATAGGAACTCAGAGCTAAAACAAAGGGATTCAAAATTCTGTCTAGATACACACCCAGATTTTTGGTTAAACTTTCAACACCTGATACAATTGGTCTACCTTTCAATGGGGTCAGACCTTTATGCACCTTTGGGAGACAATAAAAGGTTGCCAAAACTGGAAATTTCGGTACAATAAATTCAAATTCATTCTTGTCTATGACTCCCATTGATAAACCAACCGATGCAATATTTCTAAGTTCATTTAAATAATCAACCGTTGGATTAGACGACAGGACACAGTAACATTCTCTATCATTCAAGATCTTAAGACACATTTGTTTATAATCAGGAGTATTCATCACCACAACATTACCACCTTTATCAGATGTTTTGATGGTAACACTGCGGTCATTCTCCAATCCTTGTAATGCCTTCATTTCAGACCGAGTAAGATTAAAGTGAGTGAAAGATGGATTTTCACCATACCTCTGAATATCCTGAGTTACCAAGTTTAAAAAGACATCAATTGATGTTAAATCTGATTGAGGCGGTGGCATTTTCTTATTTTTACATTTAAGGTCTGTAAAAGGACCTTTACCCCTCAAATTAGGTTCAGTTTCAGAGAGATGATATAACATTCTTACATCCTCCAACATTAAATCAGGAACCCCCAATTCCTCACTGGTTGTCTTATTAGCCTGTATGTGGAACTTTTTCCATTTTAATTTCCGAATAAATAGATGTAAATCTTTAATCCCTTCAAAGGTATCAAAATCACTAGAGGGAACAAATGATAAACCTTTACTAAGTACACACATTTCGGTCTCTGTCAGAGTTCTATCAGATAGATTTAAAACTTGTGGTTTTACCCTTGATGTTGAGTGCCTAAAGGGTTTAATCTGTTGCGTAGGGGGTAACTCTGCTCTAAAAAAGACGATGACGAGGAAGTAGGCAAAGTTGTTGTAGCAAAGTTAGGTCTACGATCAAACCTCCTTCTACGATTACCGCCTCTCCCCCGTTGTCTCCCCCTCTGCAATCTTTGGTGCCCTTCTATATCCGAGGTCTCAGTATCAGTTGATGTATAGTCACCTTCAGGTGCTCTATTATCTCTACTAGGGAAAATGTAAGCTTTATTCTCTTTAAAGTCTTGTAGATCACGAATAAATTGTTTGTGTTTTCTCTCTTTTAAATGGAACTGAAACCGTTCCAAATTATTTTGTAGATTTAATTCTTTTGCAGAAAATTCGGTCTCAGAGGAGAATTTTTTTGTGATCTCAATTTGTTCCTTTAGACTTTCATTACATTTACCCAATGTTATGCGTTCATCATCAAGGAGAATCTGCATAAATCTGAGGGAACTGTTGGTAGCTTCCCTTTCCCACTTAGTCAATAAATCAGGATTTATTCGAGGCATACATCTTAGGTTCCAATCAGTCGCGCAGTGCTCAACACTAAAGGGACTCTATCTTGGATTCTTTCAGACCGTGACTTTCAGCAGAGGAAGTATACTCCATCCTTTAACTCAGCCTTCAAAGAGTTAACAAGAGTTTATAAAAATCAGATTATTTCCTGGTGGGAAGTGCAGGGACTTGAATCCTATATAAAAGCTGGCATTGTACCACGTCATTTGAGGATATCTTTGGTGCCTGGTCTTAGATATAAAAATCCTGATTTATTGACTAAGTGGGAAAGGGTAGCTACCAACAGTTCCTCTGAGACCGAATTTTCTGCAAAAGAATTAAATCTACAAAATAATTTGGAACGGTTTCAGTTCCATTTAAAAGAGAGAAAACACAAACAATTTATTCGTGATCTACAAGACTTTAAAGAGAATAAAGCTTACATTTTCCCTAGTAGAGATAATAGAGCACCTGAAGGTGACTATACATCAACTGATACTGAGACCTCGGATATAGAAGGGCACCAAAGATTGCAGAGGGGGAGACAACGGGGGAGAGGCGGTAATCGTAGAAGGAGGTTTGATCGTAGACCTAACTTTGCTACAACAACTTTGCCTACTTCCTCGTCATCGTCTTTTTTAGAGCAGAGTTACCCCCTACGCAACAGATTAAACCCTTTAAGCACTCAACATCAAGGGTAAAACCACAAGTTTTAAATCTATCTGATAGAACTCTGACAGAGACCGAAATGTGTGTACTTAGTAAAGGTTTATCATTTGTTCCCTCTAGTGATTTTGATACCTTTGAAGGGATTAAAGATTTACATCTATTTATTCGGAAATTAAAATGGAAAAAGTTCCACATACAGGCTAATAAGAGAACCAGTGAGGAATTGGGGGTTCCTGATTTAATGTTGGAGGATGTAAGAATGTTATATTCATCTCTCTGAAACTGAACCTAATTTGAGGGTAAAGGTCCTTTTACAGACCTTAAATGTAAGAATAAGAAAATGCCACCGCCTCAATCAGATTTAACATCAATTGATGTCTTTTTAAACTTGGTAACTCAGGATATTCAGAGGTATGGTGAAAATCCATCTTTCACTCACTTTAATCTTACTCGGTCTGAAATGAAGGCATTACAAGGATTGGAGAATGACCGCAGTGTTACCATCAAAACATCTGATAAAGGTGGTAATGTTGTGGTGATGAATACTCCTGATTATAAACAAATGTGTCTTAAGATCTTGAATGATAGAGAATGTTACTGTGTCCTGTCGTCTAATCCAACGGTTGATTATTTAAATGAACTTAGAAATATTGCATCGGTTGGTTTATCAATGGGAGTCATAGACAAGAATGAATTTGAATTTATTGTACCGAAATTTCCAGTTTTGGCAACCTTTTATTGTCTCCCAAAGGTGCATAAAGGTCTGACCCCATTGAAAGGTAGACCAATTGTATCAGGTGTTGAAAGTTTAACCAAAAATCTGGGTGTGTATCTAGACAGAATTTTGAATCCCTTTGTTTTAGCTCTGAGTTCCTATACAAGAGACACCACTGACTTATTGAGCAAAATAGAGGGAGTCATAATGGAACCTGATACTATTCTTGCAAGTATTGACGTTGAAGCCCTTTATTCGTCAATTCCGCATGAAAAGGGTTTGGAGGCGACTGAATACTTTCTGAGGAGTAGAGGTTTACATCTGAAAGAACATAGTAAATTTACGTGTGATTGTTTGCGTTACTTGTTAACGCACAACTTTTTTGTGTTTGATCACAGGTACTACCACCAGCTCAGGGCACTGCGATGGGCAGCCCGTGTGCCCCCTCCTATGCAAACTTGTTCCTGGGCTGGTGGGAGGAAACTATTGTTTTTGGTGAAAGAAGCATCGCCGGAGCTGAAAATGCTCTTTTGTGGTTACGTTTTATAGACGATGTCTTCATTATTTGGAAAATCACAGGAGTTACCTTTGCTGAGTTTGTCACGAGTCTAAACATTAATGATATTGGTCTGCATTTTACATGTGAGTGGAATACATCCAAACTCTCATTTCTGGATGTTTTGATTGAAAAAATGGAGGATGGAACGTTGAGTACCAGCACCTACAGGAAATCTACCGCTACAAACTCCCTATTGAGATGGGAGAGTAGCCATCCCCTGGCGCAAAAAAAAGTTATACCAAGGGGTCAATATACGAGGATTCGTAGAAATTGTTCTGATATAAACACTTTCAAACATCAGGCCAATGATTTGCGCAATAGATTTCTGGACAGAGGCTACCCTGATCCGGTGTTGAAACGTGCCTATAATGATATTAAAATCAAAGATAGAATGGAATTGTTGACTTCATCTTCCACAAAAGATGATGAATTTTTGGGCCTCCGCTTCATCACTACGTTTAATAATGGAGCAAACGATTTACGGCGAATTCTTAAAAATCATTGGCCGATTTTGAAAATGGATCAGGATATAGGTGATTTATTACCACCACTTCCACAGATTACCATCCGAAAAGGGAGATCTTTAAAAGATAGACTTATGAAGAGTCATTTCACAAGTAATGAAGGGACAACCTGGCTAAAATCTAATATCATTGGTTGTTATAAATGTGGTGGCTGTATTGCCTGTAAAAACATTGAAGTTGGGAAAAAAATTCTGTCATCTGATAAATCGATTGAGTTTGAGATTAGATCCTTTATTAACTGTAAGAGTGAGGGAGTTGTATACAGAGCCATTTGCACATGTGACATGATTTATGTTGGTAAGACGAAGAGGGAACTGAGAAGGAGAGTGGGTGAACATATGAGAGACATCGCGAGGAAAATGGATACACCAATTGCTAGACACATCAATTCCAGCCATAATGGTAACCCTAATGAGATCAAGTTTATGGGTATTGAGAAAGTATTAAAACCGACTCGTGGGGGTGATTGGGACAAATTGATATTGCAGCATGAAACCAAATGGATTTATCGTCTGGGTTCTACCTCCCCGAAAGGATTGAATGAACAACTTTCCTTTGCTTGCTTTCTCTGATATCTGAAGGGTTTAATAAAAAAATATTTAGACTTGAGAGTCCTCAGTGGTTGATACCTTTTAATGGCTAACTGAAAAGATGGTAACAAATTGCAAGCTTTCCAGACTACGCAGGTCTCTTCATCAGGCATAGACTAATACAACATCTGAAGAATCACATATTTATACACAAAATAGCACAGAAAAAATGCAATAGGTAGGACAAGTGACATGAAGCAGAACTGTCATTATGGCAGAGGGATTAACATAAATATGACTAGTTCATAGATAAGGAGTGAAGGTTTTATTACCCTCTGATTGGGGTCTGGTATTGTGTTGTGATGACCCTAAAAGGTCAGGGAGGCAGATTCCTTAATTGTTGTAGAACGACATAAAACTCTGGGATATATTCATCCCAGCACTAAGAGTGTCAAAGGTCATCATAAGTTTATATTCCCAGACTTTTCTATCCTTCTCAGATTTGAAGTTAGATTTTAATACAAGTAATTCCATATCTGTCATGCTATGACCGGGCTTAATAAGGTCATTTAGCGAGGGAAAGCCGTCGTGGACCGGGGGGGGCCACCTGCGCAGGTCTTTAGGGCTCCAACCTCCGCTGCTAGGAAGGGTGCATATAATTCAGGGATAACTAGGGAAATTGTGAGGTTTTTTTTTGTCTTTCTTTTCCTTTCCTTTGATCTGATTTTTTTGATCTGTAGGTGCTGGTCTCACCTTTCATTCTCCCACCTTTTTAATTTCCTCCCCCTTTTTTGAAACCTGTACTTACCTTAATAATCTTCTTCTCCAACAACAATATTACCTCGTTATTTTTCTTTTTTTGGTGGTGTTGAAATTCAGCCAAAGCTTTATTCTTTTCTTTTTTCTGGATTTTTTCTCCCAGTATTATATCTCCATTTTTTTGTAAAATTTTACTAAAATGGTAGTTTTTGGGACACACATTATTGTCACTCCCTGGTCAATTTTGTTCTATCTAATATTTGTCCTAATATCATTAACGGTCGTGTAGGCAAAACAATAATTGTTTCTTATATGAGGTATTCTCGTGTATTATTCCTATGTCAGATTAATAATACATTTATCGACCTAATATGTTATTTACCTGTTGGATTTAATTTTGAATTCTGCAATTATAATTTGCTAACATTTGTCTTGATTTATGCTCTACTGCGTGATAAAGGTGAATCCAAGGCTGACTCGTTATATACATAGGGAACTTTTATTTCTTGTGTCCCTTGTTTCTGTTGTGGATGCGGGTTAAACTGTGCATGTCCATTGAATCCAAGATAGAGTCCCTTTAGTGTTGAGCACTGCGCGACTGCGATGTATGCCTCGAATAAACGGCGCATGTCTGGTAATCCAAGATGGCGATCCGATCTGGTACGGCGCATGTGCTAGATTCAAACAGGAAATAGTTAGATGTTTAAACCGGAAGTCTTTTTCCTCCATGCCTGTGAGTCATTTGGAGCACATCGCGCATGCGCCTGTCGTCATTTGTGGCGGTGGTCACTTTCAGGCAGGCGTTCTCATCGCTGAATGTATAGGTGAATGTGATTACATGTGCGGCGTGCGTCTCAGCGCAATAATGCACCCGACTCACAGATGTTTTTATAGTTTAATTAAACACTTTTGTTGGTGATTGGTTTTCTTGTTTTGTTCATCGCACTGGTTGGTGGTTTGTTGTAAATGGGAGTGTCTTATTAATTGATATAAGGAGGTGTTCGTATATGAATCCCTTAGGAGAGCTATAATCAGTGCCATAATGTTGTAGATGCACTGTTGTCCATATCGCCATATCCCCTGATGAATCCACAATGGAAGAAACGCGTTGGGAAACGGCTTGCTATGTTCTGAAATTGTGACATCGTTTGGATTCTTTAATAAGGAGATGACATGAAACTAACATCTTTATGGGTGAGAGCGTTCTAATTTACCTCTGAGTGACCCCATGATGTGTTTTTGATTAATTATTTATGGTTTACTGCTATGGATGTAATCTAAGAAACCAATAATATAAAAGTGAGGGTAGCAACTTTAGCGGTGCAAGGTTGAGGATTAATATACCCCCATCTTCATTCTCCATATAAGATTATTGATCTATTCATAATCTTGATTTTTTTCTCTCTGATTATATCACGTCCTTGTTTATACATTTTTTTGAGGATGGTGTTTGTTATTTGAGTGTCCATTTTAACTTACTAGTAATTAAATGTTAAGTTTTAAGATTATCCTATTGCTGCTAATTAATATTATTACCAAAATGTACAAACTATCTGCAGTTTGCAATAATCTAATTAACCAAGAACAATGTCAATAACTCAACACCAGTAATATGACAAGAGATTTATTTAAAGCCAACACAAAATTATGCTTTTAACAACTACTGCAGTCTCAGACTTATTAGCTGTAGAATACCCCATAAGAGCACACATTTCCAAACCAGGCGTGGTCTCAAGTCCCATCATTAGTTGCATCATGTGTATGTGAGATAAAACAAATTAAATATCTGGACTAGGTAGGGCTATGTTGGCTGGGATGTTTAGCTGAATCTTAGCAATATGGCAGAAATATAATCTTTTTGAACCACTCAACAGAGTTATTATTATTATTATTTATATAGCGCCATTGATTCCATGGTGCTGTACATGAGAAGGGGTTACATACAGATTACAGATATCACTTACGGTAAACAAACTAACAATGACAGACCGATAGGAGAGAGGACCCTGCCCTTTCGGGCTTACGTTCTACGGATGGTGGGGAAGGAGACAGCAGGTTGGTGGATTGCAGCAGCTCCAGTGATGGTGAGGCGGTAGCTCCAGTAGTGGTGAGGAGGCACCGGGGTCATTGCAGGCTGTAGGCTTTCCTGAAGAGGTGGGTTTTCAGATTCCGTCTGAAGAATCCGAGTGTGGTTGATAGTCGGACGTGTTGGGGCAGAGAATTCCAGAGGATGGAGGATATTCGGAAGAAGTCTTGGAGGCAGTTGGTTGAGGAGCGAATAAGTGTGGAGGAGAGAAGGAGGTCTTGGGAGGATCGGAAATTACGTGAGGGAAGATATCGGGAGATTAGTTCAGAGATATATGGAGGAGACAGGTTATAGATGGCCTTGTAGCTCAGTATTAGTAATTTGAATTGGATACGCTGAGGGAGTGGGAGCCAGTGGAGAGATTTGCAGAGGGGAGAAGCGGAGGAGTAGCGAGGAGAGAGATGAATTAGTCGGGCGGCAGAGTTAAGGATGGACTGGAGAGGTGCGAGGGTATTAGCAGGGAGGCCACAGAAAAGGGTGTTGCAGTAGTCGAGACGGGAGATGATGAGGGCGTGCACAAGCATTTTAGCAGAGTGAGGGTTGAGGAAGGGACGGATTCTGGAAATATTTTTGAACTGAAGGCGGCAGGATGTGGAGAGAGATTGGATGTGCGGTTTGAAGGACAGTGCAGAGTCAAGGGTTACTCCAAGGCAGGTGACCTCTAGTACGGGGGAAAGAGTGATGTTGTCAATTGTTATAGATAGGTCAGATAAGAAAGATCTGTGGGATGGGGGAAAGATGATCAGTTCAGATTTGTCCACATTCAGTTTGAGGATGCGGGAGGAGAAGAAAGAGGATATGGCTGATAGACACTCCGGAATTTTGGAGGCAAGAGGTAACATCCGGGCCAGAGAGGTAGATCTGAGTTGTCAAAAAGTTAAAAGAAAAGCTCATTGCCTTGAACAAACAAGGAAAAGGATTCAAAAAGATCACAAAGACATTGAATATTTCCATAGATACACATGAAAGTAGATTTCAGAAGTTAGGGTTAAAAGAACACTGACTTCATTAGCAGGATGAGGCAATAAGAGGAAGCCATCACCGGGTCCTACCAGATTCCTAAAGAAGGTGGTGGTTAAAAACCCTTGATTGATTGCAAAAGACATTCAGCAAGATTTGGTGGCGGCAAGCAAGAAAGTTTCCATTTGCACAGTAAAACCCACAATCAACTCTAAAGGTCTGCATGTCTAAACGCCAATACTGACCAAAAGTGCAAGAAATGTGGTCTTCAATATGCTTGAAGCCATATAAATAAGTCTCTGAAGGACTGGGATTTTGTTTTGTGGAGCGATGAAATAAAACTGGCACGTTTCAAGTCTATAGACCAGTGAAGTGTCTGGAAGAGGAAGAATGAAGCATATGCTGAAAAGCACACCCTTCCTACAGTGAAGCAGGGCGGAGGCTCAATCATGTCTACAGAATAGCATTGTGATGGCTCAATGATGCCCAATAACGGGGGTTTGATGATGCTCTGTGGCCCCTTTGCTTCCTTTGACTCTGGACACTTGCATTGTGTAGATAGCAAGAAGGATTCAATCAAGTGTCAAGAAATGCTAGGAGAAAATGTCATGCCATCTATGAGGAAGCTGAAGCTTGGGTGTCATTGGCTCTTCCAACAGGTCAGTGATCCCAAATGTTCACCAACACTTGGTTTCAGAGTTCCAGAAAGATTCTGAAGTGGTCGTAGCAATCGCCTGACCTGAGCCCCATAAATATTTTTTGGTAGGATTTGAAGAAGGCAGTTGCAGCACACAAATCCATGACTATTGATGAAATGGAGGACATTGCTCATAACGAATGGCTAAGTTTCCTCAAGAATGATGCCAGAAGCTGGTGTCTGGATAAAAATCCCTTTTACAGCAGACAGATTGCAAATTTTGCTAATAAACCTACTTTGCAACAGGGATGGAATAATTTGACTGCAACATTATAACTGGGAGAAGCTCGAGGTACAATTGAAAATTGGATATCGAAAAAAATTTCCATCAAACAAGCTGCAAATGTCCACGTTCTCCTGCTAAACTACAATTAACTATCTATATAAAAGTCATCGTAAATCCTGTTTTAGCATTTTGTAAATGACATTGCATGAGGACAGATTTAACTATGCAGCTTTTTCTTGGCTTCAGTATATCTAATTTAGTCAAATTCATTCTTTTTCTTTTACTGGTCTGTTTTCTTTTTGGAGTGCCATGCAGTGCGCTTGGCATCGTCTTTTAGCATGAGAGGTAGTCCATTATCTTAATATAAACCTCTCTAGTGTGTTGACTGCAGCGAAATATCCACAGTGTCAGACATGTTATTATTTGGTATTATTAATGCAATGATTTTACTACTTGGGTGCTGCGTCATTTGTTTGATAATGGGGACCAAAAGTTGTAAATTATGGGGAGGTATTATACTAATCTTCTCTCGATGATGAGTACGTTGAAAGCTGCTGAAAAATACCTACTGTTAAGTATGGCAAGTCATTTAAAGAGAATCAGTCACCCAGCTTTTACCTCCTAATCTGTGAGCAGTGTATTATAGAGGCAGAGACCCTGATTCCACTGATGTGTCACTTACTGGGCTGCTTGCTGTAGTTTTGATAAAATCACTGTTTTATCAGCAGAAGAATATCACTAGAGGACCAATAAACCTGCTGTCAGGTAGTCCTCCATATTCATGAGCTTCATAAAATCCCGCCCAAACCACTGACTGGCAGCTTTCTGTCTATGCACAGTGTACGCAGAAAGCTCCCAATCAGTGGTGTGGGCGGGGTTATACAGAGCTCAGCATTTAGAGAACTGCTAGATCTGCAGCACAGAAAACTGTGATTTTATCAAAAAGTATTTGGACACCCACAGACATTAATGGGTATCTACATGATATGCTGAGATACATGGAGAGCACCACTCAGTGTGAAATAGAGTTGTTTGTCACTGCTAGTCTGGCAGTGACCACAGATGACAAGCTCTTGACTTGGTGGCATTTTTTAATCCAGGTAGCACAATGCCGGATGGGTCTGCGACATCACCTCTATATACAGACATTAGTGATTAAATAGACTAAGTTACCCTGCAATGCATCAGTTTTGATCGGGATATTGCTTTAAAGGGAATCTGTCACCCCATTTTTGCCCTATGAGATAGGGCCACCGCCATCAGGGGCTTATTTACAGCATTCTGTAATGCTGTAGATAAGCCCCCGATGTCACCTGAAAGTGAAGAAAAACGAGTTATAAAATACTCACCCAGGGGCGTTCTGCCTTCAGGTCCGGTCCGGAGGGAGTCGCAGTCCGGTTCGGTGCCTCCCATCTTGTAGCGAAGCTGGCCTCTTCTTTCCGTCCCGTCGCGGCTCCTCCGCAGGCGCACTGCTCTGCCCTGGTGAGGGCAGAGCAGAGTACTGTAGTGCGCAGGCGCCGGACCTCTCTGACCTTTCCCGGCGCCTGCGCACTACAGTACTCTACTCTGCCCTCACCAGGGCAGAGCAGTGTGCCTGCGCAGCAGCCGCGACGGGACGGAATGAAGAGGCCGGCTTCGCTACAAGATGGGAGGCTCCGAACCGGACCGCCACTCCCTCCGGACCAGACCGAACGGCGGACCGCCCCTGGGTGAGTATAATATAACTCGTTTTTCTTCACTTTCAGGTGACATCGGGGGCTTATCTACAGCATTACAGAATGCTGTAGATAAGCCCCTGATGGCGATGGCCCTATCTCATAGGGCAAAAATGGGGTGACAGATTCCCTTTAAGCAACACTATTCTCTAAAAATCTTATCTCTTTTACCAAACAAATATTCCACAAACAGATGTCCAATAAAATCTGATAGCAAAATATGTTTTTATTTTCAATAGAGATTTCCTATTTTCCCACCGGAGACAATTTAATGAAGAATCCATATTTCTGATTCTTCCTTGAAACCTGTTGGGAGCAAAAATTGTTCTGTAGAAAGTAAAAAGTAAAATGACTCAAAACGTCTCTCTCAGTACTGAAGAAATGCATTATCTCTGTCGACAGTGCGTTTTAGCGGTTTTAGTCTTGTTAGTAAGTTATCTTCTGACATTAGAGGAAAAACAGGAATATATTAGTCCTAATTTATAAGAAGAATGGACACTCTTGGGTCATTACAGATGGTTATTATGGTCTCTTTGGAGAAACGGGAAAACAGCTGCATGAATGTTGAGGAAGAACATCTCCATAAGACTTCAACATCTGGTAAAATAGATCAAATGTTCTGTTCCCTTAACTGAAAGATATAGTTTCCCTATTATAATTCCATGATCACTCAAAAAGATGTATAGTGATGCATATTGAAATCTCATAAGCAAGAGAGATAAGCATCCAATTGTATTGATTCTCTTTCTCTGCAATTGACATTAGATAAATTACTATTTATTGCAGCAATAGACTCTAATGTTATTTCAGATTGATGGGAGTCCAAGTTTTAAGACCCCTGTAATCAGCTAATTGAAGCTTTCTTTGTAAGAGAGTGAAGAATGATCTGCTCCCCCCCTGAAGATCATTTAGTCATTATCTTGTGCTTTTATAATGCATTTCTCAACTGTTCCATTCATTTATGGGTGTACTTTAATGACATTGCTAGCTGCAGGAGTTTTGGTAAGGAAAAGGTTAGCAATTAATGTGAAGTTTAGGATGGATCTTCAGCTTTATTAAAAAAAATATTTAGACTTGAGAGTCCTCAGTGGTTGATACGTTTAATGGCTAACTGTATAGCTTTATAAGGAGATGTTGAGGCCTAGTTAATTAGAGTGCGTATAGTTACAACACAAGTGAACCTCAGCCAGACAGAAAGCAAGTTCACCCAGGAATCCTACAAGAAAGTGGAAAAGGATGTTGAGGCCTAGTTCATCAGAGTGCCTATAGTTACAACACAAGTGAACCTCAGCCAGACAGAAAGCAAGTTCACCTAGGAATCCTACAAGAAAGTGGAAGAGGATGTTGAGGCCTAGTTCATCAGAGTGCCTATAGTTACAACACAAGTGAACATAAGTCAGACAGAAAGCAAGTTCACCCAGGAATCCTACAAGAAAGTTGAAGAGTATGTTGAGGCCTAGTTCATCAGAGTGCCTATAGTTACAACACAAGTGAACATAAGTCAGACAGAAAGCAAGTTCACCCAGGAATCCTACAAGAAAGTGAAGAGGATGTTGAGGCCCAGTTCATCAGAGTGCCTATAGTTACAACACAAGTGAACATAAGTCAGACAGAAAGCAAGTTCACCCAGGAATCCTACAAGAAAGTGAAGAGGATGTTGAGGCCTAGTTCATCAGAGTGCCTATAGTTACAACACAAGTGAACCTCAGCCAGACAGAAAGCAAGTTCACCCAGGAATCCTACAAGAAAGTGGAAGAGGATGTGAGGCCTAGTTCATCAGAGTGCCTATAGTTACAACACAAGTGAACCTCAGCCAGACAGAAAGCAAGTTCACCCAGGAATCCTACAAGAAAGTGGAAGAGGATGTTGAGGCCTAGTTCATCAGAGTGCCTATAGTTACAACACAAGTGAACCTCAGCCAGACAGAAAGCAAGTTCACCCAGGAATCCTACAAGAAAGTGGAAGAGGATGTTGAGGCCTAGTTCATCAGAGTGCCTATAGTTACAACACAAGTGAACCTCAGCCAGACAGAATGCAAGTTCACCTAGGAATCCTACAAGAAAGTGGAAGAGGATGTTGAGGCCTAGTTCTTCAGAGTGCCTATAGTTACAACACAAGTGAACCTCAGCCAGAAAGCAAGTTCACTCAGAATCCTACAAGAAAGTTGAAGAGGATGTTGAGGTTTAGTTCATCAGAGTCTCTATAGTTACAACACAAGTGAACATCAGCCAGATAGAAAGCAAATTCACTCAGGAATCCTACAAGAAAGTGGAAGAGGATGTTGAGGCCTAGTTCATCAGAGTGCCTATAGTTTACAACACAAGTGAACCTCAGTCAGACAGAAAGCAAGTTCACCAGGAATCCTACAATAAAGTGGAAGAGGATGTTGAGGCCTAGTTCATCAGAGTGCCTATAGTTACAACACAAGTGAACCTCAGCCAGACAGAATGCAAGTTCACCTAGGAATCCTACAAGAAAGTGGAAGAGGATGTTGAGGCCTAGTTCTTCAGAGTGCCTATAGTTACAACACAAGTGAACCTCAGCCAGAAAGCAAGTTCACTCAGAAATCCTACAAGAAAGTTGAAGAGGATGTTGAGGTTTAGTTCATCAGAGTGCCTATAGTTACAACACAAGTGAACATCAGCCAGATAGAAAGCAAATTCACTCAGGAATCCTACAAGAAAGTGGAAGAGGATGTTGAGGCCTAGTTCATCAGAGTGCCTATAGTTACAACACAAGTGAACTCAGTCAGACAGAAAGCAAGTTCACCAGGAATCCTACAAGAAAGTGGAAGAGGATGTTGAGGCCTAGTTCATCAGAGTGCCTATAGTTACAACACAAGTAAACATAAGTCAGACAGAAAGCAAGTTCACCCAGGAATCCTACAAGAAAATGGAAGAGGATGTTGAGGCCTAGTTCATCAGAGTGCCTATAGTTACAACACAAGTAAACATAAGTCAGACAGAAAGCAAGTTCACCCAGGAATCCTACAAGAAAGTGGAAGAGGATGTTGAGGCCTAGTTCTTCAGAGTGCCTATAGTTACAACACAAGTGAACCTCAGCCAGAAAGCAAGTTCACTCAGAAATCCTACAAGAAAGTTGAAGAGGATGTTGAGGTTTAGTTCATCAGAGTCTCTATAGTTACAACACAAGTGAACATCAGCCAGATAGAAAGCAAATTCACTCAGGAATCCTACAAGAAAGTGGAAGAGGATGTTGAGGCCTAGTTCTTCAGAGTGCCTATAGATACAACACAAGTGAACCTCAGTCAGACAGAAAGCAAGTTCACCCAGGAATCCTACAAGAAAGTGGAAGAGTATGTTGAGGCCTAGTTCATCAGAGTGCCAATAGTTACAACACAAGTGACCATAAGTCAGACAGAAAGCAAGTTCACCCAGGAATCCTACAAGAAAGTGGAAGAGGATGTTGAGGCCTAGTTCATCAGAGTGCCTATAGTTACAACACAAGTGAACATCAACCAGAAAGCAAGTTCACTCAGGAATTCTACAAGAAAGTGAAGAGGATGTTGAGGTTTAGTTCATCAGAGTCTCTATAGTTACAACACAAGTGAACCTCAGCCAGACAGAACGCAAGTTCACCTAGGAATCCTACAAGAAAGTGGAAGAGGATGTTGAGGCCTAGTTCTTCAGAGTGCCTATAGTTACAACACAAGTGAACCTCAGCCAGACAGAAAGCAAGTTCACCCAGGAATCCTACAAGAAAGTGGAAGAGGATGTTGAGGCCTAGTTCATCAGAGTGCCTATAGTTACAACACAAGTGAACCTCAGCCAGACAGAAAGCAAGTTCACCCAGGAATCCTACAAGAAAGTGGAAGAGGATGTTGAGGCCTAGTTAATCAGAGTGCCTATAGTTACAACACAAGTGAACCTGTCATGTGTGCATCGCCACGAAGATCGTCGCGGTTGCACATTCTGACTTCTCACAGCTGAGTTGCTGTTTCTTTGTGTTTGGCAGTTAGGGAGTTAATTCTGTCTGTGCTCAGTTCTGGGACTGGGTGCAGTTTCTCCCGGCTGCAATTAATTATTTGTTGATTGGTTTCCTTTAAATCTCTGGTGGTCTGTTTTGGGAGTTGCCAGTGAAATTCTTCATGCAGACCACAGATAGGATTGTATCTGTATAGACTTAAGTTAAAGAGCTCCTTAGTTGTTTTAAGCTCACCTTGCTTAGAGTTTAATATCCCAGATCATTTATGTTCCTTCTGTGTTTGAGTGTGTATGCAAGTCTGTGTTTTCTCCAGTCTGTCCTATATGTTTAATCTGTGTGTTTAGCAGAGATCAGCCCATATCCCTTTGGTGGTAATCAGAATCCTTCTTAGGACTGATTACAGGGTTCAGGGACTGATAGGAGACAGGGTTAGGCTGGAGACTTGGACCTCTAAACCATTATCAGTACCTCCAAGGTGAGGGATTAGTTAGGACCCCAGTTTAGGGTCAGGTTAGACCCCCGGTCCTCCTCTTTCCTGTGACAGTGTATCAAGTCCTCAAGATTAACCCTGAGTTCAACGGATATCGTGTCAGGTAAATCTATTCTATATTTACATGCTGATGTTGCAAATCTATATGTTGTATAGAGTGTTGTTCTTTTAAGAATAGTTTACTGACATCGTACACATATCATAAGACCGCGTGACATTTTCACTGGCCCATAAAATTATTCCCAGTTGCCATGGATCCAGTAGCCCAGCTGGCTCTGCAGTTGCAGGGATTATCCATGGAGCTGACGGACATTAAGTCCAAAGTTTTGTCTCCCTCGGAGCAAACCAGATTTGAACCTAAAGTAGCTCTCCCGGACAGGTTCACTGGTGGGCGAGACAAATTTTTTACCTTCAGGGAAGCATGTAAATTGTATTTTCGGCTTCTGCCTCGATCATCAGGGAGTGAAGAGCAGAGAGTGGGAATTGTTATCTCGCTCCTACAAGGGGACCCTCAATCCTGGGCATTCTCCCTTCCGGATCCCCGGCTCTACAGTCTGTAGATCAATTTTTTACTGCCCTGGGTTTGGTATATGATGACCCAGATCGGGTCTCTCTTGCTGAGACAAAATTACGTAAGATACAGCAGGGAGATCGTCCGGCGGAGGAATTTGCTTCTGAGTTCCGTAGATGGGCCACAGATACTCAGTGGAATGACCCAGCTCTTAGGAGCCAGTTTTGTCATGGGCTTTCTGACAAATTAAAGGACGTTTTGGCTCAGTATGATTCTCCTCCATCACTGGAGGCTGCTATGGCCCTAGCTATCCGTACTGATAGACGGCTCCGGGAGAGGTGCGAGGTAACTCCGCCCCCTGTTCTTCTTGATAGTGGGTCCGGGGCTAATCTGGTTGACGCTCAGTTTGCTCAGGCTCAAGGTAGCATCTGAGTGTATTGGTCAAACCGATCCCTATATTCTCCATTGACGCCAGGCCTCTCGGCCAAGGTACTTTGTTTCATGAGGTTCATAACATTGACCTTCGGGTAGGGGCAATACATAGGGAACTATTATCTTGTTATGTGTTGGAGGGTCTACCTACTCCTATTGTGTTGGGACTTCCTTGGTTGGTTAAACAAACCCTGTGATTAATTGCAGTTCCAGAGAGAAAGCCAATGGGGTGAGTTTTTTGCAAAAGTAACTCATGAAACACATCATCATGCGGTCGGCCAGTACTTTGCCTCCTTTTTTGAGGACTTTGGGGATGTGTTCTCTGAGGAGGGGTGTCAGGAGTTGCCTCCTCATCGCGTGTTATGACTGCTCTATTAATTTACTTCCTGATGCTAAGTTACCTAAAGCAGTTATATAACCTTTCTGTCCTGAGAGGCAGGCTATGAAGATTATATTTCGGAAAGTCTGGCCAAAGGGCATATTAGACCTTCTCTTCCCCATGCGCGGGGTTCTTCTTTGTGAAGAAAAAAGATGGAGGCCTACCCCTTGCTTGGATTTCCGCGAACTTAATCGATTACTGTTCGAGATCCGTATCCACTCCCTCTTATTCCGATCTCTTCAATCAAATTGTTGGCGCCAAATGGTTCTCTAAATTGGATCTCAGGGGGGCGTATAATCTGATTAGGATAAAAGAGGGGGAAGTGAAAACGGCGTTAACACGCCGGAGGGACATTATTGAGAACCTTGTCATGCCTTTGGTTGACTACTGCACCAGCAGTATTCCAACTTTTTTGTTAATGACATTTTTCCGTCATCTGGTGGGGCTGTTTGGGTCGTATATTTGGATGACATTTTAATTACTCACCAATCTTGTGTCTCACCAGGAGCATGTGAGACAGGTGTTTGCAGATCTTGCGAGACAATAAACTATACGCCAAACTGGAAAAGTGTGTATTCGCCGTACAGGAACTTCAGTTTTTGGGTTCCTTGGTGTCAGCCTCCGGTTTCCGTATGGACCCTGAAAAGGTGAGAGCAGTGCTTGAATGGGATCAGCCAGAGGATCTTAAGGCTCTGCAGCGTTTTCTGGGGTTTGCTAACTACTACCGGAAATTTATTTGTAATTTCTCATCTGTTGTCAAACCTCTCACTGACATGACAAGAAAAGGGACGAATTTTTCTAAATGGTCGGACAAAGCTTGCCAAGCTTTTTCCTCTTTGAAAAAATGTTTTTGCTTCGGCACCCTGTTCCATCCAACCATATGCATCACAGCGTTCGTTGTGGAGGTGGACGCGTCTGACGTAGGGGTGGGTGCAATATTGTCCCAGGGTCCGTCCCCTGGTAAATGGCATCCGTGCGCTTTCTTTCTAAAAAATTGTCGTCCGCCGAAAGGAATTATGAATCGGCAATAGGGAACTTTTGGCCATTAAGTTGGCTTTGAAGAATGGCGTCACTTTTTGGGAGGGGGCAGTCACCCGGTCCACCGTCTTTACTGATCACAAGAACCTGCTGTATTTGGAATCTGCTAAGCGTCCTAATTCCAACAAGCTCGATGGTCGTTGTTTTTTACCAGGTTTAATTTTTGTTGTCACTTATCGCCCTGGATCTAAGAATGTTAAGGCGGAGCCTTGTCTCGCAGTTCCCAGGGGCCGGGAAAATGGATGACCCGATTCCTATCCTTCAGGAGGGGGTGGTAGTGTCGGCTGTATTTCTGAGCTTGAGGAGGAGGTGTTAGAGGCTCAGGGGGACGCCCCCTGCAGGACCTCCAGGGAGACTGTTTGTCCCAAATCAGTTGAGACAAAAGGTTATTGAGGCACATCATAATTCTGCTTTAGCAGGACATCCAGGGAGTAAGGCTACTTTAGATCTCCTTTCTCGCCGGTTTTTGGTGGCCTAACGTTAATAAAGATGTTTTAACTTTGGTCGGCGTCCTGTGGGGTTTGTGCTCGCTCTAAGACCCCTCATACCCGTCCGTCGGGACCCTCTTACCCTTGAAATCCGGAGCGTCCATGGACTCATTTTGTCTATGGACTTCATCACGGACCTTCCTCAGTCGTCAGGGAAGACTGTCATACTGGTGGTTTGTTGACAGGTTCAGTAAGATGGCAACATTTCATTGCTCTTCCTGCCCTCCCTAATGCTAAAACTCTGGCGCAGGTGTTCATTGGGGAGATTGTGAGACTTCATGGGTTGCCTTCTGATGTGGTGTCAGATAGGGGTCTCGTTTGTATCCAAGTTTTGGAGGGCATTTTGTTTACGTCGGGGGATGCAATTGTCATTTTCCTCGGCTTTTCATCCGCAACCAATGGTCAACAGAGCGCTGAACAAAGCCTAGAACTTATCTTCGGTGTTTTGTCTCAGAGAACAGGGGACTGGTCTTCTTTCTTGCCTCTGGCAAGGTTCGCTCTAACAACAGGGAGCGAGTCCACTGGTAAGTCCCGTTTTTTTGGGGCATATGGTTTTCAATCCCCGTTTGTACTTCAATGGGGGGGCCCTTCTGGGTTCCTGAGGAGGAGCGTTTCCTCTCGTCACTTGCTTCAGTGTGGAGAGGTTATTGAATAATCTGGTGCTATGGGGAACCTTATAAACGTATGGCTGATAGGAGAGAGTTTCGGTCAATCTTAATGTGAACGATCTGGTATGGTTGTCTACCAGAATATAAAACTTAAAGTTCCCTCCTGGAAGCTGGGCCCCAGATTCATCGGGCCGGTACAGGATCAGTTCCATAATTAAATCCTGTGGCATTTCGTCTGGACCTCCCTCCTACGTTTAAAATCCACAATGTGTTCCACAAGTCATTACTTAAGAGTAACTGGCACCAGTCATACCATCACTCTACCTCCCCTCCAGTGGGTGGTCAATGGTAACTTGGAGTTTCAAGTGTCAAAGATCATTGACCACGTCTGAATCGCCGGTCCCTCAGTACTTGGTGCATTGGAAGGGTATTGGTCCAAGGGAGAGGACGGGGTTCCTGCGTCTGACATTAACGCAGATCGTTTGGTGCGGACCTTCCACAAGAACTCACCCGGCAAACCTGGCCCTGAGGGTCCGGAGGGCCCCTCATAAAGGGGGGGTACTGTCATTGTGCATCGCCACGAGATGTCGCGGTTTGCACATTCTGACTTCTCACAGCTGAGTTGCTGTTTCTTTGTGTTTGGCAGTTAGGGAGTTAATTCTGTCTGTGCTCAGTTCTGGGACTGGGTGCAGTTTCTCCGGCTTGCAATTAATTATTTGTTGATTGGTTTCCTTTAAATCTCTGGTGGTCTGTTTTGGAGTTGCCAGTGAAATTCTTCATGCAGACCACAGATAGGAATTGTATCTGTATAGACTTAAGTTAAAGAGCTCCTTAGTTGTTTTTAAAGCTCACCTTGCTTAGAGTTTAATATCCCAGATCATTTATGTCCTTCTGTTTGGTGTAAGCAAGTCTGTGTTTTCTCCAGTCTGTCCTATATGTCTAATCTGTGTATTTAGCAGAGATCAGCCCTTATCCCTTTGTTGGTAATCAGAATCCTTCTTAGGACTGATTACAGGGTTCAGGGACTGATAGGAACAGGGTTAGGCTGGAGACTTTGGACCTCTGAACCATTATCAGTACCTCCAAGGTGAGGGATTAGTTAGGACCCCAGTTTAGGGTCAGGTTAGACCCCCGGTCCTCCTCTTTCCTGTGACAGTGTATCAAGTCCTCAAGATTAACCCTGAGTCAAAAAGGATATCGTGTCAGGTAAATCTATTCTATATTTACATGCTGATGTTGCAAATCTATATGTTGTTAGAGTGTTGTTCTTTTAAGAATAGTTTATGACATCGTACACATTTCATAAGACCGCGTGACAGAACCTCAGTCAGACAGAAAGCAAGTTCACCCAGGAATCCTACAATAAAGTGGAAGAGGATGTTGAGGCCTAGTTCATCAGAGTGCCTATAGTTACAACACAAGTGAACCTCAGCCAGACAGAACGCAAGTTCACCTAGGAATCCTACAAGAAAGTGGAAGAGGATGTTGAGGCCTAGTTCTTCAGAGTGCCTATAGTTACAACACAAGTGAACCTCAGCCAGAAAGCAAGTTCACTCAGAAATCCTACAAGAAAGTTGAAGAGGATGTTGAGGTTTAGTTTCATCAGAGTCTCTATAGTTACAACACAAGTGAACATCAGCCAGATAGAAAGCAAATTCACCAGGAATCCACAAGAAAGTGGAAAAAGGATGTTGAGGCCTAGTTCATCAGAGTGCCTATTAGTTACAACACAAGTGAACCTCATCAGACAGAAAGCAAGTTCCACCAGAATCCTACAAGAAAGTGGAAGAGGATGTTGAGGCCTAGTTCATCAGAGTGCCTATAGTTACAACACAAGTAAACATAAAATCAGACAGAAAAGCAAGTTCACCCAGAATCCTACAAGAAAATGGAAGAGGATGTTGAGGCCTAGTTCATCAGAGTGCCTATAGTTACAACACAAGTGAACATCAACCAGAAAGCAAGTTCACTCAGAAATCCTACAAGAAAGTTGAAGAGGATGTTGAGGTTTAGTTTTATCAGAGTCTCTATAGTTACAACACAAGTGAACATCAGCCAGATAGAAAGCAAATTCACTCAGGAATCCTACAAGAAAGTGGAAGAGGATGTTGATGTTGAGGCCTAGTTCATCAGAGTGCCTATAACTACAACACAAGTGAACATAAGTCAGACAGAAAGCAAGTTCACCCAGGAATCCTACAAGAAAGTGGAAGAGCATGTTGAGGCCTAGTTCATCAAGTGCCTTATAGTTACAACACAATGAACCTCAGCCAGACAGAAAGAACGTTTACCCAAGAATCCTACAAAAAAGTGGAAAGGATGTTGAGGCCTAGTTCATCAGAGTGCCTATAGCTACAACACAAGTTGAACATCAACCAGAAAGCAAGTTCACTCAGGAATTCTACAAGAAAGTTGAAAAGGATGTTGAGGTTTAGTTCATCAAGTCTCTATAGTTACAACACAAGTGAACCCAGCCAGACAGAACGCAAGTTCACCTAGGAATCCTACAAGAAAGAGGAAGGATGTTGAGGCTAGTTCTTCAGAGTGCCTATAGTTACAACACAAGTGAACCTCAGCCAGACAGAACCAAGTTCACCTAGGAATCCACAAAATGGAGAGAGTTTGAGGCCATAGTTTTTTCAGAGTGCTTAAGTTACAACACAAGTGAACCTCAGCCAGACAGAAAGCAAGTTCACCAGGAATCCTACAAGAAAGTGGAAGAGTATGTTGAGGCCTAGTTCATCAGAGTGCCAATAGTTACAACACAAGTGACCATAAGTCAGACAGAAAGCAAGTTCACCCAGGAATCCTACAAGAAAGTGGAAGAGGATGTTGAGGCCTAGTTCTTCAGAGTGCTTTAGTTACAACACAAGTGAACCTCAGCCAGAACAGAAAGCAAGTTCACCCAGGAATCCTACAAGAAAGTGGAAGAGGATGTTGAGGCCTAGTTCATCAGAGTGTCTATGGTTACAACACAAGTCAACATAAGTCAGACAGAAAGCAAGTTCAACTCAGGAATCCTACAAGAAAGTGGAAGAGGATGTTGAGGCCTAGTTCATCAGAGTGCCTATAGTTACAACACAAGTGAAACCTCAGCCAGACAGAAAGAACGTTCACCCAAATCCTACAAAAAAGTGGAAGAGCAATGTTGAGGCCTAGTTCATCAGAGTGCCTATAGCTACAACACAAGTGGATTTCTGGATCACGGAGTGAATTACCTGTACGATGGACTACTTGCTAGAGATGGGGTGCACCTTACGAAAAACTGGAAAACATGTATTTTTGAAGTCGCCTTGCTACACTCATCAGGAGAGCTTTAAACTAGAAAAATGTGGGAAGGAAGCAAAACGCCAGCAAAAGCCATCACCTGACAAAATGCTATGAGAACTCTGCTATTAGAAGTGAAGGGGAAGAACAAAGACAAAAAAATCTACATAATAAAAATATTGAAGAAAGAGAAACCAATCACAAAATAAAGTGTTTCTATACGAATGCACAAAGCATGGGCAACAAACAAGGAGAACTGGAGCTACTAACGCAGGAGAAAAAAATTATTGATGTCATTGGAAAACACTGAGACTTGGTGGGACGATACACATGATTGGAATACAAGGCTAAGGTTACAACTTATTTGCAAGAAACAGACTTGATAAACGAGGAGGAGGTGTTGCATTGTATTTAGAAAAGCGTATATCTGCAAGAGATTGAAGCTTCAGAGACTGGGAGTTCTGTGGAAACTGTTTGGGTAAGAATACAAGGACAGAACAATGGAAAGGACACCTATTGTAGGCATTTACTACAGGCCGCCTGTGCAAGCTGAAGATATGGATGAACTCTTTATGCTCAAATGGCCCAAGTTCTCCAAAAAATATGACATAGTGGTCATGGGAGATTTTAACTATCCAGACATTTGTTGGGAATCTCTCTCAGGCAAAAACTAACAGGTCCAGGAAATTCTTATCCTCTCTTGCTAACAACTTTATTTTTCCAAAAGGTAATGGAGAAAACAAGGGGATCTGCTACCTTGGATCTAATCCTCATAAACAGGGAGGAAATGGTGGAGGAGGTAAGAGTGGCTGGGACCCTAGGAGGTAGTGACCATGCTATTTTAGAATTTTGGATAACAAGAGGAGGAAGACCTGTGAAGACTCAGACGTCAAGGTTAGATTTCAGAAAAGGCAGATTTTTAAGGAACTCAGAAAGAGAATTGGAGGGATCCAATGGCTGGATATCCTTAAGACAAAAAATGTCCAGGAAGGATGGAAAATCTTGAAAAATGAGATTCTCAAAGCACAATCGTTAACAATTCCGAAAAGAGGGAAGAATGGGAAGCATTTAAGGAAAACCAGGATGGATGAACACAGAACTTAAACACATGCTAAAAAGAAGAAAGAAATGTTTATCAAATGGAAAGAGGGAGGCATATCTAAAGAAGAATATAATGCCGTCTGCTGAACCTGCAGGGCACAAATCAGATTATCTAAAGCTGACAATGAATTAAGGCTTGCAAGTGACGTCAAAAGCAACAAAAAAGGATTTTGGGGATACGTCAAAGTAAAAGAAAAGTCAAAGATGCTATAGGATTTTTACAGGATGAAAATGATGAATGGTAAGTCAGGATGTTGAGAAGGCTGAACTTTTAAATTCCTATTTTGCATCTGTTTTCTCTCAGAAAGGAAATGTAACATCAACTGATCTTCACTGTCCTATTAAAGGAATAGAAGAATCCAGGATATCTATAAACAGAAAGACAATGAGGAAACACTTAGCTAACCTAAATGAATTCAAGTCTCCAGGTCCAGATGAATTACACCCCAGGGTACTGAAGGAGATAGCAGAAGAAATTCTTGAACCACTGTCCGTAATCTTTGAAAATTCTTGGAGAACAGGAGAAGTCCCAGAAGACTGGAGAAAAGCAAATGTTGTTCCTATCTTCAAAAAGGGGAAGAAGGTGGACCCAGGGAAACTACAGGCCAGTGAGTCTGACTTCTATACCAGGAAAGATCTTTGAACAAATTATTAAACAACATGTATGCAAGTACCTGGATAAGAATGAAGTGATTAAACAGAGTCAGCATGGTTTTGTAACTAATAAGTCATGTCAGACTAACTTAATTTCTTCTATGACAGAATCACTGACTGGGTGGATCAGGGAAATGCTGTAGATATTGTATTCTTGACTTCAGCAAAGCATTTGACAAAGTATCTCACACAATCCTTATTGAAAAAATGACTAAGTATGGAATGGACAAGGCAACTGTTAGGTGGATTCATAACTGGCTTAGTGATCGGACCCAAAAGTGGTTGTAAATGGCTGCACATCCAGTTTGGAAGAATGTCTCAAGTGGGGTACCACAAGGCTCTGTTTTGGGCCCTGTATTCATCTTTATCAATGATTTAGATGAAGGAATTGAGGGTAAACTGATCAAATTTGCTGATGACACAAAGCTAGGAGGGGGTAGCTAATACTAGAGAAGAGAGAGAGAGGATTCAAAAAGATATACATAAACTGGAGCAGTGGGCAGCAACTACAGAATGGATTTTAACAGGGAAAAATGCAAAGTACTACATCTGGGCAATAAAAATGAAAAAGCATATACAAAATGGGAGGAATAGGGCTAAGTAACAGCACATGTGAAAAAGACTTGGGTATACTAATTGATCACAGACTTAACATGAGTCAACAGTGTGATGCAGCAGCAAAAAAGGCAAATGCAATTCTAGGATGTATCAACAGAAGCATACAGTCTAGATCACGTGAGGTCATTATTGCCCTCTACTCCTCTTTGGTCAGACCTCATCTGGAATACTGTGTCCAGTTTGGGCACCACATTTTAAAAAAGACATCAACAAACTGGAGCAAGTTCAGAGAAGAGCCACCAGAATGGTGACCGGTCTGCAAACCATGTCCTATGAGGTACGGTTGCAGGATTTGGGAATGTTTAGCTTGCAAAAAAAGAAGACTGAGAGGAGACTTAATAGCTGTCTACAAATATCTCAAGGGCTGTCACATTGTAGAAGGATCATCTTTATTCTCATTTGCGCAAGGAAAGACTAGAAGCAATGGGATGAAACTGAATGGGAGGAGACACAGATTAGATATTAGAAAAAACTTTTTGACAGTTAGGGTGATCAATGAGTGGAACAGGCTGCCACAAGAGGTGGGAGTTCTCCTTCAATGGAAGTCTTCAAACAGAGGCTAGATAGACATCTGTCTGGGATGATTTAGAGAATCCTGCTTTGAGCAGGGGGTTGGACCAGATGACCCAGGAGGTCCCTTCCAACTCTACCATTCTATGATTCTATGATTCTATGAAGTGAACATCAACCAGAAAGAAAGTTCACTCAGGAATTCTACAAGAAAGTTGAAGAGGATGTTGAGGTTTAGTTCATCAGAGTCTCTATAGTTACAACACAAGTGAACCTCAGCCAGACAGAACGCAAGTTCACCTAGGAATCCTACAAGAAAGTGAAGAGGATGTTGAGGCCTAGTTCTTCAGCGTGCCTATAGTTATAACACAAGTGAACCAGCCAGACAGAATGCAAGTTCACCTAGGAATCCTACAAGAAAGTGGAAGAGGATGTTGAGGCCTAGTTCTTCAGAGTGCCTATAGTTACAACACAAGTGAACCTCAGCCAGACAGAACGCAAGTTCACCTAGGAATCCTACAAGAAAGTGGAAGAGGATGTTGAGGCCTAGTTCTTCAGAGTGCCTCTCTCTCCTGTAGAGTGTAAGCTCTTATTGTCAGCGGGGTCCTCTTTCTCCTGTTAGAGTGTAAGCTGTTATGGTCAGCGGGGTCCTCCCCTCCAGTAGGTGTAAGCTCTTATGGTCAGCGGGTCCTCTCTCCTGTAGAGTGTAAGCTCTTATTGTCAGTGGGGTCCTCTCTCTCCTGTAGAGTGGAAGCTCTTATGGTCAGCGGGGGTCCTCTCTCTCCTGTAGAGTGTAAGCTCTTATTGTCATTGGGGTCCTCTCTCCTGTAGAGTGGAAGCTCTTATTGTCAGCGGGGTCCTCCCTCTCCTGTAGAGTGTAAGCTCTTATTGTCAGCGGAGTCCTCTCTCTCCTGTAGAGTGTAAGCTCTTATTGTCAGCGGGGTCCTCTCTCTCCTGTAGAGTGGAAGCTCTTATTGTCAGCGGGGTCCTCTCTCTCCTGTAGAGTGTAAGCTCTTATTGTCAGCGGGGTCCTCTCTCTCTCCTGTAGAGTGTAAGCTCTTATTGTCAGCGGGTCCTCTCTCTCCTGTAGAGTGGAAGCTCTTATTGTCACGGGGGTCCTCCTCTCCTGTAGAGTGTAAGCTCTTATTGTCAGCGGGGTCCTCTCTCCTCCTGTAGATTTTGTTGTCAGCCACATTCAACTTTGTACAAAACAAAGTATTCAATGAGAATATTTTATTCATTCAGATCTAGGATGTGTTATTTGAGTGTTCCCTTATTTTTTTGAGCAGTGTATTTTAAAAGAAAGGGAAAGTTTGTCCATTCTAGTCTGAGCCTTCCTGCGACAGGGACAAATCTTTAGTCTTCACTCTAGGTATACAAGACCTTCTATTTTTCGTTAGATCAGCATGATTACTGTAGCCCTTGCAGAGATTGGGGCATTCATTCCGTAATACCATTTACTCTATTTTGTCAACAGAAACGTAATATGATAGTAAATAATGACATGACAATGATGGCAATGTATTATAAAATATGGTTTTAGTAAATCCCTCCCCCACCCCGATTGTTTTCCTTGCAGATATTTTGTCCCTACTTTAAAAAAAAATTAAATCAAAATGTCTGGAAATCTTTGGTGGGGGTTCTTGCCATGCGTTCCTCACGCAATTAGAGAAAGTGATATTGATTGAGTTACACAAGGCTCCAGATCCAGATGTAGGTGCGGATATTTTCCCTTTAATTTCAATAAACTTTATTGATCTTTTTTTTTTAAATTATGGCACTTAATTTAATGTTATTGTTATTAAGCTGCAATATTTCCCTTACTGTGCATTATGCCAATCAGTCATATAGTGACAGATAGCCTGGACCTAGGCTCTCCTTTGGAATTCCAGCAGAATTGCCGCGGCCACCTTAGGCTTACCCCTTTTTGAACCACTTAAGTGCCGAGGTCACTACAGATCACACTATCTGAGGGGTTAAACTGATGGGTTTGGAGCGAGGTTCTCTGATCCTGGCCGTTAGAGCAGGCATTCATCGGTCTGTAGCACGTGCTCCATCCGGTACAGGACACCCAAGCAGGGTTGATGCCACAACACCAAATTTTTAATGCCACCTTAATAAGATGTATTGACAGTCTTTTTGATGGCAATGATCATCCTATCTTCTCTTGGCTTTGTTAGGCAATGTTCACATCTACTTTATGGTTTCCATCTACAGCTACAAGCCCTACAGTCAATTGGCCCAACTGACTTGGAGCAGACCAGGGTCTGTCATGGTTTTCGAATGGAAGCGACTAAACATTTGACAACTTACTATTTTTTTTTCACAGTAGGACTTCTTACGGTTTAGCAGAATATTTCTCAGCCATGAACTTTACAAGCTATCACTCAGCAGCCATTTCTTTCTTTTTTTAAATTTAGTGTGAGAAAATCTGCATTTAGCCATTCGATTAATATAATCTGCGTAGAAGCCACAGGTCTTGTGCATTTGATATTTTTTACAATGCATGGGAAAAAAAGTAAATTCCTTAATCCTTTAATGGTCACATTAACAATATATCTGTTTTTCCATATGTCCGCTCTGTTTATTGTGTTACAGGGATAAATCCCATAAATGGGCTGTACCAGAAAAGAACGTAAGGACGCTCGCTGCATATGACATACAACACCTCACTACTTATTACCGTCCTGCTTTTTTACTTGATCCATTGGAAGTGTGCTCTCTGATTTTCCCTTCTCCACCTCTCTCTGGAGAGGAAGGACTCTTCCTCCAGTACAAGCGTTCCGGCCAAGTGGAGCCACACCCAACCTAGAACCAAAACATCACAGCGTTGGTGGAAACAATATTCAGCTGTATGATGTCTTTGCTTTCCAGAGAGGTAAATTGGAGGGAATGCAGACAGAGCCCCTTTCATTAAAGCCTATGTAATTATAGTAAACTGCATTTAGCTCTTTGTGGCTGAATATCTGAAAATTCTGGCTCTCGTCTCCAGACTCGTATAATGCTGTGTTTACTGGTACAACGTCCCATGTTTTATGGATTGTTTTTCTACCCAATACTTTTTTTGTATACTTAAGCAAGAGGAGTCAAGACAGACTGAGTGCTCTATTTCCTACTTTTATTACTTGTCATTGGAAACAGGAATGTTGCATTTTAGATTGATTAAACCAAAGGCAACAAGCCTCATTTCAATATTTTCATCTAGGTATAGAGTTGTAATAATGAAATTGTATTGGACAAAAATACCATAATTTGCACATATTTACTGGGGAATACATAAAATTAAGAAAGCCCTGTATCAGTAGATTAAAACAAGGTTATTTCTGGTTTCCAATGAACACTACTACAATGCTAACCACTTGGGAAAGGGCGACTTATTGCTTGATAGTCTTCACTTCTTTCCCCAACTTTTAGTTAAATTATACACTTCCTTGTTTTCTTATCTACTATTATAATTGTCTAGTTAGATGTCTGTCTGTAACGGAAATCCTGCGTCGCTGACTGGTCGCGCCCGGCTGGACGCTACCAATCAGCGACAGGTACAGGTCCGGACGCGAATTGGCGCAGGAATTTGGAACCACGTACATAATCACCTTCCGTCCCTGCATCCCTGTCCCGGTGCGTCTGCTTCTTCCTGTGCGGTGCGGTCACGTAGTAAACCGCTCATTAAGGTCATGAATATGGACGCGACTCCCTCCTATAGGCGTGGCGTCCATATCATGACCTTAATGAGCGGTAACCACGTGACCGCACCACAAAGGAAGAGGCTGACGCCCTGGGATAGAGATGCGGGACGTGCAGTGACGGTGTCAGGGTAAGTATGATGGGGAGGACGGGGGAGCTCAGCGGAGCCATGTTTTACGGGATGGGAGGGTGGGAGTGGAGCCATGTATATAGGTGGGAGGGTGGGAGCGGAACCATGTATATAGGATGGGAGGGGGGGAGCGGAGCCATGTATTAGGATGGGAGGGTGGGAGAGGAGCCATGTATATGGATGGGAGGGTGGGAGCGGAGCCATGTATATAGGATGGGAGGGTGGGAGCGGAGCCATGTATATAGGATGAGGGAGGGTGGGCGGAGCCATGTATATAGGATGGGAGGGTGGGAGCGGAGCCATGTAATAGGATGGAGGGTGGGAATGGACCATGTATCCCAGGATGGGAGGGTGGGAGCGGACCCATGTATATAGGATTGGAGGGTGGGAGCGGAGCCATGTATACAGGATGGGAGGGTGGGAGCAGAGCCATGTATACAGGATGGGCGGGTGGGATCGGAGCCATGTATACAGGATGGGAGGGTGGGAGCGGAGCCATGCATGCAAGGATGGGAGGATGGAGCGAACCCATGTATACAGGATAGGAGGGTTGAGCGGAGCCATGCATACAAGGATGGGAGGTGGAGCGGAGCCATGTATACAGATGGGAGGGTGGAGCGGAGCCATGTAATACAAGGATGGGAGGGTGGAGCGGAGCCATGCATACAAGGATGAAGGGGTGGAGCAGAGCCTGTATACAAGGATGGGAGGGTGCAGGGAGCCATGTATACAGGAAGGGAGGGTGGAGCGGAGCCATGTATACAAGGATGGAGGGTGGAGGGAGCCATGCAAAACAGGATGGGAGGGTGGAGCGGAGCCATGCATACAAGGATGGGAGGGTGGAGCAGAGCCATGTATACAGGATGGGAGGGTGGAGCGGAGCCATGTATACAGGATGGGGGTGGAGCGGAGCCATGTATACAAGGATGGGAGGGTGGAGCGGAGCCATGCATACAAGGATGGGAGGGTGGAGCAGAGCATGTATACAATATGGGAGGGTGGAGCGGAGCCTGTATACAAGGATGGGAGGGTGCAGCGGAGCCATGTAATAAGGATGGGAGGGTGGAGCGGAGCCATGCTACAGGATGGGAGGGTGGACAGAGCCATGTATACAGGATGGGAAGGTGGAGCGGAGCCATGTATAAAAGGGAGGGGGAGGGTGGAGCGGAGCCATGTATACAGGAGAGAGGGGGGAGCAAAGCCATGCATACAAGGATGGGAGGGTGGAGCGGAGCCATGTATACAGGAGGGGAGGTGGAGCGGAGCCATGCATACAAGGATGGAGGGTGGAGCAGACCCATGTACAGTCATGGCCAAATTTTGAGAATGACACAAATATTATATTTTCACATGATCTGTTGCCCCCCTGGTTTTTATGTGTTTGACAGATGTTTTTTATCACAGACAGAAATAATAATAATTGCAAACAAAATGAGTAACAAAAGCTTATATTGACAGTTAGAATGAGTTAATGCAGCAAGTCAATATTTGCAGTGTTTACCTTCTTCTTCAGGACCCCTGCAATTCTCCCTGGCATGCTCTCAATCAACTTCTGGACCAAAAACCTGACTGATAGCAGTCCATTCTTGCACAATCAATGCTTTCATTTTGTCAGAATTTTTCGGTTTTTGTTTGTCCACCTGTCTCTTGATGATTGACGACAAGTTCTCAATGGGATTAAGATCTGGGGAGTTTCCAAGCCATGGACCCAAAATCTCTATGTTTTGTTCCCTGACCATTTAGTTATCACCTTTGCTTTATGGCAAGGTGCTCCATCATGCTGGAAAAGGCATTGTTGATCGCCAAACTGCTTTGAGGGTTGGGAGAAGTTGCTCTTGGAGGACATTCTGGTACCATCTTTATTCATGGCTGTTTTTTAGCAAGACTGTGAGAGAGCCGATTCCTTGGCTGAGAAGCAACCCCACACATGAATGGTTTCAGGATGCTTAACAGTTGGCATGAGACAGACTGGTGGTAGCGCTCACCTTGTCTTCTCCGAATGAGGCATTTTCCTGATGTCCCAAACAATCGAAAAGGGGATTCATCAAGAAAATAACTTTACCCCGGTCCTTCAGCATCCACTGCCTGTACCTTTTGCAATATCAGTCTGTCCATGATGTTTTTTTTCTGGAGAGAAAGCTTTTTTGCTGCCCTCCTTGAGACCAGGCCTTGCCCAGAGTCTCCGCCTCACAGTGCGTGCAGATGCACTCACACCTGCCTGCTGCCATTCCTGAGCAAGCTCTGCACTGCTGTAGCCCAATCCCGCAGCTGAAACACTTTTAGAAGACGGTCCTGGCACTTGCTGGTCTTTCTTGGGCGCCCGGAAGCCTTTTTGGCAACAATGGAACCTCTCTCCTTGAAGTTCTTGATGAAGCGATAGATTGTGATGAGGTGCAATCTTTCTAGCTGCGATACTCTTCCCTGTTAGGCCATTTTTTGTGCATTGCAATGATGACGCACGTGTTTCTTTAGAGATAACCATGGTAAACAGAAGAGAAACAATGATGCCAAGCACCAGCCTCTTTTAAAGTGTCCAGTGTGTCATTTTACTTAATCATGACAGATTGATTCCAGCCATGTTCTCATCAACACCCACACCTGTGTTAATGGAGCAATCACTGAAAAGAGGTTAGCTGGTCCTTTTAAGGCAGGGCTGCAATGATGTTGAAATGTGTTTTGGGGGATAAAGTTCATTTTCTAGCCAAATATTGACTTTGCAAGTAATTGCTGTTAAGCTGATCACTCTTTTAAACATTTGGAGTATATGCAAATTGCCATTAGAAAAAGTGAAGCAGCAGACTTTGTAAAAATTAATATTTGTTGTCATTTCTCAAAACTTTGGCCATGACTGTATACAGAAATGGGAGGGTGGAGCGGAGCCATGTATACAAGGATGGGAGGGTGGAGCAGAGCCATGTAAACAGGATGGGAGGGTGGAGCGGAGCCATGTATCAGGATGGGAGGGTGGGCGGAGCCATGTATACAAGGATGGGAGGGTGGAGCGGAGCCATGTATACAGGATGGGAGGGTGGAGCGGGAGCCATGCATACAAGGATGGGAGGGTGGGAGGGAGCCATGTATATAGGATGGGAGGGTGGGAGCGAGCCATGTATATAGGATGGGAGGGTGGGAGCGGAGCCATGTATATAGATGGGAGGGTGGGAGCGGAGCCCATGTATATAGGATGGGAGGGTGGGAGCGGAGCCATGTATACAGGATGGGAGGGTGGGAGCAGAGCTAATGGGAATATTTAAGGAGCACACACCCCCTGCCCTGACACGCCCCCCGAAGAAGCTGGGCGAAACGTGCGCGTCGGGGCAGAGGGGACGGACTCTCAGCACTTATTTTTCAACCGCCAGAATTCAGGTATTATACTCATCACTTCTTATGGCTCCATTTGTGTTTCGGTATGCAGCGTGCAGACCTTTCTAGCTAAATATGGGACAGGGTCAGGTATATCCCCAAATTAAATATGTATGAGATGTAACGGTACCATTTGCCATTTTACACATATGGGAACATGGTCTCACCATTTTATGTATTTAAGTGGTGAGACATAGGTATTGTGTTAGGAAATTGGTTCAGGCCCACATCGCTTCATACTACTAAAGGGGCATTTAGCAGTGACCCTAATCCATGGGAGCAATGAAAAAATAGCTGTGATATATAGAATTTGAGCTATTAGTGAATGAATATGTACAAGGCGAATTTTTTGTGCATACAATAGAAGTCCGAAATGTCCCCATGTTCAAATCTTGCATCCTTTTTGGTGTTTATATGTCTTTGCAATAATTTTTTATATAGAAATAAAGTTGAATTGTTATATTCAAATAAACTTTTTTTTGGAATATTTTTTGATATGCTTGAATAGATCCCGGTTTGATTTCACACTGGGATATTGGTGTTTAAGGTTGTATTAGAAGCATAGTACTGAGTCATTAGGTACTAATTCAAGGGAGGATAATATTATATACTGTTTTTGTTTAACAGTGTACCGAATTAAAAATTACAATGGATTTTAAATCCAAGGAAACGTCTTGGTTAGCAAGGCTAGTGATGTTTTCAAAAGGGTGCAGGATCGGGCATTGGTCAAACTTCAGTTGCCAACCAAGAAATCCTAAAAAAAATATAGGAATGCCATACATAAAAAAAACCAAGCTCTGGTGGACAAAATCGGCTCTACAGAATTATTGGGATCAGAAAATCATACCACGTGGTCTTAGGATACAAGTATATCCCACTTTTGAATTAGAAGAGGATAATCTGGTGCAGAGATGGATAAAGGCTGCAAATACATGTTCTCTAGAATTTATCAACATTATAATTGAGAAAAATACGTTGACTTTAAGTAAATTGGAGGAAGAAATATCTGAATTGCAAAAAAATCTACAAACTGAAATGACAGCGGCAAATTTCCAGGAGGCAATCAATAATCTGGAAAAGGACATAGAGAGGTGGGAAAAAAAGTATCAGCTCTGACAAATTTAAAAAATTATGAACGAGATAGCACTGACTTTGCCAATGGTAAGATTTTTCGGTGGGGGGCAGATGAAAATCCAGTGAAGAGAGGTTTCTCTAGGAGTGCATCTGTTCAATCAATCTCCTCAGTAAGTGAGAGTGGCAGTCATGCTTCAGAGATGGATATAGGCCCAAGAACAAGACAATTTGGAAAACGAAATCATATCAAAAAGCCAACAGTAAGAACCGACGCGAAGATCATTAAAGGTAATTATTTATCTACACATCAACTAACACTATGCAAATGAAGGTGTTACAGAAGGGGTTAACTTTTTCGCTTTCATCCTATATAGATCCATTCATAGTAACAAAGATCTACACTTGTTCTCAAGAAAGCTAATTTTTCAAAAATCCATTTAAATCGGATCAGTATATCTATTTCCAACAAGAGAAGAAAGAGAGGCACTATCTAATCTACAAGCTTTGATTGAGGAACAAGAATCAGAGGTGAGTTATTTTCCTACTCACCTTTTGGTAAATCGAAAAAGTTCCCCCCACTATCAACGGTACCGCGGTAGAAGTATTCACAAAACTTGTATCAGATGACATCAGGACACTGTCACTTAAGCAGCATGGAAAGTCCAACATTACGAGAGATGAAAGGAGGGCTTTGCTGGAGATGGAACAATGGGATGACGTGGTGTTCAAGGTAGCGGACAAGGTGGAAATATTGTGATTTGGCCTAATCAAATGTACATTGTACAAGCCGATAAATTGCTGAATAGGCAGGACTGTTATAGACAGTTAACCTATAATCCATTAACAAAATATCAACAGGAATTAATAGACATCTTGAAGTCAGCCCTTGAACACCACGTCATCCCAAAGAAATTGGTTGATCTTTTTCAGGAACCTAAGGCCCAAATTACCAACTTTCTATCTGATACCAAAATTCATAAAAATATTCTGGAACCACCAGGAGACCAATAGTCTCTAGAAAAGAGGGTCTGTGTGAGGTGGTTTGTGAATAATAGATCATTTCTGAAACCGCTGGTACAAGAATTACCTTCTTACCCTAAAGGACACGACGGCAGCCCTTTAAACACCTCAATCATATCCATTTGGGAAGAAAACATTACCTTGGTGACGGCGGATGTGGAGGCATTGTACTCATCAACCGCCATAGGATGGTAAAAAGAGCTGTCCAATGGTTCTTGAATCAAGCATTATTTCCGCTCAATGAAGTGATCTGTTGGTTCAAATTTTGGATTTTTGTTTGAAACACAATGCATTTACATTTAATAAAATTTTTTTTTTTT